>JAIUJO010000058.1:2485482-2837982 GCA_023846275.1 Vanilla planifolia | reverse complement strand
ATGAGTGAGTGCTATTAGTGGTGGTAATGATGGCTGCCAGAGGTGGATGATAGCAAAAAAAGCCAAAGACTAAATTTTAAACCATTTTGAAATGAATGTTTAAGAAAATTGTGTACTAAAATATTTGTAAGATTGTTGAAAGGATAGTTTATACTAAACATAATAATCTTCAAAATATTTTCAATTATTCTTTAAAAAACCTAAACTAAAGTACAGATGTAAATAAATTGATGAACTGGCAAAAATCAATAGAAATATTCAAAAAAATAAAGGTCAATTATAGTTCAACCATACAACGCAAAGATAACGAAGACTAATGAGAAGTACAGTGGCGAATCCTCGTTGTGCTCCATGTTCGAATAGAAGTAGTACATCTCCAAGTTTTACCTCTATGTGATGTACTAGATGGGACTACATTACATGTATAAGAGCTAAAAGATAGGTTCTATGTAGCTTAAAAATGGTGAAGAAAACACAAATGTCTTATACACAATGTTCAATAACAAGTAAATAATGGGTAATATATAAATAGTTAAAGATCCAACTGGGAGTTAGGACTTAGAGAAGGATTTAAATGCCAAATATATGTTAGATTTCTTGATATCTCACTATTCCCTACTGAGAAAAATGGGAGGTGCTTTGCTTTAATATGCTTATACTCACTAAAATGTAATATGGTACTAATTCAACTAGTTAATAAGGAGACAATACAACAAATTATTTTTTTGATAGATCTTCATGTTCTTATAGTTTGGATGGGTTTATTAGTTTATTTTACCAGTATTGTCGATCCATATTTCAAGATGAAATTTGTGATGGTATCAATGATTTTCTTATTGGTAGCCATCACCTAAATATTGTAGTAGTACTAATTTAATTTTCCTTTTTAAACACCAATTTGAACACTTCTTTTAAAGACTTTATGAAAATTTAGATGTATAGTTTTTAGAAAAAATATACTAATTTGTTGGTAGTTAGCTTATGGTGTTTCTTACCAACCATCACCTTAATGGAGCAATCAACTTTAGCTAAGGAATAGGAAATCACTAAAAATATTTTACTTACATAAGAAATCATACTTTCATAAGGACAACTTAACGACTCAAATGAGAAGATCAAAGGTAATAGCTCTATTATCAAGCTAAACTTCAAGAATTTGTTCAATAGTATATCTTGGAGGAAATAAGTACTACACAAGTTTAACTTCAATAGTTAATTTATTAATGTTGTCATGAGTATCTATAATATAAGTTGATTTTTAGTCATTATTAATGCTAAAGGAAATTGTCCATCTAACTCTCATATTAGCTAAAGCATTATAACCCCCTATCCCTATTTCTTCTCCACATTGTAGATAAAGCACTAAGAAGAGGTTTAAACAATCTACATATAATAGGTAAAGTGAAGTACTATGCCACTCCAAGTGGTTGCCAACCATAGTCTCATTTGTTCTTTATACAATGCCTTATACTTTTCTTAAAGGTGATAATCACTCAATCAAAAATATCATGTTATTCTTCTCTAGTATCTAGGGCACATCAAGTTTGTAGATTAATGTATAGAGGATCTCCTTTAATGGATGCACAAACAAGAAACACAAGTAGGAGAACATTGACAATGAGCTCATGCCACAAAACAGATAATATCTTCCAATCCCTTAACTAAAAAGCACATTATTTGAAGGTAGGAATTAAGTGGTCCACTTTGAACACAATATTATTAAAAACATGCAAAAAGAAATTACTATCAATAAGAGGCAACACATGTTTGTCATGTGCTATAGTCAATAAAACTTTACAATCTAATGATATCTTATCTTTTTAATAATTTTATTAATTTTGTAGAAAGTGTGGTAAATGGTTTCCTTTAAGGTGATTGTGAGTTGGTAAGCAAGCATCCTTTGGCTAGCTATAACGTGATTGGCTTTCCCAATGAAAAGTATGGATTATTGGTTAAGAAATAAAAGAATTTTAGGGATGCATATGATTCAAAGCTTTTTTAGAAGGTCTACAACTTAGACATTATCCTTTTTAGATACATGATATGCAATTTCCTTAATAGAAAATGTTGTCGAGCATGCTCAATGTCTTTGAATCAAATAAAGAGAATCATTCTCACTATTTTGTATTTGACAATACTTGGAACAAAATAGATGTGGATGGCAACAATTATTGGACCTCACCAAGGATGGAAAATTCATTATCAATTCCGGATTGCATAAGCTTAGTGGTAATTAATTACCTTATTCATAAGTCACAAAAAATAATGTAAACTAATTCTCAACCTTCCAAAACTGTACTATAGTGGAACCTCCTAAATAACTAATTATCCTTTTATAACAACTTGGGAAATTTGAGCTTCAATTTATAGATGAATGCCTTTTTGTGCATATAAGGACTCTCAAATGAATCTTATGAAAACCCTTTGTAATGAATCTTGGCATCAAAAAAACCCAACACCATGATTCAAGAAATGCTTCTATAATGGTGAAAGTGTAGTCAAATGAACTCAATAGCTTTTGATGGATTCAATATTCTACAATCTCTCATATGTTCCAATATCTAGAGGATAGATATTTAAAACAATTCAATGAGCAAATATTCCCTATAATTTCCCTAATAGAGTTCAACATAATACTTATGCAATATTCAAATGTTGTCTAATTATGTAAAGATATTCAGTAGATCCTTAAATCAAAAATATGCATTGCTTCCTTGATTTTTTGAGATCAATGGAATAATAAAAAAAGTTGTTCAATGGACTTCCTTAGTAGAGGATTTAGTCAAATAAATTTGTAATGGATTGACTAGAAGTTACCATGGCCCTATAGGTTGTGTTTGTGATAAGAGACTACTTGTTATAGCTATTAAAGCACTCTCAATTTTTATAGTTTCTAAAAAAATATTTCAGTTAAAACCATTGAAATACTATGTTGTTTAAAATTGTGGGATAATTTGGGGTTACAGAAATGCCATTATGAAACAAAACAATTAATCAATCCTTGTAATGATGCATAAAAGCATTGGAATCCCTTACTATATCTTAAACCTACTAAATAAAATGAATCCATTTCTTTGCAAAGTTGTTGAATTCTAACACATACTTTGGGAAGGAAATCTAGTAACAAACTAGTAGGTTTAAATAGCTTGTAACTGTATTCATTTAGAGGTTTTAATATCATAACAAATTCTAAAAGTTTGGAAAGCTTTAATTAAGATTGATGAGGAGAGATGTTGATATATTCATATAATGACTATAAGGTAAGTCGTCCAACTAATGCCTTGATAATCGAATGTACAAAATTCATTCACACAATCGTTAAGGTTGACTTTAATTTGTTCTTATGAAAATTGCTGAGCATTTGGGGCCAAAAACAGTGAATTAAAGTCTAGATTTTGTCATATATCTTCTATTTTGGCTTAAGAAAGCAATTTCCTTAAACTACTTTGGGTTCACATAACTTATGTCAAGTTAATCATATTCTGGGAAAAAGGAATGAACCTAATTAATGTTGCTCATTTCATAACAGGAAAACCAATATCAATAGAGTTCCCTAATTTTAGCAATTGATAACTATTTTTCTTATATATAAGATCGTGACTTTTTTGCATAAAAAGGAATACATCAAACCCATTCCAATATATTCCCTTCAAACTTGCACTTGATTCTCGCAAAAATTAAAAAGAGAGGTTCATACAATTATGACTACTTTTGCGAAAGTAAATTGAGTACATATTTTGTTACTATTAAAATAAAATTGTTTCTATAATATTAATTTAAGTTTGTGAATTAGGAAGCTACCTATCAAATTTATTATTCTTTTTAGGAATAAGATACATAAAGAATGAGAGAAAAGCCATTTCTTTCTCAAAAATTTCTATCATTTGCTCTAATAGCTAAGATAATTATTCATCAATTTTAGTTACATAACATGCTTCTGCATCCTCATCATCTAGTACTCCTTCATTCATTGGCCATCACATCCTCCCAAACAACCATATGTAAAGGCTAGTTCAATGGCATCAGTTTAGTTTGATGGGCTTAATTAGGCAATACATAAGACTCCCTATTTATTTGGATTCCTTGCACCTTTATCTTGTCATTCAATCATATTAATGTGGTCATTAATGACTAAACAAATACATTGACACCTATTGACTTTTTCAACATGTATGGCTATAGAGTTCATCATGGTATTAAATTATATCTTACTTTGTAGCAATACAATTGCTAGCTATGTAGGCTACCTAACATAGTTCTTTAGAATGGTCGAAAGCATTTCAATAATGCTTCAATACTCAATTTGGAATACCCCAATGGGGAAATTTTTCTTAACATGCTACAATATGATTCATTAATAAGCATAATATATCATTTCACATCAAGACTCATCTTCTATGCACGTTTCTTGATGCTGGTTAATCAGATCTATCTTTTGTGCGTCCTTTTTGTTTCAATGCCATTTTGATACTACGACTCGTTAGAAAGGATTAGACAAATATGTTTACTCTAATTTGTTTTTCTTATGACGTACAATCACAAAATCCATAAATTTAGTATACAATATCATATTTCATAGCAAGATTATCATCAGCTAAATATGTGGCATGACATGAACCATTTTGATTTCTTTGAAATCACATTGATTTGATTCAAATTATTTAGATCTTTGTTTACCATTTTATCAGTCTTTTCATAAAAGTTTTGTCATATGATTCTCATCATAAAATATTTTAGTTCCATACAACAAGAGCAATCATTACACTTTATGTGTGCATATACAATTTCATCGCAAAACTTATGTGAAATCAAACATGATCACTACATATACCTTTATGCATTGGACTCATTCCAACTATATATTTAATTGGTAATAATGATACTTCAACGAGACACCCCAAATCATTGAATGGTAACTAGTTAGCATATGACATTCACGTGCAACAACAAATCAAAAGCTTGTGGATGCTCATCGTCACACACACATATCAATCGCAGTCTTTAGAAGTCTTGATAATAATAATAATGCATTTTAAGTAATAAACTATAACTATTGTAACCTCCAATATGTAGTAATATTTTTCATAAAAGAAAAGGTTGAGAAGTGTTTAACATAGCCTTGTAATGGTGAAAAAGTTGAGAAAATGATTTCAGGATATGTTAGTTCTTGTAATAAATATAAATAGAACTTTATAACTTATGATCAATATAATCATCCATTGGTAAAGTTACATATCATTATCTAATTATTAAAAATTTTAAAAGACTCATTTCTTCATTTTCTCATTGCCACACCAATAAAGCCATGTATAACATTATCACGGAAGCTATAAGCATCATTTATATCAAGAACATAGCTTAAAAAACTATACAAGCTTTTGACATCTACATTCATATCATACCAGACATCATAAGTAATAAAAGTAAACATTATTTCTGTTTTGAAGGAAATATTAGAATTTTGTTTTTACTTCAGAATCATCCAACAAGTCGGACTTCACCCTGTTAAAAAATCATTGAGTAGTTATGTTCTAGAATTTAAAAAATATTAGTAATTTGTGACATAGTAGCATTCTATACATCACACATGGGTTCCACGTGGAGGCATACTAGTTTTACTTGGACTTAGAGCCATTCCAAGTTTAGTATCTCTACTTTTACTTAGTCTCTGATATTATTCCTATTATAGAGGCCAATTATAATTGACCCTTCTATATCACACTTTTTAATTTTATTTTTATTAATTTGTTCAATTATTTGTATTTATAATTTTCCTTAACCCATTTGGAGATTGAATGGTAGCTTTTGAAATACTTCTAGATTTAAATTCTATCCAACATATCCTTACAGTAGTATGGTAATTCTATTAGCAAAAGCTTGTTTCAAAATAGCTTTAAAATGCCTTAAAATTGAGAGTTGGGTTGCTTTTTAGTATTGATTGCTTTGTCGTACACCTTTACCACTACTAGTGGTAGTTCTTGTGGCTTACGCAACCCACCTTAACTCTTCTAACCCATTTATCCTCTCAACACACACTGACCATTGTTGATCCACAATCCATGAAATTTTCTAAATTGTCAACAAATGTCGACCTATTAGGTCATGATAACATACAAATCAGACTTGACATCTAACTGTGTCTATCTGCTTGTACTGCACAAATCACGTAGGATAGCTCCATGCAACTCACTAAACTAACACTTAAAATGCACAAACCAATTTGGGAGCCTCTTATGCCAACTTAATTTTGCTTCATTTGAAGAAAATTTTTTTACTAAATTCAAATTATTTTTTTTATAATTTGTGATGACTTTTAAAATTTGAAAAATATTCTTTAGAATTCTAAATTATGTTCAATAGTATTCCAAAAATATCCTTTCATATCGTAGGCTAACAAATTATCATTATAGCTTTGAAATGTCTATAAATAGTGATGCTACCAATATTTTAAGTAATATGATATGAATGAAATAACAATGTACTTCAAAATAATGGTGTGATTCTTTGAGGTTACCTCGGAAGGAGAGTTAAAAGAAAAAAAAGGAGATCCTAACATGTTATTCAGTATTTACAAGAGCATCAAATCATTAAGAAAGCCCTTAATCACTTAATTTTAACTTTTGGGAAATTAATCACCTCATCCAAATTTCGAGTTTGCCTTAATGAACATGTGATTTTATTATTTAGTATTCAAAAACTACACTTGTTCACCTTGACACATCGCTACAAACTTGTGCATTCTGGATGATGGTTATTAAATAACTTTTTCATTTGGTTAACATTCCTAATGTAAACAATCAATGAAT
Organism: Vanilla planifolia; assembly: GCA_023846275.1. Lineage (NCBI taxonomy): Eukaryota > Viridiplantae > Streptophyta > Magnoliopsida > Asparagales > Orchidaceae > Vanilla > Vanilla planifolia. The sequence continues at coordinate 2,831,176 of JAIUJO010000058.1, read as the reverse complement.
GTCCTAAGCATCTAGAAAATGTTTTACTTGTCCAACAATACTAAGATTTTGTATTATAAACTTATAGCACCTTTGGGTAAGATTTTATATGGATATGTTGCATGAATTAAGAACTTTTCAATTATTGATGGCCTAAAAATAGGTTTTAGCATATCATCCTACATTAAATTCGTATCAAAGGATAGTTTGCTGTAAGAGCTTTGCATAATTTTTAATTTTCATTAAACCAACATCTTTAATATTTATGCATTAGTTTTTAATAGCTAGAAATTATTTAAAATTATATAAAAAACATTACGAAATAAATTTTAAAAAATCTTATTTTTATTTCTATTGCCACAACATTTACTTATTTATATGTTCTTGTGCTTCTACATTTAATGATTTGTTTGATTCTCTTTATCTTTATCATCCCAAATTACAACATTTTTTCAATCCCAATTGCTTATGATTACTAGGCCTACAAATTATTATAGAATGTTTGATTCTTGACCACTATAGTCATCCATGGACAAATAAAATAATATGTAATTGTAGAACTAATTAATTCAATGCAAGAGATAAGAGCAACCTTTGTAACATTCATAGATTTATGGGAACAATGTAATGAAAATAGATGTGGTGAAACGCATAGGTTAAGTTGTTCTATGACAAGTGACTCTAAAGAAAAGAAAATGTGATCCAAAAAAAAACCTAACCAAATTGAATATCGACCTAGGTGACAAGCTACCCATGATAGTAGACATCGTAGGGATAATGATTGCTAGGTAACATGGTTAAAATAAGAGTTGCAACATTTGATGAAAGTTTAGAGTTGTGAGTATATCAAATTCGAGAAATGAGAAAGGAGAATGTTTTTGAATGGTATGATCTTAGTAGGCATAAAACGTGCTAATTTGTAAAAACATAGGCTTCTATCACATGACAAATTATTTGTTCACACGTTAAAAAGGTAATTTTCTAATGAAAAGTGAGCAATACCCTGATCATGAGAAGAACTCAATGTTTGCCTACTAGATAAATTTGTACTCACTTCTTGTTTAAGTCAACTTTTGCATAATTGGTAATATTTATCCTCAAATTCAAAGATTTCTAACAAATACATCACTAAATTTGAGGATTACATGCTCTAATGTGGTTCTTAGGGGCTAGACCAAGTAGCATTATTTTTATTTCGAGTTAGGCTCAAAGAGACTATTCAATTGGCCTATAGTTGAGAAATATTAGCAGTTTAGAAAAAGCATATGAAGTGTCCTATGATTTGGAATACCAATTACCTATAAGAGTTAGATTCCCATGACTACTTCCTACACTAAAGTGCACACCACTACTTCCACTAATTCTACTACTTCTACTCTATAAACAAGATATGACCCATCACTAACACTCCTACTCATTGAATCCAACCCTTGGACAAACCGTCTACTACTTCTGGAGTACAATGTTATCATTGACACAAGAAAGAGCATGTCATAACCAAGTGTCTTAAAAGTGTCTTCCACATAAATATATAAAAAGAAAAGTATGAAAGCAATAAACATAAGAAAGAGGAGGTCATATAATCAGATCAGGTTGTCGAAGTAGAACTACAAGAACTAAATTTAAAATTTTAATATATTATACCAACATAAGCATTATGAGATGCATTTTGATTAAACTAAGAATAATTAACGATTGGTGATGAAATAAAATCTTCTATAATTTCATTAGAATTAAAGACCAACTTATTAAGATTGTTATAGACAATAATAGTTGTATCAATATCATATGAGAAAATTCTACCAAAAAGATTGTTTAAACATTCATAGACCATCTCCTCCCGTACATAATATCTTTGATTGACAAAATATCAATTTTTATAAACACAAAGGTGTTGCATTCCTTTAATAAATTAATGATTAAATATATTGGCTTATGAAGAACATACATGATAAGTAAAAGAGCTCATTCAAAAGGGATTTATTAAGAAAATTATTAGAGCATGCGCTACCCCCTCATTTTTTGCTACAAAAAATGATGAAACTTAGTGCATGTGCAAAGATAGTCATGTCATTGTCAAAATACTGATTAAGGTTTTGAATTCCTATGCATGACAATTTGTTAGCTCAAATAGTTGGGGCCACCATATTTTCTAAAATAAATATTGGAAGTGGACATTATTTTGTTAGAATCTACCTAGTGATTAATATAAGACTACTTTTAAAACAAAAGATAAACTATATGAATGGTTATGATGCCATTAACATTGTCAAATGCACCATGTCCATTTATGAGACTTATGGCTTAGGTTTGTGTCCTTATCTAGGTCATTTTGTAGTTATCTATTTTAATTATATATTATTTTATAGCCATAGCATACATGTATTACTAGGACATCTTAAACAAGTATACACTACATTACATGAGCAACATTTATTTCCAATCCATTAGAAGTGTTATTTTTCATTCAAAGCTTTTATAATTCGAAAAGAATGACTAATTACTAATACTAAAAAGATAAAAACCATTTTTGAGTGGCCAACTCGAACTAATGTACATTAAGTTCATAGTTTTCATAGCATTCCCACTTTTTATCTCTGGAACATTCAAGGACTTAACATGATTATAGCCGTAATTCTGGATTATTTTGAAAAGGTTTAGTTTAACTTATGAAAAGTGGTGGAAGTAGACTTACTAAATTAAAAGAAATCATGACTAAAGACTTGTCCTTAGATTACAAGATTTTTCAACTCTTTTGAAGTCACTTATGCTTGAGGATTAAGCATTGATAGAGTTCCAAGAAAATTAACATTATTTGATAGTTTAATCACTAATATATTGAAAACACTATCTATTATCCCAAGAATTTGTTCTTCATTTTGGTCATGAAGCACTTTAATTCAAAAAGAATCAACCTATTGTATTCTTTTATTTTGGTGAAATGAATTTAATTCATTAGCATAATAAATGGTTTTAATATTTGCAGGAATTCACTTTTGTTTTAAAACATAAGATAGGAGTGGAGAATAATGTTGCAAATGTATTACTTAGTGATGGTTGTGTCATTGCCATATCATATAATGCTCCCAAAAAGTAGGCTCACCAAATGCAGACTATCTCCACCCATGCACAATATTTTGGATCAACAAAATATCAAATTTTATAGACAAAAATGTGTTGTATTCTTTAAAACTTTGGTCAATATTTTGACAAATTATGGTGTAATGTTATAACAATGTATATAGTAGGCCTTATTTTAGAAAGATCTTTGTTATTAATTAAGATGCTACCATAAATGGAAAAGGTAATATGATAATGTTTTATAAGAAGCAAAGATCATGTTATATCTTTGACTTCTCACAAATAGAGTTTCTACCCTAAATGCCAGAAAAGAAAAAGACGAAAGAAAAGAAAAACTAAGTTGTCATTACACTAATCAAGATTATGAGGGATATAACCAATGGTGAAGTTCTCTAATTTATGACAATCAAAAAAATCCTTATTAGTATATCCACCCCACCACCTATTGTCCAACCATTGTTAAAAGAATTTTTGAAGTTTTTCTTGATGACTTGCTAACCATTCTGTTTATTAAGAGATATCAATCATATTATTGATCTAGTTTTTTACACCTCACTACAACATTTACTAAATTATTGATTAAATTAATTTTCTAATATAGAACATACTTGATAAGTAAATTACTTCTTTCAAAGCGAATTTGTTAAGAAAAGTGTTAGAGCATGTAATCTCGTCAATTGTTTTTCTTTAAAAAGTGATGAAACTTAGTCCATGTGCATATATATTCATGCCATTAACAAAATAATGATTCGCTATATGTTTCCAATTTCTACACTTAGTGATTTGTTAGATCAAATTGTTAGAGCCACCATATTTTATAAAATTGATCTCAGAGGTGGATACTATAATGTTTGAATCTACATAGTGATTAATGTATGACTACTTTTAAAAGAAAAGATAGACTATATGGACAATTAATTATGTCATTTATATTGTCGCATGCGCCAAGTACATTTATGAGACTTATGTCATAGGTTTTGTTCTCTTATCTTGGTCATTTTGTAGTTATCTATTTTGATTATATATTAGTTTGTAGCCATAATCGTTTGAATAGTTAGGGCATCTTAGATAGGAATGCACTACATTATGTGAACAACATTTTTTTGTTAGACATAGAAATTGTTAATTTCTATGGAAGGAATGTCATTCAAAGGTTTTAAAGTTTCAAAAGAAGAATTATTTACTAATCCAATAAAGATAAAATCTTTCTTTTAATGGCTAACTTCAGGTAATTTACTAAGTTCATGACTTTCATAGCTTAGCCACTTTTTATCAACAAATCATGCGAGGACTTAGCTTATCGTACCCTTAATTGTAGATCATCTTAAAAAGGGTGGGATTAACTTGGGAAAAGTGGTGAAAGAAGCTTTGCTAAATTAAAAGAAATTATGACTTAAGCCCCAGTCCCTAGATTAATAGACTTTTCAACACCTTTGAAGTTGTTTGTGCTTAAGGAATTGGTATAAGTGTAGTCTTGAGTAAAAGTTCCTCTCATATCACATTCATCAATAAAAATGTAAATGCAAATGGAAGAAATACTTTATTATCCTAAGAATTTGTTCCTTATTTTTGTTATGGAACACTTTAATTTAAGAATATTCAACCTGTTATATTCTTTTTTTTGTCAAATTAATTAAGTCTTTAGTATGGTAAATGGTTCGAATATTTATAAGAAATTAACTTTTGTTTTAAAACATAAGGCAAGAGTGGAGAATAAAGTAGCAAATGCATTAAGTCATGATGATTTTTACTTCCAACAATGACTATAAGTCTTCCTAGATTTCAATGTGTCAAGAATTTATATAGTGATTGTTAGAACCTAGGTCATATCTATGAAATAGTCAGCAATTTCCATAATACATTTCTGGTAATTATTATTGGAAAAATGGTTTTTTTTGTTTTGGGGATCATAACTTTGAATTCTCAACACATGTCTTAAGGGTTTCCCAATTTAGCAAATACATATTAGAGTTGTAGTTGGACATTATGGTCAAGGCAAAACCATAAGTGATGTGGCTAATCTATTGTATTATCCAAGATAGCCAGAACTAGATATGTCGATTATTTCTAATCTAGAACTTGTGTCATAGCTAAAATATGTAATTATGTGCAAAGTGCACACATATCATTATCTAAGCCACAACATCCATAGTAATATATAGTTATGGGCATTGTATTATGATTACCCAAAACCATTAGAAAGAATGTATTTGTAGTTTATGATATATTTTTTAAAATGACTCATTTCATGCACTACCATAATTAATTAGTTGTCTCAAATATTGTAAATATATTTCTTGATTAAGTGATGAAACTACATGGCTTATCTTAAACAATTATTTAGATTATGATATCATTTTTATTACCTACTTCTAGAAATTACTTTGTCTCCTAATGGGAATGAAACTTAAGTTTTTTTTAACTTAACATCCTAGATAGATGTGTAAATAGAAGTAGTAAACTAAAGCCCCATTAATCTTTTTTATAGACTAATAATGGAACATGTTTCAACCTATGATCTTTCGATGTTATCCATTCAATTTACTTAAAAAATAAAACATTGGGTTTGAATGTTTACTCATAATATTTTTTCATCACATCGACATACTACTAAAAAAATTTAATTTAAATAATGAAATATATAAATGGCTTGTAGAGGCTAATAGAAAATATAGAGAATTAATTGTGGATTATTATGTAAAGATCTATGTGAATTATGTGAGATTCCAACTATGAACTCTTATAAAAATAAATGCCCATAATGTTGGACCATTTAGAATTTTAAGAAAGATCAAGCATTAGCTGTATGCTTTAGATTTAATTGAAGATCATGAAACTAACACAAGCTTTAGTATTCAAGATACTGTTACTTATAAAGAACCATACCTAATACATTGTTAGTTTTTTGAGCCTTCAACATTATAGATAAATGAACCTGTCCAACCAATACAATTAATCGCATATAGCGACTTGATAAAAAAGTTAAGCAAATCATAGATAATCAAGCCATTTTAACATAGAATCAGGAACAATGAAGATTTTTGGTTCATTGGTGAGAGCATCCCATATTTAATGATTCTTGGATTATTGGGTAGAAGCTTCATTACCTTACAAACAGATGGTAAAGGAGTATCAAAGATTTCACGATAGCTCTATAGGGTTAAGCACTTTCCATCCAAGGGAGAGTGATGTAGTAGCAACACATACTTCATTTAAAGGTTCAACTTTTAGATGTATTACTCTTATTTAGACTTAAAATAGTGCCAATATTTACCTCTTTACTTCTTATTAATCTTTATTATCATTGTCATTAGTGGTTGCAATTATAGCTAACTATTATTTGTTGAATGTTTTAGTTTGCTTTTCCTTCATTTCTATAGTGATTTATATCTCATTTTACTTTAAGTTATTTGAATATCAATTTATAACTTTTTAGATTTTTTATCTTTAAATTTATTATGAGACATCCTTGTAGATGTCCTATAATTCTATCAATACACATTTTGTTAGAAAATGTCCTTAAAAACACTTAAAACAAAGTTTTGGAGTAATTTTGATTACTGTCCATCATAATCCATCACTATTATCATGAACATTTGTAAACATTGCCCTTAGCCATGCCAACCATTTAGCCATCTCAACCATGTTTTAAGTATTATAATTTGAATGAAGTAACAAAGTGTTATCTTTAATCTTGATTAATAACACTGTGCCTTGTCTAATCTATCCAATAATGAATTTTTATGGGTGCCCCAGGAAGGATAAAGAGTGGCTCAAAAAAAAAGATCCTAACTCATTATGTAGCATTCACAAAAGTATAAAATAACTAAGAAATTTTTTAATCACTTTATTTCAAATTTTTGGCTAATTGTTAACTAAGTCCAACTTTATAGTTTATCCAAGTGAATGATTGATTTTTTTGTTTGGCTTTCTAAGAACTTCACTTATGTCTTTACAATGCCGCTTCACCACTAATGTGAGCATTCATGGTGTGGGTTCTTATAAATATTTTTTCTTTAGGTTTTAATCCCTATTGTTAATGATTAGTGCAAGTCTTTATTCTTTACAAAATATTTTACTTAGCTAATGTTTCTAAGATTTAAAATTCTAAACCTATAATATTCTTGGGTAAGCCTTTGTTTAATATGTTGCTTGAACCTTAGCACTTCTCAATTTTTTATGAGCTAAAAATAAGTTTAATATATCAACTTACATGAGGTTTTACTTTGATCAATACAAATATCTAATAAAAATAATAGTATTCAAGCCCAAACACATGTCAAGGGAAGAGGTTGTGCCTAAATTCCAAAGTTATGTTAGATGATGTGATGGCTTCTTTACTAACTATGACAAAGGAGAGAATGGTTTTGGTAAGCTAGGCCTAATTGAATTGGTAGTAGATGATCTCTTATTTGGTAACCACCAAAACAAATTAAACAATTTTTTTTGCTTCTTTCATTTCACATATTATTTCTTAATATTTAATAATTATTTTTTGTGATATTATTGACAACAATTAAAAAACCATTTTTTTAATCTGTGAATTTTAAAAAATTTTCAAAGTTATTTCACTCGCCCCTATTAAGTCTTATATGCATCAATAAGTGTTACATGTATACATTAAGAGAGTGTTATGTTATTATGGACAATTTTATTTTGTAATATTTTCTTACATTTAGATATAGAATCATCAAAATTTTGGTATCCTCCACAACATGTGCTATAAAGGCTAAATATTATTTTGACTACACCAAACTATTAAAGTAGGTCATTTTTTTGATTTTTTGGTATATTTAGTGCATGATGTTTTATTTAGAAAACTAGAAAGTTATAAGTGATTATTCTTATCCTATGGCATCAACTAATGCTAGAGTACAACTTACAAAAGTGGTACAAATGATATAAAATAACCTCGAGGATGTGACAGAATTTTAAGATCCCAAAGCATAACATGAGTTTTTATTGAAGGAATTATTTGTGTTAGTGAGAACTTATGTAATGGATAAATTATTTTTTACTAAGATTGATGAGGTACTATAATTGCACCTTATTTCAAGAATGCACTTACAATTCATTTTAGGCATTAACTAAATTTAATATAAACCTAGTTCCTTTCTTGATGTGAAGGCTTTAAATTCTAGGAATAATGAAAAGCCTGCAGTTAAAAATCTTTAAATTCGGTATATAAAAATATTTACCTTTAAATGAAAAAATATTTAAATATTTGCAAATATATTTCATTGTAAAAAATTAAAGATTTTGTTAAGAAAATTTCTATGAAATGGAATTAGTACAAAATTATTTTTTTAAATAAATATTACTAAAAGAATCTCAATTGCATTGTCCTTTTGGTGATCTAATTAGCTACCTAATCTAATTTTTTATGGGTAATGGACCACCTAGTGAGATTAGAATCAATGGCAATAGTCAAATTCTTTGATGTAGATTTGTTGATGGTCCATTAAAAAACATGATTAATCATGTGAAGTTAAGTCTAGTGCATCATAGATCATTAAAGGTTTATATCCAATAGAAAGAAAAGAGTTTATCATCAACTTGACATTTTATGTAATGACCATAAAACATTTCATAGGAATTTCTTGTTTAATATAATGGCATTTATTAATGTGGGTCAAATAATTTAATGAATAAGAATAAAACTTGAGTGAAAACAAGGTTTCTATCAAATCTAATTAGAGAGTAAAATGTATAGTTGGTTGAACTAAGAAAATAAAAGTTGAAGGGAGCGAATAATTTGATAAGGTTAATGAACTTACAAATTGGTATATGTTTAGCTTAGCAATTAGTTTAAAAATTATCACATTGCACTAAAGCATTGAAGTGAACAGTAAGGAAATGTAAGGATAACAATTTTATTCGAAGGCTAAACTTGTATACTTACTACGACAACAAACACTACTTATGTGTAAAAGACAATATATATATTTTGATACTCAACATGAAATTTTTATTTCATTGTTTAATTTGAAGAAGTATAAACTGCTTTTCATAGCATACTACATTTTTTTTTCTAGGCTTCAGTAACACTTCACTTAATCATTTTTCATGCACAAGTTTAGATGTGCATTTTGGAAGATCTTAAAACAGCTATAACACAACATTCTGCATAAAATAATTTGAAAATATTCTTTTGTAATAATGATCTATCCATTATGTTATGGCTAATTACTTTATATCTAAAAAAGGGTACCTTGAATTTTATTATTTTTGCTTTTTTAGTATTATAATTATTGTGCTCTTTATTTTCTTCTAACATGGATTAAGAAAAAGGAAGTCCCACTCTAGTGGTTTTTTTAGGGAAGGAAGAACACTCTTAGGGCTTAGTGTCTAGCTTTTTTTGGTTTTGTTTGACAGCATAATGAAGAAATGTGGGTTGAGCTCTTTTAAGAAAAAGGTAATGATGGTAATGTTTGGGTTCATGAAAATGCAGAGAGGGTTTTATTTTTTAACTTATGTAAATAGCAATTGCAAAACTCTCCACTTATGAAGGAGCAGATAAGTACTGATAGCCTTCAGCTTGGCAACTTAAGGGTCAATAAAGTCCGTAGGTTTGTGGGGTAAACCATGTCATATTTGACCAACACATCTCTTTAGTAGATATTTATCTTTCTTATTTTATGATTCCTCAACTATTGTAATCATTCCATGTAATGTTTGGGATCCATTACTATACTATACCAAAGTATTTTAAAATTCTAATAATTCAATATTCTAATAATTCAAAATTCACCCAATCATGTGTTCTGTTATATGACATCTAGTGAGTTGAATTCCAAACCTTACAAAAAGTATCATAAGGGCCTTAAAGTAAAAGTTGGTATCAAAGAATCCCACGAGCCCTAATGGTGGGTCAAAAGTAGAGATTGTATTAATGCTTATCATATAAAAGGTAAGAGCTTACAAATACACACTAATGTGATTTATAAGAATATTTTCTCCATGAAATAAGATGAATACTATAGTTGAATGTATGTGTCAACACTAGATAAATTTTTATATGACTGTCCTAAATTGATAAATTACATTGTTAACTATCCTTATTCATGGATTGCATAACAAAGTTATTAATATCATTATAATTCTAATTATCATTTGTGAAGTTATTAGAAAATAATTAGCTCATTTTAACAAATAAGGTAATTTTTTTATATAAAAGATTCATGTTAAGATCATACCATACTTATCGTAGCTTCACTCGACTTGACTTATGCATCACTTGTGTAGTTGAGTTTAAAAAACATTAATATGTTATAGTACATATACATCACATGTTAAGCTTCATTTGGTTGATTTTAACACTTGTTTGAATTGGCTAGCATTAAGTTAAAATGATATTTTACAATTATGCATAAGATAAAGTCTATTGCAAACATTTGTTATTATAATGTTATGAAATATACATGACTGGTAAGATACACAACACTCAGTATCAAAAATTAAATTTCATGGCCTTCTATACTTGCATATAATATTTTGATAGAGTCATTTATTTAGGAAAGGATTGTGCTAGTGAGTAGTATTACTTAGTTGTGCAATGCACAATGCCAACATGCATAGGAGATATGTGATGTGTGTTCTCATCAATGAGTGGAACTGGATAGTTGAATACTCTTCTAGATGTAGCTTCATATGGTAATTCATGTGCAAAAAGTCTTAGTGATGTAAGGTATGCATATGTTGTGTAAACAATATGTTTACAACAAGAAATCTATGAACATTTTTATGTATTGTGATGGAAAAGGAAGTTTTACTTAATTTTGATACAACCATTTGGATGACATTATGAGTATTAAGATTCCTATAAATAGGTCTCATTTTTCTCCCACACTATGGTTAAGAAAAGTATGATGGATTTCAATAATATTCAATCATCTAGAATTATTTCATTTAATGGGTGGTCTTTCATGGAACTTTAATTGAAATATTATTTTTGGATTATGTTGAAGTGCATTCCTCTATTGCCATAAGAAAGCACTTTCATACCTTCAAGATCATAAAAGCCTTATGATTTCCTTTGTAACTTCTAATCTTCATTTATTAGTGATATTTATTGCATATCTATGAAATTAAATTAGGGTTAATGTTTTCTGAATTTCGTTGTGACTACATTCTTAAAATATCCATTGGCTCTATTTGTGAGTAAGGAAAGATCCTAACAAAAGACTTTCTAAGGAGCAGATGACTAACAACCTTACAATGAGGCGTTATGGCGCCACAACATTTAGCTCAAAAGTAAGGCCTTTTGTTAGTAGAAATTAGAAGAATTTACTCCAAGGCTTGGAGTAAAGTGTGTTATTAAGGTAAATACTACTTGTATTCTTTTTGTTAGAGGATTGGGAATACATTTTTTTGATAAAAGAATGTCGATCCAGAGCCTTCTGGCATGACTCATGTTAAGTGAAGGAGTGATTATATAGTCCAAGTTATAGAATTATGCAAGGTGGAAGTTCAATATGGTCTAATGGTTGAATATCTAAAAACTTTCAATTGATTTACTATATTACAATTTCATTCATATTTTCTTTTTATGAATAAAAAAGCTAAAAATAAAGATTTAGCAAGATTTTGCATTATTAAAAAAATTGATCACTACCAATTCCCCTCCTCTAGTTACATAGAATAGTGAACCAGTTGTATCAAGGTAGATTGTTATGTTGATTAGAGAAGTTCCCTATTGCATAAGCTTAACGTCATAGAGTAGATCCTCTATGGTATAATTACAATATTTCTTTAAAATTTGCAAAATCCCATTTGGGAGCATGCCAACTACACCCCAACATTAATGAGTCAATAATTTTCATTTAAACAAAATCCTTCACAACTATTTTGTCAAAAAAGTTGATTTAAGGATGAGGATATTATTTGAACAATTCATAACATTATTATGAATATTTCGTATGACTGTAAGTAAATAACTTTATTCAAAAGGTATAATATTTATTTTGCGCTATATCATAAGCAATTTATACTAAAATGTTAATGCAAACACTTTCTTTAAGGATATGTGTGTGTTAGACAGGTAATATGTAAATAAAGCAAAAGGTAAGAAAAAGAAAAGGAAAAAGAAGAAAGAGAAGAAAAGGAAGACAAAGAGGAGCCCCAAAAATAATATGGAGCTTAATTCCATAATAGCTCATTATTGAGGTAAATGTTCTTCATGTGTCAATGTTAATTTAAATATTTTATTTTATGATGAATCTGGTTCCTCCATTGATGAAATGAATGACAAATTTGAAGAAAAAATCGAAGCAATATTTTTTGTAAAGCAATATTGTACATTGCATAAAAAAAGCATTAATTATTTTGATGCGATATATGATTAACTTAAGAACATATGAATCGCTAATACGTATTGATTATTTGAAGATTTCTTCACTAGTGAATTACAAGCAAAAAAGAATTTGTATGTCAATATTCCATTAAAACTTGAATCAATTTTTAATTATTTGATATTAGAAAATAGGATTCTTAAAAATAAAAATTTTGATTTCAAGAATAAAAAAGTTCTAATGCTTTTTTATTAATTAAATTATTTAATGAAAAATAGTTTTAGTTTGTACATCATATATGCTTATGCATGCATTCTCACAAACTCTTCTTAATATTGAAACTAATAAAATTTATGCCTGAAAATGTCTTATCATTAAGGAACAATTTTATGTTTTACATATGTATCATCAGAGGTAATATCAAATTATTTCTATAGTCTACGTCAAATTTAATTGGACTACTCATTGAGGAAAACCTGTTGTTCGATTACATGTTCTCGAATTCATAGCTGACATTGTTTTGGATGTGAACTTAAGTACTTCACACTCACCACACATTACTATCTCTAACGAATACAAAGTTGTTTTGGGATTCGTAAATTCAAAGGTTAGGAAATCACGTAGGTCTCCCTACATTATAAGCTCCTATGAAGATTAAAATTAGCTTTGACTGCTTCAAAATGACATGCCCTATTTCTGATAAAAATTACCGTCTTAAACTATTTAATTTGGGATTTATTCTATGTAAGTAGATAAAATTATCTCATCATGGTCCTTCAACAATATAGGCTAACTATAAAATATATTATACATTTAAGTATTATTTGAATAGTGATACATCACTATCAGTTAGATGTTATAAAATTTAGTAAAACTATATTCATAATGACTAGCTTCAAGAATTCATCATGTAGCCAACTTCTAACATCAAGTAATAAACATTTAAACTAAGCATAATGCTTTAATATTTAAAGTTCAATAAGGATAATCATTTATGAGTATAACTCAATTATTTAATTAATTTTGATCCACAAGGAATTATGCCTCACCAAATGGATAAAGATGAATCCTATGTGAATCAAAATAAGTTGAATATGGAATGTCAATGAACTAGAATTCTAAATCCTTATATATATATGTTAATATTATTTTTAAATTGCTATTAATCTTGATTCACTTGTATTTAACCAAATATTAAATTTTTATATTTCAAGAAATTGTTGTACAAAGATTAGTTATGGCATTCAAAACATGCAAGAATTAGTGTATCTTCTGATGACAAGTTGTCATCTTAGAAGGGATGATTATTGTCCTTTTTATAGTGGAAAATAATGTTAAATTGTGATGCACACTGTTATTTCATTATTAAAGAATTACTACTTAATATTGCATATCCCAAAGAATCTTTGTTTATGATTTTATTGAATACTAAGAAACAATAGTAAATAACAAAAAATTAAATGGTCAATGGTTGTGATGGTTAGGTAGTGATAGTTTCAACTAATAATCTTAATTGTAGTTAGACTAGTGTCACTGGGACACCTGAAGGTGAGTTCATACACCCAACCATATTTTAGTTATACTGAGCCAACTGGCCAGCAAGTCTTTTCTTCTTGTTTAGAAGTCCTTACCTCCCTCAACCATTCATTTGTTGAGGTTGTTATCTAGGTAGCTAACCTCTCACTTCTTTGGATCAACCAAAGGGAACCCTCAATGGTCAACCAAAAATTATTTTCATTAAAGAAGAAAATAAAGAAATTGACACATTATTTAGGCTTGAATTAATGATGAACTTTTCACACATATTTCCAAATATGGAGAAAATTCTAGTGGCATTTAAGAAAATCAAAATTTTTAGTGAGTAAAATGCATAATTTAGGGATAACTAACATGTACTAATTACATTTGATAGATTTTTTGAGTTGTTGGCTTCACGAAACATGAAACATCAGTGACTTTAGGAAAACAATTTTTAAGTGGCATCATGAATTTCATGTGAATGTTGTTTGAATGAACATTAGCTCTAATTTAGGTTTGATTTCAATTTTTTAATAAGGTAACTCTGTACTCCTTAGCTTTGGTAGTAAAAAATCCTATACAAGTCACAATACCTACTATAAATGTAACTATATCAAGCATAAATAAGATGAGTGTTGAAATGGATCTAGTAAAGGAATTACCTACTTGAATCTAAATAACAAAAAATTTTGAAACACAAACAGATTATGGAAAAGAATTCAATATGATAACTTAGTTATTAAATCAAGTTCTATGGCGAAGGTCAACCTTTCTTCAATGTAAAAAAGAAAAAATGTCCTGAAATATGCAAGATAAAATAAGCATAGACAAATGTGAATGAATATAATCGCATTAATTCATTATTTATTAATTAAGAAACATTCTAAATGAAATGTCACTACATTTTGACAATTTCATTTTGGATAGGGATGTTGTATGAAAAAATATTGAGACATTACCAAATTGTTCCACTTTAGGGAAGGGGTATAAAAAGTGACAAAGTTAGGGAAAAGTAGGTTTGCAGATGAATTAACTTGGAACAACATGAAATTCTGAATCAAATTATTGATAATTTGATTTTTTTGAGAAAAATTTCAAGGGTAGAATGAACAACTATGTTTAGATTTTGATTTACTAGTGTCTTACAATAAATCTTACCAACAAAATTGCTTACACTCATTTTAAGATATTTGCAATGACTAGCTTAAATGATCTACAAATTCTAGTCTAATGTAATCTAAAGGGGAAGATTTCAACTAAGTTTAGAATAGGCACTCAAAGGGAAATATTAGAAATTGTTAATGAGGCATCTTAATTTGTGTAAGATTTCTAGAAGTGCCTGAGGTTCCCAAATTTCATAACAAATGACTTTTGTTGAAAAACATCCTAGCTTGTAATATAAGAGGTACAACAAATAAGAGCTATGTAAGCTAGTTTATTCTTCTACTCAAAACAAAAAATAATTATGATTGCTCTAATGAAACCTATGTTTAAAAATATCTAATTGCATAATCTATCTAACAGATTAGAATTTGAGTATTACATTGGGAATAAATCGAATGAGATTTGGGTATTATACATGTAAAGCATCCATTGTGAAACCTTAACTGAGGATTAGTAGTTAGCTCACTTACTCATTGATAATCCATGGAAACCAGATGGTGCCTATTATAGCACAGTACGGTGCAACGTTACTCAAATTGTACAGGAAAGGAAAGCTCCATGGATAGAAATTGTATACTTTAATGCAATAGTTACACTTGATGGATACAAAAGTCCCTCTAATCTTAGGTGTGAAATAATGAATGAGCTCATTGATTACATCAATCAACGATGCATAAAACAACTCTTATTCATTGGGCCTTTGTTTACATGGATAAGGAAATAAAAGGGCAAATGGTTCTAGAAAAGGCTACATTGATTTTTAAACAATCATGCTTAGATTGATTAATATAAAACAATAGTAGTGCAATATTTATGTAGAATTGGATCAAATTATTCTCATTTACTTCAATCTAGAAGGGATCCTACTCCTCTACCAAAGTTTTTGAAAAATATTTGTGAAATTCTGTTATTATTAAAATATTCATTAAATTTATCACTTAGAAATTCACCTTTATTATTGCTACTAATGGCAACTAAATTGTAACTTAGCTCATTTTTATTTTCGTTATCAAGACATGAAATTTTCTACAAGATTTGTTCACTTTTTGTACGAAAATTGTATATGTATACCGAAAATAGTCATCCGATATAAGTAGCCCATTTAGCAATGCTTTGATAAGCTTTCAAAAAAAATGTTTTTTAATGTAAGAGAACTGAATTGAAATAAGAAAGTAAGGAATACTAAAAATTATTTATTGTCTAGAAATTAATATTCAAGTTTTCTCACAATGAAAGGCATATTGAATAAGTAAATAACAACGAAACTAAGATGAGAATCAAGAACAATTCACTATTAATAGTATGTAAATTATTTTTTTATTAATTAAAACGAAACAAAATATTTTATATTGTAATAAAAATGTTCTCATAAAAAGGAGGACTTTTCATAATGATACATACAAATGATCCAGCATTATTTAATTATTAATCAAAACAAAGCACTAAATCATAAAAAATATTTTGTTATATGTACGTAAATTGATGCATTATAAAGAAGCAGAAAAGCTAATTACTTTTGTCATAAACCTTCTAAACTTTAACAAAACATCATTAATTATGAAGTATTATTTACTTTTATGTTACAAGTCTCCACCAACTATTTACTTGTTATTTAATTTTGTCTATTAATTAATTGAAAAACTTTTTTGTTATAAAAGTTTTCATGTAGTCCAAAAAAATTTTTTTTTGGTAATTTAATTATGAAAAATACTTTTTAACATTTATTGTATTTTGTTATGCTTCTAAGTATTTGTATTTTTAAATTTTTAGATTTTAAATTTTTATAGTAATTTTAAGTTTTCCAAAATTTGGTTATTTAGAAATTTTTTTGTCAATATTTTGTGTAAATGCACAAAATAATTTAAATGTTTATTATATAAGTGTTACTATTTCTCTTGTACTTTCATATTACTTTTATAAAGATAATATAATTTTTCATAAGTTAATTTTCAGATATGATAACTTTTTTGTAAAATATTTATGCTTTTTCTATTTATACTAACTCATTAATGATTCTTTTATTAATAAATGATTTATATTTTGAAACATTGTTGTAAACAAAACAACCACTTCTTGACATGTTATTCCTATAAGTCTATACAATTTAGAATGTCTTTTGTCTCTATAGCTTTAAATATTATTGTTCCTTAAATTTGTCTACAAAATTTACTTTCTCATCTAATATTCAAATAAACAAAAATATTTCAGATTTGTTATCTGAATAACCTTATATATTTCAGTTACCAATGATCATTTGCTTTTACTAACACATTTTTAGATACATCACAAAGATCCTTTCATTAACACTTATGAATATTTCTAAAGCATATTTGGTATTATAAATTTTTTTAAATATACTATAAAAATTATTTGTTCGCATTTTAAAGTAGATCATCTAAGATAAATTTCTATTTCTTTAATCTTTTTTGCTAATTTTTTTAATAACATAGATTGCATAATTGAATTGTTATGTTCATTGTTTTAATATTTTGTAGGCACAGAATTGAAAAAATTCTTTAATTATATGCAATTATTTTTTTGAATGATTTAACTTTTTCTAATAAATATTTTTTATGAATAGCATTCAATATGTTGACAATTATATTATCTTAATTTTTTTTCAATTCTTGGTATATTTTTTCCTTTTTTATGAAATTTTCCTATTACATTTGCAAATTTTTAAATAGTTTACTATAATGATGATGTTCTTGTTTGGTTTTCATATTTTTTGTTCAACTTATCATTATAAAACCTTTTTATTTAAATATAATAAAAACAAATTGTGACTCTATGATCAATTGACATTTGTGAATTCAATAAATTATTATGATATTTTCAATATTGTTAAAACTCTTTAATGACACATATTTTTTAGAAACATAAATAATTCTAATTATTGAACATTGTTTACCAAATTTTTTTTATGCCAAAGAAATCTCATGTTTTCTTATTAATTATTAATTTGAGTGATTTTATATACTTACAACACAAAATCAAATATGTATTAATCAACTAAAAAACTCAATCAAGTTTACATGGAATAATTAACTTTTGAAGATAGGTCAATGTGTGTTGGTGGCTTTGTTCATGTATATCTCTACTTTTAAATTAAGGAGTCATTTTCTAAGCACTTGATTATATAGTTACCTATAAACAATTATATTATACACTTTATTTTTGTTAGAATTATAAAACTGATAATTTTTTATTTATATAATAAATATGATAGTATTATATTACTCATGAATGTTAAACTTAGTTGAATAAAAGCATGCATTTAAAATGTATTTACATTCATATAAATGCTATGTAATATACATTGACCATATGGATTTCAAGTGCTAAATGGATCGACTATCATAATTTACAAAACAAATAAAAATAGCATATTACTGATGCCTTTTGTGTTTATACCATTGAAATATCTTATTATAGGATCTACATTTCATGGCATCAAAAAATGATTAAGTCAAATTTGATCATGCGAGACATGCATCAATTACATTATTTGTACTACGTGTTAAGATGTGTAATACTATTTGTTCATACAAGATGCATCATATGTTTTACCATATGATGTAATCATTCTATAATTGGATGGCAAGCTAACAGATATTATGTGATATAAAGTTTGAAATGTTGCATAAATACGATAAGGTCATTGCCAATATAGAATTAATAGTTATGAGCTAAGAGTTGAGGACTTAATTTATAAGTGAGCTATTTTATTAATGCTTTTAGGATCTTAAGGTCATATTATTATAATCAGATTAATTGAGTTAAAATATGCATTGTCGTAAGACAATACTACGTAATCGTATTGGTAATGATAAATCTTACCAATGACATATAGATAGATTTCAATTATACTAGTACAATACTAATGTCATGCCATTAAGATATAAACTTATATATGAGTGATGTTTGAAGATTTGGGCATTTGTTGAGCTTATTTGTGTATTTTTTGTTTTGTCTACTTTTCATGTAATCACAATAATTCATGATAATCATTATGTGCTTCTCGTACAACATATTATATACTATATTCTTACGTTATACAATATTTTCTAAAGAGTTGAAAAATTAGTTAAGGTAGGTTTACGTAATTATATTTTATAAGATACTTGTATAAGTAAGATACAATGAGATATCCAAAATAGAACATGTTGGATAGGCATTTATTACAAGAAATTATAATTTAATGCTTATTAATTTCTTTAAAAATAAGATTTAGTTACTAGAATTTCTTAATTTCCATATATTCCTTTGATAGGTATAAATGTAAGTAATTTTTGAAAGAATATGAAATTCAATCTAATATTAAGCCATTTTACATATAAAACAAGAAAATGGAATGTTGGTTTATCAATATCATATTTACATGTACTTTGTTAACTTTGCTATTATATTGATGTTTCATATATTAACTTGGCATCATCCTTTCTTAGTATATAGTTATTAAGTCATTTTATTATTTTTTGTGAATTAAATAAATAATTGTAGTAATTGTGTATGCTGTATTGCACTATTTGGATTAAGGTGACTTATACTTGGCCATTGTTAAAAAAGTAATACTTGTGTAAAATGTCTCTCATTTTGCCTTTGGTATAAATATATTGCTTTGTAAAAGGAACTACAAGCTTGCAAGGGCAATAATGATGTGGTTTGAAAGGCTATGCTTCTACTGGCAATAGTAAAATAATGTTATTATCAATGGAAGCCTGTTTTATATAGTGCAAATTTAGACTTTTACGATGGTCAAAATTGAAGTCTACATTAGTCGAGATGTTTAATAGATTATTTTAAAATATGAAAAGATGTTGTGCATTAATTAGGGATAAGTTGAGTATGTGATATTTCAGAAATATTTAAAGTTTAGCATTTCAAAATTATAGTGTAGATTATTAAGTTGAGTAGGTTACAAAAACTTAAGTATGAAATATAAAATCATACAAAATAGTTTTTATTACATCTAACTTCGCATAAATAAAATAAAAAATTTAAGAAAATCTCTAGATAGAGTACTTTTATAGAAAAAAGCTATTTTTAATTTCGAATTACTAAGAAAATAAAAATTACTAAAAGAGCATGTCTTTTTAGTGATGATATCTGAAAGTTCCATAGGCATTAGTGTTTATCATGCCAAAGATAAAAAGGGTCATAAGGTGGTGGTTTTGGGGTTAATGGGGAGCTTATCTTAAATAGGTAATAGGATAGTAGGATATGATTTACATTATTATTAGGGAAGATGGTAGTTTGATGATTAGATCATGAAAGTAAAATGGCAGGTGAAATGTTATAAGTATTAGTAGAAGTAAGAATTTATTTAGTTAATAACACTTTTAGTAGAAGGACTCTTAACTTTGATCTTTATCTCTCACAAGATAATTAGTTGTTGACTTTCCTAGTGGAAAGTTTATCACATTATATCCATATCTCTCATAAGGGGGGAAGTTTGAATCTCTCCAACTAGGGATGGTATAACCCTTTTTCACAAAGATAGTAACTTGCAAAAAAAAGAAATTTTATTTGATTATTTTAATCTCACAAGATGAGTATTCTATTTTATAAGGACCTTAAATCTTTATAAGTTATTTTCAAAAAACTAAAAAAAGGTTATTAAATTTATTGAATTAAGTAGTTCACAAACTTGTCCTATGTTTTAGGTGGTGGCAATGGCAAGAGCAAAATAGCGGGATGAATTTTGTGGCACTAACGGATTGCTGCATCATTTTTTTTTCTGTTTTTGTCAGAAGGACTACAAGAGACATACTGAAGTTTCAAGTCTACTTTCAGGCAGCGTGGTTTACAGATAATCAATCAAGAATTCAACAAGTTCATTTATCCAATTGGTGCCAGTTGACTGGGTTTTGAGTTTCATGGGTTGGCATAAGTCGAGTGGGTGTGAGAAAAGTGGCTTCAGTAGCTTTTGATGGTGGCATTAACGACGGTGGAAGGTAGATGACGACTAAGACATCAAAGAAAATAAAATTTATGTATTTTTTAAGCAATTTCAAATAAATATTAAATCAACAAACTTATTGAATTTTTTGACATCAATGATTGTATGTTTGTAACCTAACAATATTTGTTCTTTCATCATTGTTTTAGTTGATTGGGGTTAAATGTGAAAAATAGTTTTCTCAAATCACCAAAAATCCTTATTTACTACTTCTTCAAAATTGTTAAGAACTTTTTTATAATAATATACCATAAATGAAACTTTTGTATAATAAAATTTTTTAATACACTATAAAAATTATTTTTAACATCCAAAATACCTTTCAAATATTATCATTTATAATAGTCCACTTACTTTATTTTTATTTTATTAACACAAGGAGACATCTTTTTTCATTAATCTATAACCTTTTGATTCTAACATATTTAAAAGTTCTTTTTTTTAAATTGATATTTGAAGTTGTTATACCATTATAATTATTTTTTTCTTTTAAAAATTAATAATTTTTTCTATTTTTAATTTCTCAAAGATTAGTGACTTTTGTTAATGTTTTTATCTTTTTTATTGTCAAATTGCATAAGCATAATAATCAAATGTTGTTTAAAATTCTTTTTTTATTAATTATTTGTTAATTTGTAAATGATTCAATGGGTTCTTTATCTGGTTAGATTTTAATTGTTTTAGTTTGTCTTATCTATGTATGACCTTAGTAATTCACAATCATATGCAAATACATCAAGGGAATTGCTATGTCATACCATCAAGTTGACCATTTTTATTCTTACTATTTTTAATTATTTACAATATTGTTTTGATCAAGATTATATATTTTCTTAAGTGTTATAAATAATATTTTGAAAATATAATTTCATTTAACATCCGACATATTTACTTTTTTTAAATAATTTTTATTATGTTATTTTTTATTAAAGATTGGTTATTAGCAATATTTTTTAGAACTTGAAACACAAAAAAAACTTTCAAACTTTTCATTATCGTAAATTGTGAAAACTTTTAAATTAACTAAAACTTTTTTATTTGTGATGAAATATTTTTTAAATATCAAGAAACATATTCTATTGATGTAAGAGACCTTTTTTATTAATGAAAAATGTTTGTTCTACTCAATTATTTTTTTAATATTTTTATAATGACATGTCCATAATTGATTGATGAGGAGAGTTTCTTATAATTTAAGAAAATTATATATTATATTCTTGTCAAAACAAACATAACATGACTTGTTTTCTTTTTAATTTTTACAAAAATATTTGCATTACTTGTAATCATTATGACCATGCATTATTTTGAATTTTTTCAAACTTTACTTTATTTAATAATTTTGTATTTTCTTCTATCACTTAATATTTACATTTCTTTTTTATAAATATTTTTGTCAAATAATTGTGTCAAATTATTAAAATTTTAAATATTTGTTTTTGTTTTATTCATTGATATGTTTTCGAACTTCTAATTTAACAACAAAAAATGTTTGACAAATGATGCAAACATTGTATGGATTATGAGTACAAGTATTCACTTTGACTTATCATAATTAATCTTTATTTTGTAATGACTTTTTGAAATGAACTTTAGAATGCAATCATACCACATCTATAAAATCCAAATATTACATAAGATGAACAATATGAAGGGCAACTTGATTAAATAATAAGCCTTCTCTATATCCATTATAAGAATAATTAAAGGTAACCCAAATGTTGTTAATTGTTTGGATTTTTTGTGACATTTTTGTCTCTAAAAGTATTCTATTTTTAACATTTATTATTTTTCAAATGTTGAGGATTTCACTATAAATGTTTTAGATTATTATTACAAAAATTGTTGGTAAACAAATTGTTGTTTTAATTTGATTTAATAATTTGAGCATATGATATCTTAAAGATTTTCCATTATATTTGTATTTTTTAAATTTTCTACATATTAAAAAAAATGTACGATCTTGATTGTTAATCTAGTATTTTGTTATGGAACCACATGAGTATTTAGCATATTTTCATATTTTAATGAGTTAGGTATCACAAATTTTTAAATTATAATTTCATATTTCATAATCTTTTCAGAACATTTGTTTGTTTGTTATCATGAGTAATTTGTAAAAAACATTTAAAATAAAAAAACTCGTTATGTGATACATAATTTTGAATACTCGTTACTTTTTTATTAAAGTTAGTTTTCACTTGTTATTCAAGTAACTTTAAGTTCATGCTCGAATAATATATTTAATGTTTTTATTATTTTTTAAAATTTGTTTTATCATAAAATATTAGTGAATCAAATAACTACAATACTTTTATGTTAATATATTATATTGTAGAAATGTTTTTCTAATATAATATTTTTTTAAAATAATTTACTAATTGTTTTGAACAACTAAACTTCCTTTTATCAAAGTGATTTTCAATTTTAGCGTTTTATGTCCACCTTTATTTTGAAAAAGGTTAAATATATTATTTCCTCTATATGATTGCCATAGTTAGTTCACCCAAGAAATTTTAAATATTCTAATATTTTTACTATTTAACTACTTTTGCATACATGTTTGTGTACTATTATTATTATTATTGTGACATGTTCTATTTTCAAGAAACGTTTTAGTTAAATATTATGCAAAATGATTTCGTTATTATTTTAATTTTTTTAAATATACATAATTTTTATAATTTTATACTTTGTTGTCAATCATGGATATTTATTTTTTTGATAATAAATTTATTTTTTAAAATAATAATTAATTACATTATTTAAAAGTTCAAGGTGTAATTATCTTAATAGTTATATTAAATTACATTGTTCGAAACTTGTTATATCTATAACAACATATTTGTTATGATCGTAATTTATAAAAATACATTCAAATAATTTATTTTAAATGGTTTTAAAAATATTAAATGTTTTTTCTGACTAATTTTATTTTATTTAAACACTTTTTGTAATAAAAAATTATTTATGACTGAAATAACCATAAAAGCTTTCATAACATTTTATGCATGCTAGCATTATAATTATAAATTATTTTTCTTTAAATGATTTTTCATTTTTGGTCCTTTCCGTAATTTTTATTTTCATGAACACATTTTTTATGTCCATTACACTATAATATTTTGCCTTTGAAGATCGTAGTTTTGACTTAGTTTTTTAAACTCGTTTGTTATACGGTATTTCCCATTTAATATTCCAGCATGGTTTTGGCAACTTGTTTTGTGAAAAATATATAACGCATTTAATATTCTATACAACTTTTTTTTAAAATCATTGTCTTACATTTTCATTTTTTAATAATATATTATCAATGTTTTTATCCAAAATGATATTTTTTTGTTAGAAGATTTATTATTCTATTTTAAAATTTTATCTATTGGATATTTTGTTTTTTATTATGTACTTGGCTATAAACAATTATAATTTTCTTAACTATTATTATATCACAAAAATAAATATGTTATTTTCTTTTTATGGTTATATTATATTATTATTAAAAAAACACTATCTTAAAGTTCTATCATTACCTTTTTTAAAATTTTTAGCAAACTTGAATACTTAACATGATTGGTTAACTAGGAATACTTTTTCTTTGTATGTAACAATGTAATTTTTAATATTTTTAGTACTCAATACCCTAAGTATTATTATTGTTTTCATTATTGCATAATTTCAAATAAACTTCAATGTGTTAGGATTTATTTTTTACAATAATGACATAAAACATTAAAAAGGCTAACCAATAATTTTTTGTGCAATTGAAATATAACAAACATATAATGCATAAATGTAAGGCATAGGTATATTTGACATAATTAAAATTGTTTAATATTAATGGCATGTATTTGCTTGTGAAAAATATATTTTGGTGTAATCCAAGCTTAATAAGCAAACAAATATAAAAGGAATTGTAAAAGCATAGATAGACAATTATGTTTCTTTGCTAAATAGTTAAATTAATCAAAATTATGAAAAGATATTAATAAAAAATCAGTTTAAAAAATAAAAAAATTAGAACTATATCAGTGAAGTGAGAAACTTTAAAAACAATGAAAGAAAAAAAAATATCTATTACTCTTTGGATTTTAAAATGTCCAACGTATATGCATAAATTCTATAACAAAATTTTGATTTTAGTAAAGTTAATAAGAAATAACAAATTTAAATAGAAATGATATTTTAATGTAAAAAATAATAAGTGATAAGACACATAAAAATTGACTAAATGGTCAAACAAAATTGCAACAATAAGTTAAGAAAAAAAATCATGTTCTATACAATAATTTAATTAAAAAAAATTTTTAGGAAAGAAACGAAGTAATAAGATTTACCAAATGTGTACAGACTTCAAATTATTTAGCATAATTTTTCAAAGGGTATGAAAAAATGTTTTGAAAAATTTGTAAAATAGTAAAAATAGAAACAATGATTAATGAACAAACATTTAAAATATTAATACAATGTTATATTATTTTTAAAAAATGGTCATAGATGCCAACATATTAAAAAATATGCTATTAAGAAAAAGAAAGCTAAAAATATGTTTTGTACTAAGCAAAAAGACTAAAGTAAAACTTAATTGTCATATATCAAGATTCTAGTATATGTACAACCACTACAATATGAAATCACAATTCATCTATAGCAGCTTGCGCAAAGCATATGACATTACTAAACAAATTAGCAATATACAATTTACCATTAATTTTCAGTTCCATGTTATAGTAAACAAAAAATATGATTTTTATTGTGTTATTGTAAACAAATTAGAATACATAGTTCAACTTTTAGATTGCCTATATTATTTATAGTAAAAGTTTTTTTGTACCATCCATATTTTTTTGAAATCATGAAAATATTGTGCATATTACTCTTTTTATATGTCCACCATATTTGAAGCAATTAGTGCATGTGTTTCTTTTGGTGGCATTCCAATGTGCTTACCCTACTTCAATTAAACTTCTTAGACCATCTTTGACCTATTAGATTGGGTTGAAAGTGTTATATGAAATAGTCTATTGACCCATATAACCATTTCATCCAACATTTTGGTGAACTCAACGGGTCAGTAACAATAATCATAAGCATGTAACATCAATTCTGACCACAATCTAATTCCACTCTATGTTCTTATTTTATTATCTAGTCCACTATCAAGTTGACCAAAACTTGTTGAAATATCATTAACACATTTCTTTGTCATACAATGAAGAAATAGAAAAATACTAATATTATTTATATAGCTTTATATGCACTCTATCTAGTTTGGTGTAATATTACGGGCATGAGTTTTTTGGAAAAAAAGTTTTGATTCCTTAGGGAATATTTAAAAAATGCTTTAAATTATTATTTTAATAAACTTTAGAACAACTTTAGAGGTCATTATTAAAGAATGTTAATTTAAAAATGTATTATTTTTATTTTAAGATACATTGATTTTTAAATAATAAAATTTAATAAAAATTTTGAAAAAGATTAACAAATATAAAAAATATACATAAATGATTATCAAGTATTTTTATTTAAAATCAAGCTTACACATACCCCTAAAAAAATTAGGTAAACATAATAATGAAATAATAGAAATAACCTACTGTAGTTTTATAAAATAATAAATATAAAAAATAAATAATAAAATAATTCAGTGACACAAAATTGAAATTAATAAAATAAAAAACAAATGATTGAAAATTATTTAATGAGACAAAAGTATTCTTATTGATTGAATTAGAAATAAAGAAAATAATGCACATGTGCTAGTTGTCCGCAACAGTGCACTGCGAGAGCTACCTTACACGAAGAGATCTACTGCATATATGGCTATAGTATAATAAAGTTACAGGACACCTTAGCATGCACCAACCATTATGCATATTATATCATCCAAAGGTTGCTTTGTCATGTGCCATGCCACATTGATATTCCCTCTTGTGAATTACATGTGGTGATAATTTTGTCGGCATACAAGAAAAGTATCCCAATAAAGCTTTACCTTAAAAATGAGAAAGTATTCTATAATGCTAAAAATCCAAAACAAAACTACTTTTAGGGCCCCATAAGATGCATGCACAATTTTGTAGCAAGCACTATTCTTTATGATGCTTTATTAGAGGCACAACCCAACATGCACAAACCCTTTTGCATATTTTACCATCCAATTTTTTACTTCAACATATACTACATAATGCCACACATTGCACCTTCCATTTTTTTTAATATTGTATATTGTAATAATTTTGTCAAGAAGGAAGGCAAGTTCCTAATATTGCATCACCTTATCTTTGCATTAACTATCTAAAGCTCTAAAAATTACCTAAAATGTTACACTATGTGAACCCAACCAATCACATGTAATTGGTGTTGTTCGGTGCACATCGACAAGTGGCTCCACACAGAAATAGTTTTCTATTGTGCCTACAAAAAGTGCATTATCACACATAAACACAATACTGTAGCATGATAGGTGCTATGTTACATGTGTAGCTACAATAGCATACAGCTAAGGTGGTACCAAGCATGCATAAACCCTAGCTCATATTGCATCATCAAACTTTTACTTCACTTCAAGCCATACTATAACTCTCATTACCCCATGTGGATTGCAAATTAACTTTATTCCATAAATTAAGAAGGACGTCCCCCAATCAGGAATCACCTTACACATGCACTAGCAACCCATATCGTTAAAAATCAAAAACATGTTACGCTTTGTAGTCCTAACCTACCATGCACATAAGATGGTGTTATGTATGCACAAACTAGTTTTCATTCAAGTACAAAGTAATATAGCTTGCATAGGTCTTTTCCATGCATGTCAATGCAACAATGTGTGACTAGGTGTGTAGTCCATAATGCACATTCCCTAGTAAATGTTTTACCATCCAACGTTTGCTTCACT
The DNA here is from genome assembly GCA_023846275.1 of Vanilla planifolia. NCBI lineage: Eukaryota > Viridiplantae > Streptophyta > Magnoliopsida > Asparagales > Orchidaceae > Vanilla > Vanilla planifolia. Next base: position 2,803,281 of record JAIUJO010000058.1, on the reverse strand, counting down.
ATGGGCCACATTAGGCCACACAATTTCCTTTATGGATTACATGTGACCTTTCTAATAAGAAGCAAGGTAACTCTTTTAATAGGCAACACCTTATCCATGTGTGAAAAGGTTGATTAGCTAAAGTAATAAAAAATTACATATTGTAAGGCACCACCAACCAAATGCATAGCATGTTGTAAAGCGCATGCAGATTAGCTAGCATGCATGCACACACTATTACGAAACACCCAATGCTCCACTACACTTGTAAAAGTAACAACACGTGGCTAAAGCCATAACCAAGCATGCACAAACGTTAATGCATATTCCTCCATCAAACATCTACTTCACCTTGAGTTGCACTACATCACACATTGTCCCTTAATGATTGCATATTGTTTTTGTTCTATAAAACAAGAAGACAAGTCTTATAAAAGGGCATCATCTTATCAATGTGTGTGTAATCAACATTGCTCAAAATAACTAAAAAGTTAAACTTTTTTTGTCCAACCAAATCATGTACATCAAATGCCAGAGATGCATATGGATTGATAGTCATTTAGGGACATTATTACAATGTGTAGTTCTCTATCTTATGTGCATTGATAATAGTGCATAGCCATGGGTGCAACCTAGCATGAACAAAACTTAGTCCATACTGTACCATCCAACATCTGGTTCACCATGACATGCACCATGCCTCACATTGCCTTTGCAGGTTGCATAATGTGACAATTCCATCAAGGAAGAATGAAAGTCTCCAAATAATGCATCTTATCCTAGCATCAGCAACCTATAGTGCTAAAAATCTTTAAAACAAACATTACACTTTGTAGGCCCCACCAAACATGCACATAAGTTGCCTCAAGGCATGCATGGACTTGCTATAATGCCCATAGAGTGCCTTATCACATGTGTAGCTGTAACCGCATGAGCATTGGGCCACAGGGCAACATGCAAAAACTCTAGTGCATATTGAACCATTCAACTTCCATTTTGTTGTGGGCAACCCCATGTTGCATGTTACCCCATGCAAATGGCATATTATGACAGTTATGCCAATGAAGAATGCAAGTCTCCTAATAAAGAATCACCTTATCCAAGCATTAGAAGCCCATAGTGCTAACAATTCTGGGAATGGTTACACTTTGCAATCCCTACAAGTCAATTACAAAGGATGTATAAGGGTGTGCATGGACTTTTTTCCACACATGCAATTATAGTAGCATGACGTAAACCTACAACTCAGCAATCAAAAACCTTAGCACATATTGCACCATCCAAGTTTTGCTTCTCTACGAGGCACACTTCATACAAAGCTCCTCTTAGATTATAAATTATGACAATTCTATCAAAGAAGAAAACAAGTCCCTTAATGGAGTTGCTTCACATCTATGCCCAAGTAATAAAAAGTAATGAATAAGGTAAAAAAAATGTGACACATTTTGCCACTTCATTAGAACCACTATTGGTATCACTTTAAAAAAGGAAGCAAGAAAGCAAGAAAATTTTTTTTAAACTACGTGAAATCTTTATAAATGTATGGACGAATCTACTATGACATAGGATTGGATCTCATTAGATAATGATAATTTTTGGAGAAGGAAAAGTGTTATAACTTTCACATTGCACCATTCAACATCTATAATAGCCAATGTAAGGCATTTCAGCCATGTACATAGGAAACACTCCAAAGAGCATAATGTAAATTACATAGTGAGCATGCAGAGGAAGCTAAGCCATCAAGTATGCAAGAAAGGCATGTTTTGTAACTTTTATGATATCCATGTCTTTGAAGTGATGAATTCAAGGGACATAAGATTTGACCTCAGTAGATCATGATAGTAAGGTTAGTCCATCACTAACAATACCTCATTGCAAATTTAAGCGTTCTATAAAGGATTCAACACACTATTCATACTTAGCTGCCATTTCTTATGTTGCTAATCCCATCCAACTTTCTTAATTCTAGGCAAGGTTATGGTCATGTACCTTTGGGGTGTTAAGCGCCACTATTGACAAATAAGTGAACTATGCACCTATATGCCACAACTTATTGTGGATTTTGACATAAAGGTGTTCAATTATAAGCATACATAAGATAGCTTCATGTCATTGGTGTTTCAACCAAGCATGATGATCAAGTATGTGAATTAGTGGTTTCTCTCATATTAGGTTAAATTATTATCACAACACATTCATCTGTAAGTTAAAACTAAAATGTTTCATGATCATCCAAACCGAGCTCTTATTCCGTTTTAGTTTGTGAACAATTCAACGCTTGGCGAATTTTGCTTCCTAATTATTGAAGCAATTGGCAAGGAAGAATCAAAAAGTAATAACACTATGAATGCTTAGTTGGAACAAACTAGTTATCCTAGTAGTATCTTTTTTTACACCTAGAGCATTAATTCTAAAAACCTAAAAGATTGTTAGGCTATGCTTTCATGATTCATATTCATATGAAGAATTCGAATAAAATGAGCGTTTACCTTTTTTTCACAAGATACTTTTTTGTCTTATTGAGTTCATCTTAAGACATCTACATTACCCTTTAAGAAAATATATTACCCCAACAAAACACCCTACACAAATATGTCTTCTACTCAGATCAACCCATCAATGCAAAGCTTGAGGAAAAACAACAGGCTCGGCCCCACCTCATAGAATATGTAAAATAACTTTTAAATTGGTGTCATTTCAAATCTACTGGCAAACAAACACCCATTGATACTACACCTCTTAAGTCATTTCACATAGCTGAACTAGAGGTAAGCTGAATAGGTCTCTTTTCCACATAAGTTCTACTAGATCATTCTATTGATAGTGCTTTTGCTGGATAGTTGGTAAACACAATAGGAATCTTGTTAATTCCATTCATGTGCTTCACTAATTAGATGATGACGTATTTGGTTTCAATAAGAGACTCATTATTACTCTAGCCATTTACACACACTTGGTTGAATTTCTTCACTTTTATATTCAAAGCACTAGGTAGAAATCACATTCTATGAGCATTCACAAGGACTATCACAATGGTTTATTTTAATTAAAAAAATAGATACTTTATGTCTATACTAGTTTTGAATTAATTGCTTAATGACCAGGGCTAACCCTCATAGGGCGTCACTCCCAATTTGTCCTCTAGTCAGCAAGAATTGACCGACTCTCGTCACTCTAGTAGCTTGGACAATCTACCAATAGTTGATGTGTTTGGGACTAGAAATCCCATGCCAAACCTTAGAGCCTATCTTTTTCATGAAGTTATGGATCCATTTTGTCAACTTCCTTTGCATACAATGATCCATTATTTAGATGCTATTCACCTAAGAGACCTAATGTGGTTAAGATTACAATCGGGTGTGGAAGGCAGTGGGCCATCTAGATTTTCAAGGGTTACTGGGTTGCATAAAAAATTGCTTAACAAGTACTGCTATCCCAACCACTTGGCCCGAACTCTGACTGAGCATTTTTTAAGGCCAACATGTAATAACGATGAAAGAAGAACTCTTCTTGAGGCTTCCCCTGTTATCTCTAGAAAACTTGACATTGCCATCAACTGCAACATCTCAGCTCGAGAATTTTACCTCAACTCTTTTTTGAAGCTCATGCCAAATAGCACTCTTTAAAGGGTTTCTGTAATCTCTTACGATTGACTAATCCATTTGCAATTGTCATCCAAATGGAAGCTTCCTCTTTTCAACCTTCAAAGTTCTTATTTCAATATTTGCAGCTACCACCATGATTTACTTATTGAATGTTGAATGTGGGCTTACATCCTATGTTTTGCGGTGACCATTGCACCCTTTTACTTTTTAATTCATTACATTACACCATTTCCTTTATTCACTTGGTTTTCCTAATAGAACTTAGATAGTGGCACCAATTATCTTGACAGAAATTTAAAAAGGAACAAAGTACTAGAAGTTTTGATTAGTCCTTTTCCTCTATATCGAAGTCTGATGAACAATTTGCATGTCAAAATCAGTACAAGCCTCCAGCAAAGTTTCGTCCTGTATTGTCCGATTTTGGCATAATTCACCATCATTTATGTCCTAATAGGCATGCTTTAACCCAACACCTTCTAAGCTTGCTGACCCATCAACTTGTAAGCATGTTAAACTCTTTGGTGTACATTTCAAAACATGTCAAATGGTGAGGCAATTGAAGATCGCGAATGGGTATAGGGCCACCATGGCATATCTCAATGGTGTGAGCATGGTGACCAAGCATGATGACAATTTCTCTGAGGGAAACATTTCTTCTGGCTCATGCGATCATGATTGCTAGAGATGAGATGCTCCTCAATCCATGCAACAAACCATATAAATGGCATTCTGCATTCCCTCCTACTATTTCAAGCACAATTGGACTCTATTTTGAAATTCTTTTTAAACTTCCTTTCATATTGGTTTGTTATTGGTCTCTCATAGTTGTTCTGTATTGAATTTAATTTGAACTCAATTTTTTTTCTTTCCCAAATAATTTGACCCATTGATAGTGGCTAATGTAGTAATAGAGTATGAGTTGAACAGGCATCTCTTCCTTCAAATTACCCCTTCTAAGGGACTTAATCTCAATCCATTTTTGGTGACACAATAATTTGGGCTTTAGACTACTCGATTTCCACACAAGGCTAGTCTTGTCTCGCTCAATGTTACCAAGGGAATCCTCAAATGTTCCTTCTCCTTCACTTATTTATTTTCTTAAACTCAGTGGGTAGCCTCATCTAACATAGAGTTATGATTCTGCACCATAGAACATGGAGTTGGATTTGTGAGTAAGATCTACTTGTCACAATGCATCATTTATTCCCACTAGCTAACACCACATAACTTGATTCTATCCAAGACTTATCGCATTGATAGTCGACCATCACCCAATGCTTCAACATTTCATGTTGTAGCATAGGGTCCCATTGATCGTGTCCAAATAAGGGCTGGGCCCCAAAGCAAAGATTCTTAGCTTTTAAAAGGAGTGATATGTCACATTACAACCTTGCAAGCATGCCCTTACCTTGCATCCTTGGGCACAACTTGCATTCAAAAAATTGATGGTTAACGAAACACTACAATTCATAACATGTATCACTTTTTGCTTCCTTCTTCATGAATGCATATGCTAAGATATCCTTTGTTAAGATTCATTTGGTGATTCTCTACCAAGCTCTACTAGAACTAGTAATGCATAGCATGCTCATGGCTAGCATAACATTTTCTCTCCCTTGACACATGATTGTACCCATAGGTTGTTGTTTATTCCCCACAACATCAAGCTCGACATTGAAGCAAGAGCACATGGAATGGAAGAATGCAACATCAAATAGCTATCATGCCCTCACAAGTTACATAGATTGCTCGATTATTCATAGCTCTCATTAATGATTATTCTACAAGTTCATCTATGGAAACTTTGCTGCAACTTTTCATTCTTCCAAATCAATGGTTCAATGAACTTCTTGTAAAGTTGCAATTGGCAAACCATCTACACTGTAATGATCTGAACACATGGCTAGACTATTCAATTAAGAAAGTAATGGGTTGTGTGTACAAAGGGTAGAGATACAGTCAACATGAGCTAATGACTCATGCTTACTAAAACTTTGTTGTTGACATCCAACGATTGTAATGATCTATCCTAATCATGATGAAATTTTCATAAGATTTCTTAGGCCTTTTGACCAAGGCAATGGACTCATTGAATGCATCAATGTTGCACACTTGTTGCCTAAAACATCTAAGGGAATCACAAAGTTATTATTGCCTTAAACTTTCAAGTCTTAAGTAGTAATAATCCCTTTAAGAAACTAGCCACAAAGCTTTTACCCTGCCAGCTAATTAGTATGGTGAGGTCTCATTCATTAACAAAATTAACTAATCAAATGGCTCCCTCATGTAACAATGATGATGGGCCATTGTCATAGATTTAAGAAAGTGCTCGAATTCTATTAATCCTTGTTATGTTTGGACTGGTAAGCTTCCCAATGTCCAGTCAAATTAAGCCATAGGATACACTTGAAGTGGGGCCCATTTATTAATTCCTTTAAGTTTCAACCTTGTGACAATACTCCCATTAAAATTTTAGGCAGGCAAAATCATTAGAAGACTTGTTTGTTTGCCACATTCTCTGATATTGATAAAATTTGAAATGGACATAATATTAATTATTCTTTGATTAAGTGTGGTGCTACGAGTAACGGTGGGTTTGAAGTTAAGAAAGAGTACAAAAAAAGAGGATATGGTGTAACCTTCCCCAGCATGAGAGGTGGGTGTAGATGCTCTAATCTTGGTAGGTCATAATCATGAGATCCTACCATTGTTGTTGTAGTTAATGCTATAGGGTACTATGGTGTGACACTCAAGAGAATGTAAGAAATATTATGGAGATGTCATTATATTTGCCAAAGTTAAGTGAGGTATGTCATGAAGTGAATTCATTTATGAATGATGATGGTAATTATTCTAGGATGTGGGATGTAGTAGCTATGGCTTTGAATATATCAACATTGATAGAGGAGAATGTAGAAAAAATAAAAATAAAAAAGTGAACTAAAGTTAAATGTGCTTATAAAATCATGTAATGTACCAAAAGTGAATGTTATGCATCCTAATAATACTGAGGAAATAGATTCACAAAGGTGCACCAGAGGTGCTTATGACAATGGCAACGTCATTATGATGGAAAACACTTTGAACAGTAGTCATATAGTTTGTGGTCTAGTTGAAGTGAGTTTTAGGGGTGGTCTTATAGTATGGCATTTAAGCAATGGAAATAATTTTTTAATGGAGGTTCATCTGGCAATTACATAGAGAGACTTGGAAAATGTTGTTGTGAAAAATCCTTGTACCAAAAGATACCTCCATTATAAATGTTGAAATTCACCTTTCAAATGAGGGTTGTGATGGTTGAGTTTGATACCACCAATTTAGTCTTGTTGGTAAGGTGTATTATAGGTCATCTATCATTTCAATGGATTGCTAGGCTTCTCCAAAGTCGATGGGGGCATTTTATTAGATTCTAGATTTTGGACTTATCTACTTGCTAATTAATTCTACAATTTGAGTCAGTTACTAATAGAGACTAAGTGTGGTGTGGTGGTCCATTATAAGTACTTGGCCTTGCAATGGGATTGGATATGTGGAAACTTTGATTTAGGTAAAGTACTTTAGCAATTATTGTTGCCCCAATACTGATCATTTTGCTTGCACTCCATCTTATTCATTGGAACATAGAGAACATTTTGCACATTGTCAAGGTCATGAATGAGCCTATTTAGATTGATGATTGGATGTTTGGCATGCAAAGTTTTATATTTGTAAGAGTATTTGTTATAATTGACCTCCTAAGCCTATTAGAGTAGAAATGTGCCTAAATTGACCATCAGTTCATTTTTTTTAATGGTTTGTATATGAGAGACTTCCCCTATTTGCTTCATTTCTAGGAAAATGGGATATGCATCTAAGCTATGTTCAACTAATGAGTGAAACCAAAATACCAATGTAGCCAAGAGTTCCTATCCCATTAAGACAAGATCATATCAAGAAGAGAATGAAGGGGTAACTGCAATGTTGTGGGAGATGGAAGCTAATCATGATAAATGACAAGGTTTGAAATCTTTGATGGTTGTGCAACCTAGGAAGAGAAAAATATTTTTAGCGACACAATAGAAGAGTAAAGTAAATAGGAAATATAAGTGTAGGAAGGTGTTTAGTAAGCATTACAAGCTGGAAGATGAGGCACAAGCCATGCATAAGGATAGATCTAGATCTAATCATGAAGGGTATAGTAAGGGCTCATCCAAGTGGGCATTGAAACAAAAAAATCCAAGGGGAAGATAAAATAATTACAAATAAATAAAAGGGTCTCTCACATAACATGGAGGTGGTCGAAGGCCCTTAAGTCCTTGCACCATTCAAGATGTAGATTTTAGGAAAGCAGATCAATGTTGTGGACACATCTAGTCTATCCACTAATGCAACACAATCTATAGCTATCCTAGGAATTAATGTAGTGATGATATTGAATATAAAATGGAGTAAAGGGAGGGGATTCTCTCAAGTATGTTTTAAAATTAAAAATAAAAAAATGGTCATATTACAATGAAAAGTTGTTTTTGTAAGTGTAACAGTCTCTTATTTCCTAGAGCATTTGTGGAGTTGCAGATGACTGTGGTGCTACTGGATGTACTAGGAAATTATATGTTGTATTGCTTGAAATTTTATTTTGGGGTGAATGTATGGCATTTTGGCTATGGTGAATAAGAGAAGAGAAGGCATTCATATTACTTTAATCATTACTACATGTGAAGCTCAATTAGCATAGAAATTGGTGGCTTTCAATTACCTGCTATGGGATGATCTTGATAGATTAGGATGAAGCTTGGTTTGAGTTGACAAGGCATTCATATACTTATTTGTGCACTCATTGTTGTGTTATTGCTAATAGTGTGAAGCTGTCTTGGCATAAAAATTGGAGGATTTTGATTGCCTTCACGGTGATGATCTTATAGGAGTGAAAACATTAAGTTTGGTTAGGATACAGTAGTTAACAGAAATGAAAATTTTTTCAGTGCTTGTGATAGAGGAAGGACTCTAATTGGCAACTATGAGGATGTAGAAATTTTGGAGATATAATATGCAAAAAGTTTTGGGAGATACAATTTGTAGATGAAGATGTAGATAACCAACAAATAGAGATTTACTAAGCATCAAAGAAGCTTGTGGTTATCAATTTAATATATTAGGGAAAAGTAAGAGCAATGGCATGCAACTCGAGAGATACACCTTAATTGGATGGACTTGTAATCACACATATAAAGCAAATGCCAAAAGTGTTTGATGGTCGAAGCGCTGGACCGTAAAGTGACTAATCCGACCTGATCCCATCCCGGAAACCCATCGTGCTAACACTTGATAAGGACAGGTAGCTCTACAGGTTCTGATCGTACTACCTCAATCACCTCGGAATGCAAGGGAATGGTCTCATCCTCCAAATTCCATATTTGGAATTGGCTTCGACCGTAGTCTGAATCTTTGGCCGCTTTCATGTGTCTCCTCGCAAATATATATAGTGTATATATATGGGTGAGTGCTTCTTTCATTTCCTAAAAATGTGTACTTTGTTATTAAGAAAGAGGAGGACATCTTCAAAAGGCGGACCTCATTGGTATCTCGAATTTTTCCTTAAGTGCAAATATTAGCCAGGATCCTCAACCATTTCTCCAAAGTTATTTCTGTAGAATTTTTTTTACTACATTCTTATGGATAATAAGAAGTTCACTTGGCATAAAAACAAGAAGTCTTTGGCTAGCTATTTGGTGATGATCTTGTTGGATGTGGTACAAGCCTGGTTCCAACATGTGTGCATCTATGAAATTTGGGGATGCAACATGAAGTTTTTGTAATGTATGGTGATTAATAAGAGTGCCAGTTTATCAAGTGTGTGCATCAAATGAATTTATCTAAATGGAAACACAGAGGATGTGCAATTCATCAAGATCTTTGTTGCATAAATTCTTGGAGATAATACAAGAAATGACGCTTATTAATTAACTCGGCTGTCAAATTTGAGGAGGGCTTATAGGCCAACTTTTATAATTATTTTTATGCTCAATGCTATTTTACCATGTCCAAGAAGGTATAGCATTGTAGGTGTTAAGAGATTTTCTTTACTTCAAAGAAGTTAATTTAGAGTAGTTTGCTTAAGTAGTGTAAATTAGGAGCAAAGTTGTGTTGTTTAGCTGTGGGAACTTCATTGGATGGCCTAAGAAATGCTCAAATATAACTATTATAGAGGCTATTGCTTCTTCACCTACCTAGATTTGGTACTTTTTTTTTAAGGAAGAAGACGAAGTCTAAAACTGGAGAATGTCAAAAGATAGTTCGAAAAATTATTGAATGACAAGAAAAACCAAATGATTCTACCTTTTCTTGGGATGTAACCACTGTGGGTATTGTTGTTGCATTTGAGTGGTGCATCTAATGGCATGTTTAGCATGGTTAAGAGTGATCTTGAAATTCATAGTTTGCCTATGTGCAAGATCTTTTCAACTAATTATATATGGCTATGTTAGTTGTTTGGAACATTTGAGTAATTAAAGGGGTAAAGTCTCATTTACATTTGCAATTCTTTGCAAAGGAGCTCGGAGTATCTGCTTTTGCATTGTTAGAAACCCAGTTTGAGAACTCAAATAGCCATGACATGAATAAGCATTTGGACAAGAATTGGAATTACTTTGTCTAACCTTTCACTGTATTATATAGAGGTTTTGTGAAGCTATAAAGGAATTAAGTGGAACTTGAAATTATGAGTCATTCTCACAACTGTTTTCTATCCAAGTGAAATTTAATAGAGACAATTCTTGGTGGTTATGTGTGTTGTTTGCATCAAAAGATTATATGATATGCAAGGTAGCTTAGGACAAATTTAGAAAATTTGTAATCCTGGTAGAGCATGATTTATTATAAGGGACTTCAATGTACTACTTGTGTAGAATAAGAAGGGGAACAAATTCTATATTGGTTAAGCTCAAAATTAATTCTCCTATTTCATGCATGATTTAAAGACTTTTCTGACTTTAGATGTACTTGGAATATTTTCACTTGATGTAATAATATGTTGGACAAAGCTCACATATTTGAAAGATTAAATAAATATTTCATGAATATTGATGGTATGTAGGCATTTCTAAGTATTATATTACACAACTTCCTTATATTTTCTTAGACCAATATTCTATAGTTATTTAATTTAAATAATTAGTTTTAAATAGAATTAAAAGGAGATACAAATTCAATAATTTATGGTTATTGTTTTCACATTCATCCAATATTGTGCAAGAAGCATGGAATAGAACTATTAGGGACAACCTTATTGACAAATTGTCCACTAAATTTAGCATAGCACTATAAGCTTTAAGAAAAATGGAGTGCAGCTAAACTAGGAAATATTCTTAGCAAGCCTTACTAGTTTTACTAGGAGGTCCAGGAGCTTCAATGTAAGGTGTCAAACATTATCTTTTGGCACAACATATTGTCTCCAACCACAACACTAAAACATTATAGGAAGCTTGGTGGTGACAGAATACCAAGCCCTGTTGTGCTAACCTAAGGCATCAAAACATGCATTTCTTTTAGCCAGTGGCTACTTCTACAAATAGAAGAAATTATATACATCAACATAAAAAAATATAATGGGGGATTAGTGGCTTCCCCAACTAAGATTAAAGAAATACTCATGTAGCTCTTTAGTAAGAAGTTGTGTAGTTTTGAGCAATAAAGTCCTACCTTACCTTTCCAACCTTTGAGAACTACTAATAGGAAGCAAGCTAAATTATAATATTAAATTTTTTGCTATTTCTACCAAAAAAAAGTATCCCCAAGTAGTGATGGCATCTAGATAGAGTATGTGCGTGGATATCATATATTACTGAGGTCCTTACTGTCACAATTATGAAAACATTTTTGATGATAGATGTACGGCCAAAAGATGGAAAATGATGTTGGCTATTCCTATTCCTAAAGCGTAGGTGCTTTTAAGCCTAAATAGTTTAGAGCCATCAGTCTTTCTAATATGATATGCAAAGTTTTAGCTAAACTTTTTGATTGAAGGTGGTTTTTTGATATTGTTGTAAGAAAAAAAATTATTTTATTCCTTGTGATGTCATAGGAGATGACTACCCATATGAACTCATCTACTTCCAAAGAAAGGCTCATGGCACTAAAGTTGGACATAGATTAAGCATATAATAAGATCAATTAGAAATTTGTGGTTAATATGTTAAACCATCTATGATTTTTGAATATTTAGTGTGAAGGGGATGAGAAATATATCACTATACCAAGATTTGAGATTATGTTGAATGGGGTTCACTTTTCATGGATTGATGCTACTAGGGCTCTTAGACTATGGTAAACATTGTCACCATACCTATTTACAATTATATAAGAAAATACCATTTGGGGTATTAAGCACCAAGTGGATCTTACCATCATTGGTGAGATCAAGATTGGCACTTCTTCACCTAGATTATTCAACTTAATTATGATTATTACATTTTGATCTACACACCTGCAACGTGTGCTATAACATGGACCATTTAGGAGATTATGAACTAGTACATGCAAGACTCTTACCAAGGGTTCAATCTTAACAAATCTTGAGTATTGTTTAACAAGGGATTAGATCGTAAGAGAGGAAGATGGTAGTAGAAAAGTTACATATGAGCAAGACTTCTTAATTGAAATATAAAGGCATGCTTATTGAAGCAACACAAATTTAAAAAATAAGACCTCAAATTTTGGGTTGATTGAGTTCGAAATAGTACTTCATGATGGAGGATTAGGTCTTTATTTGATCCCTATGGGTTCATGTGTTGAAGCCTAAGTATTGTATGACAAAAAAACAATTTCTATAAGCAACGTGGGGCTTTTCATATATGTGAGCTACTTTGTTGTGTGGTGTCTTGAACAAGTGAGAATATAGTTTGGCAAATTGTTATGGGTAAGAAAGTTTCATTCTTTTTCAATAGTGTACTTGGCTTTCTTTTTAAATATTTGAAACCTAGCTACATCTATAGGGACATGAAACATCTAATTCAAGCTATAGCACATGTTAAGCACCATGATGAATGGAACTAAGTTAAGATACAAAATCTATTTGCATCTTCTTTGGTGTTTTGGATTATACATTCCTCATAAGACAAATCAATTAATAGAGATGTATTGTATTTTAATGAAGGTGATAACACGATGTTAGAATAAAAAATTATTTATAGCAACAAGTACATCAGGCATAAATTCACAGTAGACAATGCTACATGGGTTTGGAAATTTAAGCAACAACCTTGGGTGAGCATGTTTGGAAATTGAAGTTCCCACTCACTCCTAGAAGTGTGCAAGAGGCATTGAGATGTTGATGCTCTATCCATGGGGTTGTACAATGGAAAAGGATGTGATGCACTACTTTTGGGAATAATTACCAAGCTCATTATTGGAGTGACTAAAAGCATGGTTTTTAAATCTTTAAATGTGTCACTAAATTCGATGGTAGTCAATATTTTGGTCGTAAGTCCATCATAAGAAATTAAATTTGTCGCTTTAATGTTATATCGTCTTTGGATAAATAAACATTTATAAGCACATGTGAGTAAGGTGCATAGTTTGGATGAACTTCAAGTGAGTATACATTTTGCTATTGCTACTATTACTACATGTTCCCTTCTCTAATGCCATCTAGTAAGAGTTTTTGTGGCCTTAAAGGGCTATTTATAAACTTTTATTAGACTCCTCTAATAAGGGGTTAAGCTCAAATGCAACATAGCTATGCTTGACAATCATAATGATGGAATTCATACAGTTATCAGGATGACTTGGGTTGGCTGATCACTATCATTAGCAAAATATGGATTTTAAGATCTACATATACCATGGAAAATATTGCTTTTCTTGATGTTATGGAGGTCTTGAGAACACTACTTCCTAATATTCATGTAGCAAAGACCAAATCAGACTCTACAATAGTTATTACTAATGCGAGCTGACTACTTAAGTCAATTTCATGTAGGAGAACCTACAAAAGTGATAATAATTTGTTAAGGGTATGCTATCCTTCAAACATTCCATGTATTGCATCAAAGAAATTCTACTATCTATTGGGCTATGCATTATGCTCTTTTGTATGATTTTATGTGGGATTGGAGAATACCCCATCCTAAACTACTTCATTGTTGTCCTTTTATTTTATAATTTCATGTATGAGCCATTGTAAGGAGGGAATATTGTAGGCTTCGACCATTTGGTTATAAAGGAACCCAAAGAGTGTTGCAAAGGAAGGCAGCGATGTTTGACACATATGAATTTGGTAAACGGTGACATAGGAATGGGTGGAAGGAATTGTTAGTGTGGGAAGAAGAGAACTATGTTGGATGGAGTTGATGGAACTGGAGCTTTGGCAAACTTTGGTTCTAACCAATGATGATAGCTCACTAGAAGGTTAGTTTGGGCATCATGGTGTTTTCATCTATTTTCAAAGAATTCTACAATGGACCTAGAATTCATAATCCTCTAATTACGTAGGGAGGTGTGGTTATCAATTACGGGAACTATATCCTATAAGATTACAAAAAAGGCAAAGGGAAGCTTGGTGCAATTATGCTAATCACAGATGGCCAGTGTTGATATTTAGAAGCCAATTAGTGATGCCTCAGTACAAAAATGCACCACGATGAACATTCTAAATTCTGTGATTGTCTTACAATTTGAGCTACATCAAACATTGGTAGTAGAATTTAAGGAACTATAAGAAAGAATGTAGAGCCGTTAATGGAAGCATCATAGTTAAATTAGGCTTACTACCTTGAGAATAAGTATGAGGATGATAAGGGTGCTTTTTGTAGGGTTGTATGGTGCATTAACCACAAGATGCCTAGGGAGTTAAGCAATGATGAGAGGAGGCAAAACTAAACTCACTGAATATTGAAGTTTGTTTGAATGAACATAGTGAATTATGAATCCACTTCTAAGAGAATTCTTTTTGTCTCAAAGGTGCTAAGATGGGTGATTTATATAGTTGAAATAAGTTGCATGTGGAAATGTTGTAGTGGCCCTACAATACAATTTTCGTAATGGAAAACATGGATAGCTTAGCCCAATTAGGGTTAGCTTTGAAAAGGTTCTTACTCTATGGAGAATGAATATTATTAATTTGACATTAATGGGAGGTCCCCCCATTAACTACTTAGACAGACGAACCAATTTGGATGTTAAGATGTTGCTATTATTGGATGCCTCATTCATAAATAATGGTGAAATAAATTTATTTAATGATGCATGTGAACAATGAATTTTTTACCATCAATTTGACCTATTGCATAGTGTATAGAGGTCATTTGTCATTTGAATGGATAGCTAGAATACTACAGCATAGATGAAGCCATTTGAGAGTACTTTGAGTCTTAGAGTTGATGGCTAGATGTTTTTATTTGCTCTTTGAGTTGGCTACAAATAGAGATTATGTGTTGTTGGGAGGATCATAATAGGTTGCTATTGTTATATTAGGGTTAGGCACCTAAACACCTAAATTTAAAACTAATACTTCAATGACTATGTGTGCTCCAGTCTAAATTCATTGTTAGCACTCCTACTTATGTATTAAGAAATAGAAAATATATTATGCATTCCCAAAGCCATAGAGCATCCTATTTTGATGAATGGCTAGATGGTAGACATGCAAAGGCCATTTTTTGCCATGTGTGTGTTTGAATGGACCTCTAAAAACTACTTAGTGGGAATATGTATTAATGTACCCTTTATTCGATCTTTTAAGTGGTTTGAGTATTACGGATTACATACTATTTGGCTCATGTGTGGTGAGATTGGACGTGCTTCTAGATCATGTAAACATAGTGAATTAATACTCACTACTACAACCATTAAGAGTTCTTGTCCTTTAAATACAAGACCTCATTAAGATAAAAATGAAGGTGATTATTTTTGAAGTAAGTTAGTATAGAGAATCATGATGAGAAGACAAAAGGATTTGGACCTTGGGTGTAATCCAACCAAGGAAATGGAGACAAATTATAGCAACACATTAGAGGAGGACTATAATATTAATGATGAAAATAGGATCTAGCAAAACTATATAAATATAAAGATATGATGCAAGTAATGTGAAGGGGTCTACACTAAGAAATATAGACACAATGAAGATACTTATGAGGACAAATGGGTATGAAAGAAAAAAAAATTAAAGGGATGCTTAACGTTTTACTAATTAAAAACATAGTACATGATGCAACAAAGGAGTGAAGGAATGTCCTATTGATTCCTCATATACTCAATCATAGAATTTGGAGAAGCATGTGGATTTCTCATTCAAGTATAGTCCATCCATTATAGTGGTCCCTCTTGAAGTCTAGAAAAAGGGCAAAGGTGCTATGGAATAATTTTTGTTAAGCTAATGAGAAGAAATGAATAAAGCGAGCAGGAACTTGTAGGTAATTTGGAAAATAAAAAAATGGTAGATTCAAGGTAGTGCATATAATACTAAGCAGAGCATTGAGTTAGTGGCTTCACTTCACCACGAAATTCAACAAATGACCATATGGTTATGCTATTGTCGAGATCTCTTTCAAAGTCGATTTTTGAAAGCATATGGTTTTAACTTCATGTGTATAAAGGATATTGTGCTTATGGTATATAAGGAAAAAAGTGTATTTGCATTGTATCATTGAATGTATAAAACTTACATGTCATTGATTCTAGTATATTTGGCTACTTATATTTGGGCTATTTTGCTGGCTGAGGATCAGGACAAGGACAAATATGGCTATCTATGAGAAGTGAGGAGGTAAGATTCATTGTGCACTACCTATTTTTGTTAACTACTTTGCAAATTACTTTATCATTTTTAATAGTGGTAGGTTTTAAAAAAGTAATAAAATGGAAATTTTATTCTTTGGGCTCTGTTATGTGAAGGAAGGTTTGAGGAACTATAAGCTATTTTGGATTTTAACATATGTGTTCATCATAGTTGCTAAGGATATGTCGATCAAATTGGCTTACTACTATTATATAGATTATTATAATAACTTTTTGTATAATAACAACTCCAACGTGCCCTACATGACACAAAATATAAGTCATTAAGATGTTTATTATGCTTTAAAGAAAATTTTTTTGCTTCAATCCACTAAATCAAAAGCCAACTAAAAGCTATGGTTTAGTAGCTCTAAGAAATAGCTTCATATTTTACACTTTAAATTATGTCAGAATGCTTATAAGGGAGTGAGGTCTTTCCTCAACTTGGACTCTTGGTTATCTAAGTCTTTTGAGTATGTTTTCACAAGTATTAGAATTAATAAGTCCTTGAATCATTGCTTCGTTACAAACATTTGGCAGTCATGCAAAATGGTAATAGAATAATCTTATCTTCTATAGTACAATTTCAATCATATGTGCCTTTGTTATCACAACATCTATTATTGGACAACCTGAATTCGGAATGTCTAGATCAACCACTTTTCTTTTGGACTCACTGTTATGCAAGGTGGGAAGTAAAGTGCTTTTCAAAATGCTGTGACAAGATTGGGCACTAACATTTAACATCTCTTTCAGGTGTGGAATTGGGATGCTTTGTAATAAGATGCATGGATAGATGCAGCTATGAAAATAATGCAAATGTGGGCACAAATAAGTAATTCAAAAGTTGTAGGTACATTCTTAAAAAATGGCATATTTGGCTCTCCAGCATGCTATATAGATCTAATATAATTATAAAGATGATCTAGATGTAGCATTATTGGGCTGTTGCTTTGGGTAGCTACTACATCAGATGGTTTTCAAAGTATTACTTGATTATTGATGGTGTGTGCTGCTCATATGTTGTGTTTATTTGACATTTTTGCACATAGTTAGCTAGGTTAAAGGCTCATTGATAATAAACTTCAACCTCCAAGGTTGGGAAACCTTATGATATCTAAACTAGGTGATCAATTTCACGAATCAACTCAATTCTTCATGATGTTATGGAATTGTTGTGCCTAAAAATGTAGATTTGGCATGCTTAGGGAGTGCAATAGTGGGAACCTATTGTCCAAGGGCAATGTGTTTTTTCTATAATTTCATTACTAGTGTGGAATATCTAGGGGACTAAACCCACAA
Source organism: Vanilla planifolia (assembly GCA_023846275.1). Lineage (NCBI taxonomy): Eukaryota > Viridiplantae > Streptophyta > Magnoliopsida > Asparagales > Orchidaceae > Vanilla > Vanilla planifolia. The sequence goes on along the minus strand of JAIUJO010000058.1, from coordinate 2,785,639 downwards.
AATCTTATGGGTATTTGCAATGTTTGGTGAAAGGAAATAGGCTCTTCATTGTTGCTCTATTTGAAATTCGTGTAGAGACCATTAATAAGCATGAGGTAGATTGACTTTTGGGTAGAAATTGGAACTACTTAGTTTGATCTTTGACTAAGCTATCTGGGAGCATTATAATATCATGAAGGAATTGGGTCAAGCTTAAGAATGTGGATTACTCGTTACAGATGGTTACTATCTAAGTGAGATCCTGTAGTATTGTGCTATGTATGCATCAATAGAATACAACACCACCAATTAGCATGGGACCAAATCAATGATACTGCAAAGCTTGGTAGACTATTACTTGTTATAAGGCACATCAGTTCTTTATATGCATAGTCAAACAAAAAAAGTTGGAAAAAATATTTATTAATAATTAGGCACATTATGAGTTCTACAACTTTATTCATGATTTGGATCTAACTAACATGGGTTTTATTGAGAATTAGTTTACTTTGTGCAACAATAAGGTGGGGAATGTCAAGTTTTGTAAAAGATTGGATAGAATTTTCCTAAATATTGACTATACATAAGGCTTTTGAGTATCAGTGTTACACATCTTCCTAACATCAGCACGAACCACTACCCATTACTAACATAGTTTAGACAATCATTACTCGACAAAACTAAAAGAAGAATCCAATTTAAAAAAATCTAGTTATTCTTATCCCAATGAACTATGGTAGTGAATGTAGCCTAAAAAAGTATTATTAGAAGAAACTCTATTGACTATCTATGCACAAATTTAGCAAAGCTTTAACAAAACTAAAGAAATAGATAGTGATATAATATGTTAAAATTCTTAACAATCAAATATCTTCAACTTAAGGTAAATACAAAGGATTTAATACATTATCTTTTGGCGCAAAGTATTGTTTCATATCACACTACCATGGCTTCGGAAGAACCATGATGGTGGCAACATGCCAAGCATAACTAGGCCATCCTTAAGGACTTGATCATGCATTGTTTCCATGTGGTGACTACTTCTACTTATAGGAAAAATTGTATGCTCCAACTTAAAAATGATATAGGGGAACCTGTGACCTCCTCAACTGAGATTCAATACATTTTGATTCAACTATTCAACAAGAAGTGATGTAGCCATGTGTAGCATGAGCCTCCTTTACCCTTCCAATCTTTGAGAAATATTAATAGTGAGCAAGTGACCACACTCATGGCTCTAATTAGTGATGATGTGATCAAAATTGCAATAGTCCAAATGAAAGGAAATAAATCCCATAGTGTGGATGGCAATCTCACAGAAGTGAACTTATTACAACAATGAAATAATTCTTTAAAGATAGTTTTATGCCCAAACTTTGGAATGACACACTATTCATTCTCTTTCCTAGAATTCAAAGAGCATCCAAAATTAAGTAATTCAAGCCGATTAGACTATAAAATATGACTTATAAAATAGTGACAAAAATTTATGTGGTCAGATTAAAGGTGGTACTTCTTGATATCATTGCCAAGGAAAAAGTTACTTTTGCGCTAGGTTGTGCTTTATCTGATAATATCTTTTTGACACAAGAAGTGGCTAACCATTTCCACCATTCTACTTTGAAATATTGTTTGATAGAGATAAAGTTAGAAATGAACCAATCTTATGACAAGGTAACTATAAAATTATGCTAGATAAGCTAAAGCATTCATGATTCCCTACACTTTGGAGTGATTCGATTGAGGATTATATCAAGGCACCAAGATTTTGAATTATGTTATCAATATTTGTTTGCAATGGATTGAAGCAAATAGGGCTTTTAAATAATGTTGTTCACTCTGGCCCTATCTATTTGCTAATGTTTTTGAGCATCTCTCATTGTTTATTAAGTATCAGCTTGATATTGTTGCACTAATTAGGATCAAGATTAACCCTTCCTTTAGTATGATTACACACCATCTTTATGGTAATGACATCATGATTTATACATGTACAAATTGTTCTCTAGTAAGAACCATCTAACATATTATGGAGAAATATAGGTATCACTCAGTTAAGTTGATGATTCTTAACAAATCCTTTGCATTATTTAGCCAGGAGATGAAACATCAACATGCTATTCAATTGAAATATTTGGGCATATCAATTGCAACAACAAAACTTCAGAAAAAGGAGTTAAATTACATCGTTAATCAATTGCAACAACTATGTCAAAATGTATGATCATGTCGCTATCGATGATGGGTAGTAATGTTATGATAAACTAAGTGTTAATTAATATTCTTTCTTATTAATTCGGACACTCATTAATTATGAGTGGCATTATTATATAGTTGGAGAAATTTTTGCATCATTATATATGGAGTAGTTCAAATGTTAGTTCCACATTACATTATGCCTACTTAAAACTAGTAAATTTTCCTAAGTATGAGAGACTTACATTTTGTAGTTTGTCCACCTAACACTTAGTGTTAATTGCAAAACATTGTAGGATAGTTATCACTCAAGAATGCCATTTATAAGTTCAATCCCTCACCTCCAAGTACATTACGACAAGTAACACTTCCCATATGTTGTACGGTGCATCTCATATATGTAAATTATGCAATATTACAGCCCCTAGACAACAAATAATATGGTTTTGTCGATTGTTGTGAGTCATTCAATTTCATTTGTCGGTTAAATGGCTTGGCATGCTTACTATTACTACTTATCCAACCCTCCTTGCCATGGAGGCAGAGCATCTATCATTTGTAGTAAAGTTGGTTAAAGTGCTTAGTGTGTGGGATCACCAAAAGATTTTATTGTTATCTACACCTATGCTTCAAATAAATAAGATATGCTATTGGACTTAAAGAATATTTATAGAAACATGTATACTAGCTAGAATCCATTAAGGAAGGTCACATGGGTTTAAAAAGTGCAAGTGCATGCCTAGGTAAACATTTTCTAATTAAGATTAATGTTAAATCTGATTCTGACTCACTCATGGCTACATGTGAGGGGGATTGAGACATTGAAGCTTTGTTGATAATATTATAAGAAAGAAGACATGCAATGCTATTTCTAGGAGCGTTATATTGTGATGGAGTTATGGTCTAATAGCTTCGTAAATGATTAATTCGAGCATAAAGGGATAAACTACGGAGACATCAATTTAATTTTTGAGCTTCTTTGTTGGATGTCTGCGATTGTGTGGGTGGCTAAAGCAACTTAATATATTTTTTTTGCTATTTTGTCATTATTCCATTTTTGGCTTAATCAAAATCAGTATGCACATGTAGACAAGGTGCTCGATTTAGCGGTACTTCAATTGAACTTTTGAATTGTTACGATTGCTTTCTTCAACTCTCCAATCCCATTTAATGGAAGCTCTAATAGGCGTGATAGGCTACTTATTGCCTCTTTTTGGACTCCTTCAATGTGTTGAATTGAATTCAATTACGACATAAACATACATGATGATTTTTATTACTAGAATTATTATTTTTATATGAGATGACATGGGCATACCTTTTACTATTATAGGAAAAATATTTGTTTTAGGTTTAGCTTTGGTCATGGAGACTATTTCTATTCTTAAAGTAATGGAACTTCTTAGATCATTACTCCTAATGTCGAGATAAGGGTGACTGAATAAGATTCTACTAGGACCATTACTGTTGTGAACTAGTTTCTTTTGTATATAAAAAATATACATTCCTATCATAGTGTTGTTGCATATTTCCATGTTGTGAAGTCCTTCAAGGTGTCCCACATAAAGCACATGCAAACTATGTTATAGATTGGGTCACTCATCAAGCACTTGTGTTTAATTTTATTTAAGACTAAGGAAGGCCCCCTCTTAAACAACTTCAACTTTGTCCTTTTATTAATTTTGTGTTTCAACCTCCTTAAGAAGAGTATGTAATATTCTACCAATGCTTTATCAAGGAACATAAATACTTCCCCAGAACCGATAGAACCACTCCAAGTGGTGTTTATGGATTGGAAGTGTTCTTCATGTATCAACTGGTGGATGATGATGTGGGGTTGGGTGAACATCATTATTGACGATGGAACGTTTGGGGAGCATGGTGGTAGTACGAGGTGGAAGAACTAGGTGGTAGGGGAGAAGTGCTGGCAAAAGTTTGTTCTAATTGGTAGTGGTAGGTAATTGGGAGGTAAGTCTTGGTATCTTAGTCTTTCATTTGAGTTTTGATTAATTGTAAAATGGACTTAAAATTGATAATCCTCTGAGTAAGTATGTGGTGTAGCAACTTGCAGTGGAAACAATGTTTGTAAAGTTGTAAAACAAACAAAGGATAGCTTGGTGCATGAATCCACAAAATGAATGACCTATGGTGATGATCAAAACCATATAAGTGACACTTCTAAGCCTAGTAGTTTTAGTGTGAATATTCCAAATTATGGGATTATTGTAATGGTCTGAGCTTCGATGAACATTGATAATGGATGTCTAAGAAGTATAAGGAAAAATTTAGTTCCATTAATGGTAAATGCACAGATAAATAAGGCTTGTTGCGACAAGAAAATGTCTAAGGAAAATGAGGGTGCTACTTCATGGGTTGTATGGCACATTAATAAAAGAATTGTCAAGGAATCAAGGACATTATCAAAAGAGGAAAATTAAATCCACTAGATAGTGAATTGGATTTGAATGAACATAGTAAAGTACATATTACTTTATAGGAGTAGTCTCTCCATCCTAAAGATGTTAATGAGGTGATTTATATGAACATATGTAATGTGCTTATGAAAATGCTATAGTGGTTAGGGAAGAAATCTACCATAATCACAAAAAAAGTTACATAGCATGATTAAGGTTAGCTTTAAGAAGGCTCTTACAAAAGGGAGAATAAGCATTGTTAATACTACTCTGATGAAAGGTTCCTCCGTTAACCACTTAGATTGACCAAAAATTTTATATGTCAAGATGGTGGCACAAAAAGATACCTTATTGATAATAAATGATGAAATATATCTATTGAGTGAGGCAATATAGGTGGTGTCATTTGAGAGGATTTAAAATATTGAACATGATCATTAGGATTTTCTATATCACTTTTATTTTACTATAGATAGAGATTATGTTTTTTTGGGAGGACTATGATAGGTTCCAAATTTAGCATTGGGGTTAGACATGTGGTCACCTAAATTTAAAACTAGTTCTATAACGATCATGTGTGCCCCAATTTGGATTCATTTTGTGGTGCTCCCACTTCTATATTAAGAAATGGAGAATATATTGTACATTACCAAAGATATATAGGAACTTATTTTGATCAACAACTAAATGACAAACATGCAAAGGTCAACCTTTTCTAAGCTGTGTTTCAGAATGGACCTTTCAAATTTTTCTAAGAGTGTGAATGTGGATTAATGGACACCTAGATTAGTCTTTTTAATAGTTTGAATATGAGGGACTACCCACTACATCATATGTGGCAAGATACAGCTTGCTTCTGGATGAAGTACACTTAGTGTGTTTGTACTCACTACTACTACTATAGTTGAGAGCACTTCTCCTTTAGATGTATGACCCAACTAGGATAACATAGGGATCTACATCAAAGTAATTGAGGACATAAGAAATGATGAGAAGAGGTAAGGAATTAGAGCATTGATGGTAGTCCAACCAAGGGAAAAGATGTTGATCATAGCAACATACTAGTGGAAGGCTGTAATAAGTAAAGATATGAGCAAGCAGGAGGCAAAAACATAATACAAACAAGAAAAAATGCTGCAAGTAATTCAAAGGGGTAGGTCCTACACTAAACAAGTTGGGCATTATGGAGGTACTATCATGGTTGATTGTGTATCAAAGTAGAAATTTCAAGGAGAGGATCAACCTATTATTAATAAAACATATAATTGATAATGTAGCAAAGGAGTAAAGGAATGCCTTATCAATTCTTTAGATACTTAGGTGTAGAAATTAGAGATGCAATTGGCACTCTCATGTATGTCAAATCCATCCATTAATTTTGTGTCTTCTAGAGTCGAAGAAAAGGGCAAGGGTATCATTGAATGAATTTTGTTATGATAACGAAAATAAAAAAGAATAAAGGGAGGAGGATCTCTCAGTTAAAGATTAGGCTAAGTTAAATTATGGATATAATATTTATACTAGCTATAATTATTAACACTTCAACAAATATTTCTTTTGCTTAGAGTAGAAGCATGATTCATATATGCAAAAAGTGGAAGTGAAATTCTTTGAGTTGTACTCAGTGGATGGTCAATTGAGAAACTATAAGCTACTATGGATGTCAAGGTACTTTGGCAAAAAAAGTTTTAAGGAATGGTCATCTTGCATTGTATGCTTCTATTACATACGATATTGTAATCAGTCTTTCTATTACAATAATAATAACAAGCTTTTGGAGCCAAGAAAAACATGTTATTTGAAGAATTATTATACATGGTATTATGTTCCATCTTCTCATGGCATAAATAATATGGTTAGCAGTTGGAAACTATGGCAACTTTAGGTTTGGCTGAGCTACATCCCCTTTTTGTTCCTTATGTGAAGAAAGGAATTTTTATATCAGTTTGTTACAACAGGTGCCAGCTAGAAGCTGTGGCTTTTTGGCTTTGGGAGACAATGTCAAATGGAGGACTACAATGAATTATGTCAGAATGTTTAGAAGGATGAGAGTTTTTTTTCTCAATCTGGACTTATGGTTAATTGAGTATGGTCAAAGAGTATGTTGATTAGCATCAATGATGGCCAAAGTCCTTACCTCGCTCCAAAGAATTTGAACTCAAATAAAATGGCGATAACACAATCTTGCTTATGATAATATGACTTATAGAGTGTGGAAGGTGTTTTGTTAAGGAGGATCTCATCGAACTATGTTTAAATAATTGTTGAGATTGACTTTTCTTGTTTGGTAGCTATAAGGAGTATAGTTTTAGCCATGATTTCTCTTATGTTCTCAACATCAATTGTTTGGAGCCTAGGATATACTATATAAATCAGCCACACTAAATTGAATTGTAGTAGAACTACAAAAAAATTAAGCAAAGATGTGAGGGGTTGCAAATCAAGTAGTTTTCAAAACAAGGGAAGTAATGAGTGCAACTCATCTCTTATGTGCATAAAGTTATTGCTATATTTTTATTTAATGCAAACTGTGACCTATAGATGATGTGGAAATCTATGCATGAAAGGCTTCTAGAGGTTGAGTTAACATTTGTTATGAATGTTGTGTTAACAACTCTTTTTTACTCGAATTGGACTTACTACTATGCATGGAGGGAAGTAAATTACTTCCTTAGATGTTATTGCATAACTGAGGACTAGACTTCAAGTTTTATTCTTGTGAGGAATTGGATCACCATGTAATTAAATTCATGGATGGGTGTAGAAAATTAAAGTAAATATGGATGGAAATAATTTCGTAAGTTAAAATTACGTTCCTAAAAAAGAGAACATGGGAAACTCCAACATGCCTTTTTGGTGTAATCTTGTTGTATCATTAGCCTGTATGTAACATTATTGCACTATGCTATAGTTGGCTATGGTTTCAATGTACTGTTTGGTTACCTTACAGTGAGGAAGGTCATTTGTTGTTTTTTTTTATAGAGAGGGTACACCTACTATGTTGGGTTGTTGGTTTTATTAATAGTCAATTTTAGGAACTTTGTTTAAGAAGGCTTGCTATATCCAAATTGTGTAATTAATTTAAAGAATTATCGTTGTGCTACTTGCTACTGTGGCATTGTTGTCCTTGTAAAATGCTAATTATCCGTGGATAAGGTGCATCGAAGAAAACCATTATGCCCAATTGTAATGTTATTTTTGTTAAAAAATTATGAACTTATTTGTAGTATGGAATGTTTGGGGATTAAAGTACCTAAATCATTTGGCTACTTATGGCATTTGGAAAAGGGAAAAAAGTCTTCATAGTTGATTTTTTGGAAGCTTCTTTAGAGACGTTTAATTGGCTTGAGGTAGATCATTTTTTGGGTAAGAAATGTAATTAGTTTCTTCAACCTTCAACCAGGCTTTCTGGGGGCATTGTGTTATTATGAGAGAATTGTTTCATTATTGAGATTATCAATCACTCTTCACTAGTGGTTATTATCTAGGTGACATTTTGTGATAATGATGTTTAACAATGTTGTTATATGTACATATTTAAAGAATATATAAACCATCACTCAGCTTGGGCCAAATTGGAGATACAATTATGTTTGGTGGTCCATTACTTATTGTAGGCGAATGCAAATCCTTACTTGCATATGAAGAGAAATAATAAAACAAATATAAAGTAGTAGCTGGGCTTAGCATCAATTCTCTAATTTTATTCGTGATTTGGATCTAACTCAGTTTGTTTTTTATTAGAAATTAGTTGAATTGATGTAATAATAAAGAGATGAATTCCTATATCTATGAAATATTAAAGAGAGATTTTGTGAATATTGACTACATGTTAGCCTTCCCAAGCATCACTGTTATGCACCTTCCTTTCATCTGCTTGGACCACTACCCAGTAATCATACTATTTAGATAATCGTAATTTGGCAAAATTGAAAGAACCCAATTTGAAAACAAGTAGTTATAATTTCCTTAATCAATTGAAGTAGTGAATGTAGCTTGCAAAAAGACTATTAATGAAAACGCAATCGAAAGTTTGTCTACTACGTTTCATACAACTTTGTGTGTATTAAAAAGCAAAGTGCAATAAAATTTTGTAACATCCTTAAAAGCCGCTTTAATTGGAATAAAATCTCTAGGGGCTTCAAGTTATTGAATTTATGAGTGCTTTGACTGTGATGGAACATGATCTTTTGGCACATCCAATTTCTTCCTTTCATACTATCATGGTTATAGAAGAAGCATGGTGGTCACAGTCTATCGAGCCCAACTAGACTACCCTTGGGGACTAGAACATGAGTTTCTTTTGGATAGTGGGTACCTCTATATTAGTAGCTACTATATCCACAAAGTTGAAAATAGTTTTAGGGAACTAGTATGTTATTTTTTAGAAACAACTTAATTGGATGGCCATGTAATTGTTGGAATCGAATTGTTATATTTGTGAGAGTTTCCTCTTTTGCTTAAAATTTGTACTTTATTTATAAGGTAGAGAATGAAGGACAACCTTAGGAGAAGGACCTCAAAAGGATGTTTGTACATTTGCTTAAATGCAAACTACAATAAGGTGCTTCAACTTTTTTTCTTTAACTATAATGATAGAATTTTTATTTCTTGTGTTGTTGTTGATCACATAGAGTTTAGTTGGCATGAAAACTAGAGGTTTTTGGTTACTTGTATGGAGATGATCTTGTTAGATATGATCCAAGCTATTTTCAAGCTTTGTTGTAACTAAGATATGAGAGCAGACAGCTTGAGGTATGGTCAGTGTAAGGTAATTACTAAATATACAAATTTCTCAAGTGTTTATAATGACACAAAGTGGAAATAGAGAGGAAGTGCAATCAGTGGTGATGTATACAATGCAAAAATCTTGTTTATTTCATAAGAAGTAGAATTTATGGAGTTTTAGTCATTAAAAGATTAACTATTCAACTTAGAAGCCTTTGTACATCAGTTTACTATAGTAGAGGAGAATTGGCAGTAACATTGTGCTATTTTTAAGAAGAAATTTTATTAGATGGTTAAGGAAGTGCTGTAATATCAGTCATACATGGGTGAAATTGTTTTTAGTTACCAAGAATTGTTATGCTATTATTAAGGCAGAGGAAGACGTTTATAGAAGGAGGACATCAAAAAGAAGTTGGAATTTTTGCTCAATTGAAAATTATTACCAGTTGTTTCCCTCCTATTGTATTTGTCTCACATGCTATTGTGAAAGTGCAATGATCCAAAACATAGATCTGACATGGTATAAAGTTTTGTAGAGGTGTGCAATTTGCTTAGGTGAAAGTTTTAGTTAACAATATATGGCTGACTTTGCAGTATGAAACATTCGAAGGATTAGGTTGACAAAATATTGTAGCAACTTATTGTTCTTATTAAGGACAAATATGGTGTTTGATGTTCCTTTGTTGGAAACTCAGTTCAAGAACTTCAATAGATGTGAGGTATAACAAATTTTAGGTAGAAATTGGAACTTCCTTATGAAATCTTTAATTAGAATGTTAACGGATTTTGATGCTTTATAGGAGCACCTGGTGGAGCATGAGATTGTGTAGTCATCCTCATAAGTTGTTAACATCTAGGAGGAATCTAGTAGCAAGAACTCTTAATTGTGTTTCTATGGTGTATGAATCAAAATATTACATGATCTACCAAGAATCCCATAACCAATTGAGAGAATCTAAAAAGCTTCATAGACTATTTATTGTTGTAAGGGATTTTGACATACTATCTTCATAGAATAAGAAGAAAAGGGAGGAAAGTTAGTTTTCACTAAGCTCAATATGAGTTCTTCCATTTCATGCATGATTTAGATCTAATAGGCTTGAAATTTACTAGGAACAAGTTCACTTGGGGTAATGATAAGGAGGGTAGTGCATGTTTATTTGAAAGACTTGATAGAGCTTTGTTGAACATTCATAGTATGCAAGCATTCCCAAATAAAATAATGAGACGTCTTCCACATATAAGCTCAAACCACTACCCTTTGTTAATTTAATTTAGACAACTATCTGGAATAAAGCTAAGAGGAAAATCCAATTTGAAAATTTTTGGTTATCATTTCATCATTCAACTAATATTGTATAGGTAGTTGGGAATAGAACTATTAGAGGCAACTTTATGGATAATCTATCCACTAAATTTAATAGAGCAGTATTGGTTTCAAAGAAATGGAACTTAACTTAAGTTGGCAATATTTCAAATACACCATGTAGTTGAAGGAGTTCTAGAAGCTTTAACTTAATGAATTTGAGATGGCATTAGCTATGTCTAGACATGACCTTTCAACATAATGTATTACCTTCCATAAGATGGCTATGGCTTTAGAAGAACCATGGTGATGACATGCCAAGCCTCATGAGGCCAACATTTAGGACCAAAACACACATTTCATTTAGGTAGTGACCACTTCTAATTACAAAATTTTTTATACACGTCATCTCCAAAATTATAATAAGGAATTGATCACTTCCATAGTTCACATGAAAGATATACTCATGCAATATTTCAAAAGAAAGTGGCATAGTTTTAGCGAACTTAATCCTCCACTATCATCTGACCATTGAGTACTATTAATAGTGAGAAAGGGAAAGGTTTATTGGGTTTAATAAGTGAAGATGAGATTAGGAATGCCATTATGTCTATCAAAACAAAGCCCTTAACGTAGATGGCATCTTTGTAGAATTTGTGCATGGATATTGGAACATTACCAACGTAGATACTATTACAACTATGAAACAATTCTTTACAGATAGCTATAAGCCCAATAGGTGGAAGAAAGATTGATAATTCTAGTTCTTAAAGTAGTGGGTGCTTCAAAACCTAAATACTCTATATCTGTTATGCATTGAAATGTGATACACAAAGTCTTTACAAATATATTTGTGGGTACATTAAAGATGGTGCTTCTTCATTTTATTCCAAGTGAGTAAGTATATTTTATTCTTGGTTGTGCTATATTTGATAATATGTGTTTTTTGGCACGGGAGATGGCTACTCATATGAACTCATGAACTTGTAAATAGGGGTACATGGCACCTAAGCTGAGTTTGGACCAGGCTTATGACAAGGTCAATTAGAAATTTATGCTCTATATGGTAATGTATTTATGCTTGTTAAATATTTTGTATGATTGGGTTGAGACTTATAACACTGCAATAAGAATTGTGGTTATTTTTAGTGGGATCTACCTTCTATGGATTCAAGTTTTATGGGTCTTACGAAAGGGTGTTCTCTGTCACTATACCTTTTATGATTGGATCTTTGCTTATTAAGAAAAAGAATTAGGTGGAGCAAGCCACCTTGATTAAGATAAATATTGGCCCTTCCTAACAAAAATTTTCTCACCTTTTATATACTAATGAAATTTTTATCTTTGCACCAGCAACTTATGTTGTAGCACAAAACACTACACACATTTTGAAGTAGCTAGATGATAAAGTTTAAAAAATATAGAGTATTGTTCTATAAGTGATATACTATAGACATAGAATAATAACAAGAAAGTTTCTTATGAGTCTAGCTATTAAATTAAAATATTTAGATATATCTGTTCAACAACAAACCTTTAGAAAAACCTTCCAATTTGTTATTGATCGTGTTGAAAATTATGTGTCAAGTTGGACGATCATCTCTCTATTCATAGTGGTGCACATTGTCATGATTAACTCAATGCTCATTGCTATTCTTATGTATAATTAGCCCACATTTTACCTTTAAGAAACATTTTTATGATGATGTGATGGTACTTGTAGAGTGGTTTAACTATTAAGAATATTATAAATTATGCATGCTATAAATTGGTTAATCTTTTGAAGAAGTGTGGAGGCCTTGGAGTTTGAAGTTTGTTGACATGGTAGGTTACATGGTTTGGAAAGCATCGTAGGCTGGTTATCACTTTGAAAGACTTTCTATAGGTCTAGGCATTTAGATCCAACTTTTTCATTATAAACAATAATTTCTATTTGTTGCATGGTGCTTCACATACAAGCAAGCTACTTAGTAGTGTGTTACCTTGGATAAGTGATAATATAGTTTTGTTTAGCATTAAAATTGTTAATTACACTCTTATGTTTCTAATTATTAGATTATTAGGAAGGCAATAATCTAATAAGTAAGCATCTCTTCTAAAATATGAGAATCAATAACCAAAGAACAACAAATTTAGTTGATAAATTTGAGCAATTAAACATTTCACAAGTACTAAACTAGATATAGTATCATAGTCATTGTTAATACTTTCTACAGGTTCAAAAATATTCAACCTATGATTACTAGCAAGTGAGTAAATGTACATTTGTAGAAAAAGTTTGATACCTCAAAATCATATCTAGATACTTCATAATACCATCAAAGAAATTTCACTAATGAAACCTCCATCAAAAGCATGTCCACTTAAATAGTTGTTTCTATCTACTCCAATAATGAATCATTTTTTGAATTAAATAACTAATTTAATCATATACTCATATACTCAAGGAAAAGGATCCACACAATGCACATGATTTAAGAATGGACTCCTTATTCATTAGATAGAGAAGATCACAAATATTCTATGATCCACTACAAAAGCTCAGACTCGTATCGTAACGATCACTGAAATACTTCGTCTCAATAGATAAGATTAAGATACTTGGAATGTCAATATTGATATATTGAGTACCTTATCTATTTAAGATTATGCCTTGAAGAGGATTCGAACATCCACACCCTTCAGCACAAGTTTTTGAGTCTCCTATGTCTTCCATTTCACCATCAAGGCATCTTAAAAGTGAATCATATCCCATGAATTTGATACTTATCTTGTGTAATATGTGGAATATAAGACAATGGGGGAGTGTTAGAGTATTGCCATCTATGGACCATGCCATATAGGTTCCAGTCAAAAATAAAATTGCTTCAATTTGAATTATCTGAAGGAATATATCAAGCTATATATCAAAAGGATGTCAAATTAAGCCTCTTTCTTGATTTTACGAAAAGTTTTTGGAAAACTCTATTTATTATTATGTAGATGGTAGATAAGCCTCTCTTTTTTTGCTTTGCTCAGTCATTAAGAACTTGATTCTTTCTTTCTATTATATATCAATATATAATAGACAAAAAGAATGTCATAAGTAGTCCTATTGTAACAAAAAAAGAACCCCTTGCGTATGAAATTTGAAAAGGTTCTCCTTTCAGATCAAACAAATCCATTGAATTGAGTATGACTATACCTATGATAGCATCTACTACCCCAGGAGTATCGATAAACCCAATTTTTGCAATTGCTCTGGATAACCACTATTAGCTTCTCGATCAATTTTTTAGTTCAAGGTCCCTTTTACTAAAGTAAAAGAATTAGTAGATCATTCCTACCATATTGGAAATGGGTTGGGGTTATAAATTTATAATAATGGAATCAAAATTGAGGTTTTCATTTTGTACAAGCCAGATCATGAATTTGTAACTACATCCAATCTATGAAAGAGTCTCAATTACTTTCCATCTTCTCTTTTTGAAATAGGTTAACTATGGAATCCCCATAAATAAGATAAGGATCAAACCTTAGTCCATGATATTTCTATAAAATTCTCCTTTTAAGCAAGCTATCGAGAAGGCTTTGTTGATCAATAATTTACGTTTCATCTTTCTTTGCCTTTATGTTTGTTTCATGAAAGATTGAGCCTGATTCTTTCTTTTTCTATTGATTCTTTTCTGATCAAGATGTATGGATCCATGGATCTATGTGTCTATATAGATTTTGTTCATGGATTAACAAAAATGTGCAAAAGCTCTATTTTCCTTTATCGTTTAATGAGTCTCTTTCTTTCTACGTATAGCTATTATTTCAATACTTAATATGGAAAGCCATATTTGATTTTGACTCAGATGCTTGTAGGATGACCATAATAACTAAAGAATTGCAATCACTTTTCCATGTGTAGATCATATTTCAATAGAAACTTAATGAGTTGATCCACTTACACATGTTGCTTTTACTACTATATCAGGGGTTACTCTTCATATTGCTTTATGTAAGACAGATAAAGGATTTTTTTATCTATTATTGAATCTTCTCCACAACTTGATAGATAATATTATATGACAATGATTTTTTTTCGTGTTTTAGAATATGGTTAACCAACATGTTAACTAATATATTATGATAAATTAGATCGAATTTTATAATTTTTTTGCAGCACCTCGACATGAAATGAACATTAGAAAAATTAAAGAATTAGTTTTATTATGATAAGGGCAAAAAATCACTTATTTTGGCTATTTCTTTTTGATCCCATATTGTAGGGTGGATCTCAAAAGATAAGAAAAATCTACCTCCAAGCTGTACATATGGCTTTCACTGAATGTGCCTTTCAATAAAATTCAATTTGTATGTATGAGATCGAGCATGCAATTTGTTTGCTCACTTTCCATTCAAATTGAGTATCTGTTTCCATCCGTTTCCAACGAGGATGGGAAATCTTATGTTTTACATATCGATACGATCATGTCCTCGGGCTTCCAAAATTCTTTAACGAAAAAAGAAGTGCTTTGTATCATTACTATTATACTCAGATCTATTCTAAAAAATTCGAGTTATTCAAAATTTTTTTTGGCACAGACAAATTAAGGAAAAACCTCTAAATTTGTTCCAATAGAGCACCTTGGACATGTAGTAGTTATGAATCAAATCTCATTAGAAAGAAGATATTTTGTATTATGGTTAGCCTGTCTAGGCCCCATTCAAACATTTGTTATTAGTTTAGCCATGCAAGTCACATGTTTTTTGTAGTTCACATGGCATCATCAATTGATACAAGTCTTGCATAAGAATCTACAATGCACGAGAACACCGTTATCAGTGATCCTTTACTTAGACAATATCTAGGGTTTGACAAATAATGTCATATCTCATACTAGGTAAATCCTTAACCCTTTCTCTTCTTACTAATACTATAGAATGTTCATGTAAATTTTGGCAAAGTAGTGATTTGTCATCCAGAGGTTAATCCTACTCTAGCAACATTATGTCAGGTAGAGTTTAGTTTTTTAGGGGTGATAGTAGAAAAGTTGACATATAAGTCACCCTTACTATCACATTATAGAACCATATGTGAGCTTTTCCCATCATACGGCTCCTTATTCAATTTGTTTGAAAGAATTGCAACCTTTTCTTAGGTTGAGAATCAAATTCCTTCGTTCACTCCATTTCGAAGAGTAACTCAGCCCAATCCAATTATGTTTTCATGTTCCAATGCCTTCTCAATCCCTCCGAAGGGAAATTTTGAATTGGATCCAAATTGGACGCTTAGTGTGAGCATATCAATGTAGTTATGCACTATTCAAATTGGAATATAATTCATGATAGGAAAGGTCCTTGCTTTTGTGCTTTGGTGAGCAATTTGAGTTACATTCAATGGCCTATGTTGTGTTGAAGGGATATCCATGTGATCTAATTGATTATGTAAGGGTTGCATAGCAAAAAATATATAAAAAAGATAGTTCTTCACTGTTTTATCTTTTTTATTTTGTATTTTCTCTTTTTTTATTTTTTATTATATTTTTTTATTTTCTGTTATACCTTTTTTTCAACTATTATTTTATTTATTTAATTTGATTATTTTATTAAACTATATATTTATTATATATTTATTATATATCTATTATATATTATATTTATGTGTTATTATTAATATATTGCAATTATTCCATTTGTATTATTTTTTAGTTTTAGATTTATTTATCATTTTATTTATATTATTAGAATATAGATTTGAATTTTGAGTTGATCTTTTAATTTGATAGTCTTAGTTCTTAGTTCGTATTTGTTAGTTCTATTTCTTATCAAATTTAGGGAAGGGATATAACTCAGTGATTGATTTTCACCTTGACGTGGTGGAAGTCATCAGTTCGAGCCTGATTATTCCTAAACCTATTCTGCATTTTTCTATTTTCACTTGCTCCCCTGCTGTGACTGATTGAGAATCGATAAAAGGCCCATGGAGTTGATGCGATAATGTGGGGATGGCTATATTGTATGAACCTACATATTGTGTTATGAACTTTACAAATATGATTTTTAAGTATCTTAATATGATTTTGAAGCATATGAATAAGATTGATATATTATGAAGTATTTGAATATGATTTTGAAGTATCTAAATATGGTTTTGAAGTATCAGAATATGATTGATGTATTATGAAGTATCTAAATATGATATTTAAGAATCTAAATATGATTTTGAAGTATATGAATATGATTTTGATGTATCTAAATATGATTTTAAAGAATCTAAATATGATTAATGCATTATGAAGTGCGTGGATACTAGCTTTCACTTTGATCTCAGAATAAAAATTTTGAATTAGCTTTGTCTATAAATAAGGAAGTTATAAGTTATGAAACAATGAATTTCATCAAGGGTTATATCCTAGCTCAAGATGAACGCTGGCAACATGCTTAACACATGTAAGTCGGACGATAAGTGGTGATTCCAATTGTTAATGGGTGAGTAACACACAAGAACCTACCCTTGAGAGGGGAATAAAAACTGGAAATGAGTGCTAATACCCAATAGGCTAAGGAGCAAAAGGAGGAATCTACCCAAGAAGAGCCTCACATCTAATTAGCTAGTTTATGGTGGTAATAGCCCACCAAGGCTAAGGTCCAAGATTGGCTGAAGCATGCCCACATTTATGGGGTGGGGACAACAAATTTTACTTTTTTCTTGATATGATGATAAACATGCTTGCAAATCTCTTCAGTGTTTATAGTTGAGGAATGATTCAAAATGGCAAAAATTGGGATGTGAAGTTCTTTGAGGAAAGTATTTTATATAAGGGCATGTTTTTAAACTAATAAAATATAGTTTCGTTATTATTATGGAATGTGTAGGCGATTAGAGCTAGCAAGTCCTATAGCAACTTGTTACACTTGGTATGGGAAAGTAAGGTGTTTGTAGTTGCGTTTTTTGAAACTGAAGAGGAGAATGTTTATATGCATGTGGTTGATCAACTTTTAGGAAAGAATTTAGGCTACTTTGTTAATTTTTAATAAGGTTGTTAGAAGATATTTCTAACTTTATGGAGGCATTGAGTGGAGCTCTATATAATGGATTTGTCCTCACAGGTTATTACTAATTAAGGAGATCTAGTGTCAATGATACTTGGTGGTGTTATGTGGTGTATACATCAAAAGATTATTTTGAACATCAGGCAGCTTGGGACAAAATTTGGTAATCAACAAAGCTTAGTGGATTATCAATTATTATAGAAGATTTTAATGCATTAATTATATGGAATGAGAAACTAGAGAGAAAAAAGTCAATAACAGATTGGCTCAGTATGGGTTTCACTAGCATCATTCGTGATCTACATCTAACTAACTTCGGATCTATTAGGAATAAGTTCACTTGGTGTAATAATAAGGTAAAGAGAACTCATATATATTAAATACTAGATAGAACTTTTATAAATTTTGATGGTGAGCAAGCATCCTCAAGTGCAATAGTGAAATAATTTCCTCATACCAACTCAAACCACCACCCTTTGTTTATTTTTTTGGTAGTTGACATTGAATAAAACAAATAAATGTACCAAGTTTGAAAACATATGGCTATCATTTCAACATTCAACTAATGTAGTATAGGATGTTTCAAAAAGAACTATAAAAGGAAACCCAATCGATGGTTTGTCTAGTAAATATAGCTGAGCATTGTCAACATTAAAGAAATGGAGTGTAGCTTAGCTTGGTAATATTTCTTATAAGCCTTGCCAATTAGAAGAGGAGAACAAGGAGTTTCAACTTAACAAATAAAAGAGCCGATTTACTGAGCAGAAAAATAATCTTTTGGCATAAAGTATTGCTTCCAACAATAAGGTTATGACTTTAGAAGAAGCATTATTGTTGCAGCTGCCAAGCTTCATTAGGCTAGCCTTGGCAATCGAAATAGACATATCTTTCAAGCATCAGATACTTCTCTGAACAACAAAAATCATATACATCATCATAAAAATGATAATGGGGAGTGAGTTCCACAACTGATATAAAGACATTCTGATGTAGTTCTTTAACAAGAAGTGGTGTAGTTTTAGGAAATATGAACCTCTCCTGCCTTTCCAACCTTTGAGATCTATCAGTAGTGAGCAAGCATAGTTTTTGTGGCTCTAATTAATGATTATGAGATAAAAATGATGCATTTTTTTATCAAAATAAATAATGCCGCTAACCTGAATAGCATCTTTCTTGTGTTTTTACATTCATATTAGAAGATTACCTAGGTAGATATTACCACACCTACGAAATAATTTTTTAAAGATTGTTGTAGGATCTAACAGTTGAAAGACATGTTGGTCATTCTTATACATAATGTTGAAAATGTCACTAAATATATGACAAATAATACCTTTTATAAGTCGTGTGGTGCATCATATACATGTAAGTTACTCGGTATTGCAGTAACTTGGAGAATTGGTAACATGATTTGGCATATTACTGGAGGAAATTTAGTTTCATTCCTGTCAGATAATTGGTTCGCATCTTTCATGTTGCAAAGCTAGTGAATGAGCATAGTGTGTTGGACCTTAATAAGTTAAAACATTTATTTGCGCCTCTTTCTCCATTTTGGATATGCATTCCCCTTGAGCCAAATCAAACGAAAAGGATGTGTTGTACTTCAAACAAATTGAAGTCACAGTATTAAAATCAAAAATCATTTATAGTACCAAGTATATGGGCCACAATTTAACAATAAAGGAGGTTACATGGGTTCAAAATTTGTAGCTATAGACTTAAGTTAGTGCCATGACATTGAGATTATGTCTTGAATTGAATTTCTACTTGCTCTTAGAAGAGTGAATAGGAATTGAGATGCCAGTTCTCCATCCATGAAGTAATAATGTGATAATGGATGTGAAACATAGCTCATGGGAATGCCATATGACAAAGGAATTTTGGTACAACAGCTTTGTAAATGCTAATCTCATGCTCAATGGAGCAAACAATGAGGATTTGAATTCTTTAAATATGCTTCTTAGTTTGATGGTGGTGAGTATATGGGTCCTAAAGGCATCTTTCCATTAAATTTTCTAGTTCAGTGTTGTATCACCTTTGGATTAATAGAAAGTTGTAAGCATATGTGGACAAGTTGCTCAATTTGACTGGACTACAAAGAATTATTTAATTTGCTAATGTTGCTTGTTCCATTCTCCAATCATATCCAATAGAAGCTCTGATGGCATTCAAAGCATGTTTTTTTTACCTATTATTGGAATCCTTCAATAAGTTGGATTATGCTATATTTCGATCCAGCAGTGCAAGATAATCTAAATGCTAGAATTGGTATTGTTATTCAAGATGACCTAGGTAGGTCTATTATTGCAACTAGAATAACTTGGATTTAAACTTCAAATTTTGTGATTGAGATTATTGGCATTCTTGAAGAAATGGAGCTTCTTAGAATGTTACTTCAAAAATATACACGTAGCAGAGGTTAAATTAGTCTCTACAATAGCTACTACTGAAGTGACGCTATTGCTTACATCCACAATGAGCAAGAGTATCAATCATACTTCTATTATATATGTGCATGGTATGTAGTCCTTCAACATATCTCACATAAACTATCAATGCAATAATGCAACCAATTAGGTTGTACATCACAACTTTTTGTGTGAATTTGTTTGGGATTAGGGAAAAGCACTTCAGAAACAACTTCAACATAATCTTTTTTTAATTTATGAATATTGTTAAGGATAGTATGTTATAGGCTTCAATTATTTCCGTATCAAGGAACCCAAAGAATTTTAGAGGGCATTGTTTATGAATTACAAACATGTGTAAGGCATTGTTGGTGATGGTGATGCATGGATGAGTAGAAGGCATCATTAGCGATTAAAAAAGGGAGAAGAAATGTTGTGGATGGAGGTGGAGAAATTATGTGGAAGGGGTGGCACAATGGCAAAGCTTGGTTCCAACAGATTCTAAGAGGCGAGTTTGGGCATCTCATAGTTTGATCCAATTGTTGGTGAATTTTGAAATGAATCTAGAATTCATAATGCTCTAAGTAGATAGTGTGGTACAATGACCTATGACAAGAACTAAATCTTGTAAGATTGCAAAAACAATAAGAGGTAGCTTGGTGTAATTATCCTTATGATTGATGGTCAGTTACAACATTTAGAATTCAGTTGGTGATACTTTTGTGACTAACAAACTCATTGTGAGCATCTTGGATTTTTGGATTGTCAATTCAGTAAGAGCTTTGATGTACATTGGTAGGAAAACTCAAGGAATTGTGAGGAAAATATAGTTCTATTAATGGAAGCATCATAGTCAGACAAGGCTTGTTGTGATGATAATATGTCTAAGGACACTAAGGGTGCTTCTTTCATGTTCGTGTGGTGCATTAATAGTGAAAATGCATAGGGACCCAAGGACATAGAAGGAAGAGGAAAAATTGGCATTACCAAATATTGAAATGGGTTTGAATGAACATAATAATTATGTATCCACTCTCACAAGAAGTCATCTTATCCAAAAGGTGTTGATGTGAGCAATTTATGTGGTTGCACAAATTGTGTGCATAAAAAATGCTACAGTTGCCATAGAAGCCAATTCTAGGAATGACAATCATGAATCACTTAGCCCGATTAAGCTAAGCTTTAAGGAGTCACTTATTGGATTGAGAATGAGCATTTTTAATTTGACACTAATAAGAGGTCCCCACATTGACTACTCAAAGAGCCAACAACTTTAGATCCCCATTAGAGAGACATGTCATTTCTATAGTAACAATTTCGAGCAATGATTATTTTAAAAAAGAGTTACATGTTTTTACACAAAATATCACGAATGAAAATACACACCATATGGGTCAGGTAGATGCCACCACACTTTGCACCACGAAAGGTAGGAGCATAGACGACAAGGACATTGTTGAGTGCACCTGTCACTGTTTAACTTTTATTACAACATGGTCAAAATTGCACCTCACAATGCCATGTCCAAGGAAGAAATAGTGGCACTTTGAAAATGCACAACAATAAGTGTGACAATAGGACATCACTTTATCATGAGGGAGTAACCCACAATGTTATAAGTGCCAAAACATTTTACACTTTGTGGACCCAAATTATTGGACACACAAGAAGTTATAAGGTGCTAGTGGACTAGTTTCTACAGGTGTACATAGTATACTATTAGGCATGAATAGTATTGTAGCACATCAAGTGCTCTGCTGCACACATAGTTGTACTAGTGTGTGGGTAGTTCCATAACCTTTTATAAGCAAATCCAAGGCAATATTACATTACCCCACACTTATTTTGCCACTAGCCATACCACACCACATATTTGCCCATATGGATTACATACTAGAATAATTTTCTCAAGGAAGAAGACAAGTCCACTGATAATTCAACAGCTTTTCCATTGCCAGCAACTTGCAGTGCAAAAAATTTATAAAAACTGACACTTCAAGCACCTAACAATACATGAGCAAAGGATGCAATAGGGCACACGTGGAGTGCGTGCAATGCATGAGCACAATGTTGTAGAATAGCCATTGTTTTATCACATGCATAACTATTGAAGCATGTGGCTTGAGCTAAAGGCAAGCATGAAAACCCAAGTGCATAATGCTCCAAGTTGCACATTGCCTCTTGTAGATTACATATTCTGACAATTAAGACATGGAAGAAGGCAATTCTTTTCATTAAGGCATCATTGTATGCATGTGTCAAAAGCATGTAGCACTAAAAATGAAAATGTTACTCTTTGTGGGGTACACCAGCTTCACTAAGGATGTCCCAGGACTTACCCAAACATTCTAGTGCATACACATATAGTGGACTATTGTATATTTTTAGGGACAATTCCAGGCATGCATAAGTGCTAGTGCGCAATTCAGTATCCAAGTTTTAATCCACCATGGGCTGCAAGGTCGACTGCACTATGAAGCACATCGCCCCTTGCAGATTTCATATTGTGACAATTCTGTGAAGGAGGAAGCAAAGTTTCCCAACAAGGCATTACCTTTGTTATGCACTAGTAATGTAAAATCTAAAAATTCTAAAAAAAGTTACTTTTTTAGCCCCACTAAAAATATGCATAGGTAGCAGGTTACATGCAAACTAATTACAGCTCATGCAAATAGTGGGCTTCCACCATTGGTTACAAACCCAACAGGCACTAACCCTAATATGTATTACACCATCCAACTTTTGTTTCATCACAAACTACACTGTGTTGATCATTGTCTCTTGTAGATTGCTTGTTGGAACCATTTTGTTATGGAGAAAGGCAAGTCTCCTAATATCAAATCACTTTATCCATGCAAAAAAATCTTACGGTGCCAAAATTCCCAAAAGAAGATACACTTAGTTAGACCCAATGGTTGTGCACATTGGATGTGAGAGGGATTGCATGCATAGGCTACCCACAAGTGAATAGTCTACCGCTAGTGCTGAAACATGCCAATGCTCTATGATATGCATCGTTATAGTAGCATGAAGCTAGGGTTATGATAAATCTTGCAAAACATTAGCACCTATTGCACTATCCAACTATCACAATGTAGTTGGGCACACCACATCATACATTGATCCTTTAAGATTTCCTATTGTGATAATTCCATCAAAGATGAAGGTAAGTCTCTTAACAGGTCATCAACTTATCCAAGCACTAGCTACACACATTGGTAAAAATCTAAAAAAAGGTCCCACTTTATAGGTGACACTAGCCACACGCATAGGGTGCTACTCAGATTACATGGACTGGATGTTAGGTACACACAAAATGTTATAGTGCACAATTAATGATGTAGGCTAGCATGCACAAACCTTGTACATATTGCACCATCAACCTTCCATTTCGCTACAAACCAAATAATGCCACACATTGCCTTCAGTAGATTGCACCTTGTGACAATTTTGTCAATGTGGAAGGCAAGTCTCCTAATATTGCAACACAATATTAATGTGTGAGTAGGTTGCATTGCATACTGTGACCATTTTGCCAACTACGAAGGTATGTCCCCCAATAGGGCATCACCTACTCCAACAACGAGTAGCTCATAGTGCTAAAACTTTCAAAAACAAAAGGTTACAATTTATGGGTGCAACCCACATCTCTCAAGGGATGGAGGTGGGCATACACAAACTGACTTCCCACATGCACACAATGCTACCCTCATATAGTTATAGGTGTAGCCTAGCATGCACATACTTTATTGCATATTGCACAATCCAACTTTGATGTCACCATAGCCACACCATGTCGCACATTGTCCCTTATAGATTGTGTATTATGATCATTTCGATGAGGATCGTGTCAAGTCTCCCAACAAGGCATCGCCTTCTACAAGTGCTAGCATCTTCCAGCAACCAAAGGATGCTGCAAGGCACGTGTGTCCTAGTCATCATGCATTCACACACTATTATAGTGTACCCAATGCTCTATTACACATAGTAGCAAAAGTGTGCAGCTAGGGCAACTACCAAACATGCACAAAACCTATTGCATATTATACCATCCAAGTTCCACTTTGTTGTTGGACACCCTGCATAGCATGTTTCCCCTTAAGGACTACAAATGCAATTATTTATTTATGAAAAATGGCTAGTGTCCTAATATAACAAAACCATATCCATGCGCTAGTAGCCTATAGTGCTTAAAATCCCCAAACAAAGCAAGACTTTTCAAGCTCGACCTGCCACACACACCAGATGTCGTTGGGTGCATGAAGACTTTGTTTCACCACGTGCACAATGCTACAATGCATGTAGTTTTTTGCCACACATGCACAGTTTTGCAATTCATGTAAGTCTTTGTCACAATCATATATGTAGTATTATGCATCTAAGGCAAAAACCTAGTATGCATAAATTGTAATGAATAATCCACAAGCTAGATTTCTTATTCTTGTACCTATTTTGTGTTAATTGTTTGATGCTTAGAGAAGGCGTCTGTGGGGTTCTGTCTGAATTAGTCCTTAGTTCGCATGCATCGACCTACTCTCATCATTTGAGTAGCATGAGAAATCCACTAAAAGTTCAAGGGATCGATATTGGAACCCTATGCCAAACCCATTGAGCCAATCCTTTTACCAAAGATATAGACACATTTTGCAATCTTTTGCTATCTACATTGATGCATTCACTAGAGGTTGTTCAACTTGGAGACCAGGTTTGGATATGAGTATGACCTGGCACGAAAGGCAATCAGCCATTCGAAATTTAACTAGTCACTTTGGGTGCATCAAACACCACTCAACATGTAGTGGTCATCCAATAGATTTGTTCAATTAATAGTAAAGTAGCTTCTAGGGATGACAAAAAAGTAAGAAGAAACGATAACAATTCTTTGGCCCCCACTAATGCCTTTAGACAACATGAAGTTTTCATCAACTATTATATCCCAACTCGAGAATTTTAACTAGAGTCCTTTTTCATGCTCAATTCAAATAACACTTTTCAATAGGTTTCCCCCATTTCCTTGCTTTGACAAACCCATGCAAGTGTGATTCACATGGAATCTTTCCACCCTTTGGCCTTCAAAGTTGTCATTTGAATATTTGTTGCTATAACCAAGATCTACATTAGTAGGTGCTCAACATGGAGTTTGTTTCGATAGTTTTTAGTGACCATTGTACCCTCTTAGTCATCGAGGCATTAAATTGCACTAACAATAAGATGTGGGTCACACCCTTAAGTGTTATTCATTTTTGGGGATAATTGATTAGGCTACTAAACTTTTACACATTCCTTGGCAAATATAAACTTTGATAACCACCATCTTACTGCATTAATTAACTAATAGCCTTTATGAGACTTTCATTAGCATATAGTTACACATAATAGTCAAGGTTTTAGATCATTCCACAACTCTAGCTTTGCTTACCATAAATGGCTCACTTGGAACCTAGATTCCTTGGCTCAAGTCATCAAAGTAGTTGAGGCTTCCTACCTATTTAGGGATTGTGAATATGTTAAGGGAATTATGGCCCTTATGCCTCTAATCATTTGAATTACTTGAGTGAACTCTAGCTATGGCTCCAATTACGCTAAGAGAATCTTTAAAGCAAACTAGCTGCAAGATGGTTCGATTAGTTTTTTTCTATTATACCCAAGCCAGACAAGTCATTTTCACATCAGTATCACTATGGGCCTCCACTAGAGTTTCCATTAGCTTCATCTCACTTAAGCATAGTTCTTTATCTTTTAACTCTCAAATGGCATTCTATCACTTAATCCCTTTATAAAAGATTTGGGTTAGTCAGTGCCTCACCTTTCACATGAGGATGAAATCAATTAGAATCTTTCCAAATTTTGGACTTGTTCACCGGTCGACTCATAATCATGTCAAACTTTTTGGATTGTGTTTCAAGATAGGTCACATGGCAAGCCAATTGGCCATCACAAATATAAGTGATGCCTCCATGGCTTGCCTTGATGGGGCACACCTTCTATGCTCCTGTTGCTATGATGGCTTCAGGCAATCTACTTCTTTAGCCATGCAACAAACTGTATGATGAAGTTTTCATAAAGTCGAAGCACAACTTCGTGTTTCATATCGTACCATATTAACAATTTTAAGCACTCTTCCACTCTTTTTCAAAATAATTTTCATCTTTCCCTTATGTTACTCACTGGCTATTAGCCTCTTATAATTACTTATCCTTGGAAAAACTTTACCGCCAAATTTGAGTTCCACTTCCAAACAACCCTACTCAATCATACCACCTTTTGAAGAAGTATTGTATGAGCTAAACGGGCTTTAACCCCTCCTCAACACCCCCTTCCATAAGATTTGATTCTAATCTGTTGTTGAGGACACCCGTCTACATTAAAATTCGTCCTTCAAGTGGCCTAATTTACTTACTAAGTTAGACCATTTTTCTACTCTACTTATTTATATGTTTGAACTTGGTGGCAAGCCTCATTTAACCTGGGTTCATTCCACACTAAGGTGCATGGAGTCGAATTTATTAGGGGCACTTACCTTTTACATTGCAACATTAATTCCTATTGGCCAACACCATAACACTTAGTGGCATACATCTCTTACAACATTCATAGTTAACCATCACCCAATGCTTGAACAATTTATGCCATAGCTAAGAGGGCCATCCACATCTTATTCCCTTGGCTTGCATCCATCAATGTAGCTTGCATTCAAAAAATGGCATGTTCACAAGATTATACAATTCATAACATGTATCAAATCTCATTGCATTATTCAACAATGTGAGAACAGAGATATTCATTGTTGAGAGTTGTTCAATGTTTGATTTTTAGGCCCCACTAAACCTAGTCAGGAATAATAGACCCATTGCTAGCTTAACATTTGCTCTCCCTTCATGCATCATAATGTTAATAGGTTATTTTTTATCCTCCACAACATCAGCACCATGTAGAAGGAGCACATGTAATGAAAGAATGTGACATGAATAGTTGTTGCACCCTCATTATTTGTGCAGATCTCTCAATCATGTATAACACTCTTTAATGATGCTTCTATTAGTTAAGATACTAAAATCTTGTTATGACTTCTCATTCCCCTAAATGATAAGGATTTGTGGAGATATCATTGAGTCATTATTAATTTTGTGAAGGGTATGTAGTCCTTCAAACTTTCCCTCAAACTGTACCAAGGTAATTCTACAACCAATTGCATAGTGCACCAAGGCAATTCTACAACTTATTGCATTGTGCATCATGCCATTTTGTATGATTTTTGTATGGGATTATGGAAGGCCACTTCCTAAAATGCATCAACATTATCTTTTTTTTTCTTTTATTTATGAACCTCCATTGGAGAGTATGTTGCATGCTTTAGCCATTTCCTTATCAAGGAACCTAAAATTTCATCTAAAACAAAAAGATTTTGGCAAGTGTTTGGAATTTTAGGATAATAGAAGTATTAGGAATAGAATTACAAGTTCATGAAATTAATTGGGGAAGGAATCTTTGAAAGGTAGAATTGTACATCTCATTGGAAGGCTTGTTTGTGTATGACATTTTCTGTTGTTGGAGAACATTGAAATGGACCTAGTATCAACAATTCATTGAGTACATTATGCAGAGTGTTAAAAAATAATGGACGTGAAGTCAAGAAGGATTTCAAAATATAAATTAAAGTCATAGAACAATCATCCTTGGGATGGTTGATGTGGGAAGTGGTCTAATTCGTGGAAAAGAAAACTTTTGGGATCTTGGAATTACCTTACAACTAGTGGTTTTGCACATTATAATAGTGGAACTGAACAAAATATAAGGAATAATTTGGACACTTTACTAGATGTTTTAGTTTCAAAGGAGGTCTAATGTGATATGAATTCATCTAAGGATGATGAAGGTGAATCCTTTAGGATATGAGATGCATTAGCTACGATGTAGGCACAATAGTGAGCTGACGCTAAATAAGCTTACAAAATTATGTATTGTATCAAAGGAGAATGCTAGATGCCTCTTTAGTGCTGAAGTAGTTGATCAACAAAGGTGCATCCAATTTATTTGAGAGAATGTCAAAAAGTGGTTCAGGGAAATTCTCTGAATGGAAAGTAGATAGTTTGTAGTCTAATTACAATGAGCTTAAGGGATTCTTTTAAAGGATGGATTGATGAATAAAGGCAACAACATTTGCATTGAAGGTTCATTTCATAATTAAATGGAGAAACCAACAAATGCAGATGTGAAGATGATAGCACGGAGTGATACTACCTTCATAATAAATGATGAAATTTACCTTTCAATGTGGCTTGTGAGCACTGAGTTAGTTACCACCAGTTTGATCTTGTTGGTATAGTGTATATTGTTGTTTTTCCTTTCAATGGATTGTCGAAGTGCTCCAACACAGTTGATTATTTTTGTTTGCACTTTGACTCAGCTATAGATAGAGACTCTATGTGGTTGGGAGCTTTTTTGCAAGTTGTAGGCCTTGCATTGAGACTAAATATGTGGACACCAAGAATTAAGCATAATACCACAGTGATTATGTGTGGTGCAATATGGTTTCATTTTTTGATAATCTCTTTCATGTATTGGGGCTTTAAGAGCATTTAGTGCATCGCTAAAGGTATGGCTGACTCTATTCAGATTGATTGTTGGACAACTCACATGCAAAGATCATCCTTTGGAAGAGTTTGTGGAGGAATTGAGTTTACAAAGCTCCTTAAAGTGGGTGTTTTGCTAAACGGAGAAATGGGCCACCCTTTTTAGAGGTTTTATTTTGATGGAATACCACTTATCTACTTCACTTGTGATGAAGTACGACATGCTTCCAAGATATGTACATCCAGTGAGTTGGTTCATAGTGCTATTGTAGTTAAAGGCTTTTGTCCTTTTGAGATAGCACCTGATCAAGATATGATGAGGAACAAATGGTTTAGCATCATTGATGATTGTGCGACATAGGAAGAGGAAAGTGTTAATAGCAACACAATAACGGAAGAATGTGAATCGTAAAGATCTAAGCAGGAAAGTGTTGACTAGGCATTACAAACTGGATGTTAAAGAGAAAGTTGTGCATAGGGGCACATCCTAATCCAAGAATGATTGGCATAGAGGGCATTCATCTAAGATAAAGTGGGTACAAAAATAGATTGTGCATGGCGATGATGAATTTAATACAAATAAAAAATGTTGTTCATGAATTAACAGGGTTGTGGATGATGGTTGTAGTGACTCTTCATAGAATAAGGTATAGATTTTGAAAACATAGATGGAAGTCTTAGGTAATCTTAGTCCATCCAGTACTGTAGCATTTCCTAAGCTTGGAAGAAGGGCAAAAGCTCTATGGAATAATTTGGAGATCATAAAGAAATAAAGAATAGTAAATAGAGATGATTGTCTTAGGTAAGTTTGAACATTAAAAAACAAAAAATTGTGGTGTTGTCAAAAAACATTAGAATTGGAAGAATATGGAGTAAGGGCATTTTGTTACCTAGACCTTCTGAGCAATTTTGGATGGCTATGGTGTTATAAGATGCACATGGAAACTACAATTAGTATTGTTTAAGACTTTCCTTTGTCATGATTTTTAAGGTACTTTGGCTTGGGCATATAAAGGTTAGATGTGGTATTAACATAAATACACTCATTTTTGTATTACTACTAATTACATGAAGTTCACCTAGCATGAAAAATAATTGTTTTTTATTACCTTCTTGGAGATGATCATATTCGACAAGGTTGAGGCATGGCAAGAGCATGGCAACTACTATTAGGTAGAGGGAAACAACATTAGGCTTGGTCAAGACACCATGATTTACATGAATGCAAATTTTTGTAGTTTTTTGCAGCATTAGCAGGACTCAAAATGGAAATGGAGGGGACGTGCAATTTTTGGAGACAGGTTCTACATATAATTCTTGGAGATATTGTAACTAGTGATGATTGCCAATCCAGTTGGCTATAAGTTTTTATGAGTGCTCATTGGCCAGCTTCATTAAATTCTTTTTTGTAAAATGCTAAATTACCATGCCTAGGAAGCTACTTATATTCAGTTATTAGGAGATTTGGTATGCATCAAAGAAGCTTGCGTAGATCAATTTACTACCATGGGGGTAAATTGGGAGTAATTGTGTTCTACTTTTAAGAAACAAGATTATTACATGGCCAAAGATCTTCTTGAGCCTAATTCTCATATGGAGAAGAGCTTCTTTAGTTTCTTAAACTTTATACCATAATTTAATGATCCAGGAGGATGTCCTTAGGAGGATGACCTCAAATAGTATCTAGAATATTTGCTTAATTACAAATATAGCTAAATGTCATACTTTTGTCTTTGGCTAAAACTTTAAACTTTTGATTTGCTCTAATTCTACTAATCATGAAAAGGTTTCTTGGTCTAAAAACTAGAGGTTTCAATTATTTACTGGTTATCATCTTGAGGTTCAAGCTTAGCTCAAACATGGCTATGGTTACAAAGTGGGTAAATGCAACATAAGTTTTATCGAGATATGGTGAATAATAATAATGCAAATAGGACTCAAAATATCCATAACAAGGATGTATAATTCTTGGAGATGAATTCAATGTAGAATTTCTAGAGATATTCTAACTAATGGTGATTGTCAGTCTTTGTGGCTATTTGATTTGATGAGTGCACGTTGGTCAGCTTACTTGAAAGCTTTTGTGTAAAACATTATGTTGTCATGCACAAGAAACTATTGTAATTTAGCTATGAGGTGATTTTCTTTTCATTTAAGCAGCTTATGTATAACAACTTACTACTGTAAGAGCATATTTGGAGTAATTGTGTGCTACTTTTGTGAAGCACCTTTATTGGAAGGTCATGGAAATTCTCAAACAAAGCTATTTTGTGGGTGAGAAGTTCTTTAGTTTCCTAGAATTGGTACTTTATTATTAACATAGAGGAGGATTTCTCTAGGAGGTGGTCCTCAAATGGGAGACAAAATATTTGCTTAATTGTAAACAATATCTAGGTACTTTAGCCTTCTTTTTAAGGCTTTTATTACTACTGATGTTTGAGTCTCAGGTGTTGTTATGAAAGACAAATACAACTAAATTTATAATTGTCAAGGTGGGGAGGGTTATAGTAAGCAAGTTTACCTGGGCACACATTTTTTAGCTAATAATATATGGCTATGTTTCTAGTATGGAATATTTGTGGGATAAGAGTGGTAAAATCTTGTAGCTATTTGTAGCACTTGGTAAGAAACAACAGGGTCTTTGTTATTTCCTTATTTGAATCTTCCATGGTGATTTAATAGACATGAGGTGGATCAACATTTGTGTATGAATTAGGACAACTTTGTCTAATATTTGACTTAATTGTGAAGGGTTATTGTGGTTTTATTGAGGTGTTGTGTGGTGTATGAATCAAAGGAATATATGATCTATTTGATAGCTTAAAACCAAATCAAATTATTTATAAAGCTTATTAGACCATTGGTTGTTGCAAGGGATTTTAACATATTGCTTGCATAAAATGAGAAGAAAGATGGAAATAAAATTAGTGGTATGTAGGGTCTGTATGAGACCTCTAGGCTCATTAATGATTAAGATTTGCCTAACCAAGGATTTATTATGAAAATGTTCTCTTGGTGTAATAATAGGTGGCCAATGCACATATATATGAAAGACTAGATAGAGTTTTCATAAATAATGTTGGTAAGTAAGCATTCCCAAGCATTATAGTAACACATCTTCATTATATAACCTTAAATTATTGCCCTCTACTAATTCTATTTAGAGAATTTTTATTGAATAAGATAAAGATGAGAGCCTGTCCCAAAGCCTATGGTTATCAAATACACATTCAATAATATTATGTATGCAGGTTGGAATAGGATTGTTAGAGGGAACCTTACAGACTATCTATCCTCCAAATTTAGTAGAGCACTATTAGATTTAACAAAATGGAGTTTAGCTAAAATTGGTAATATTCATAATAAGCCTAACTTTTTGGAGTAGGAGATCTAGGAGGTTCAACTTAAGAAATCTGAGATGGAGTGAATAGAGCAAGAATGTGAAATAAGTTGGGTAATAGAAATACACTTTTATCAAATATGTGTAGCAAAGGAAGGACTTTAAATGGCTACTAAGAGGAGGAACAATTCATGTATAACTTTGCTACAAAAAATTTTTAGTGTTATTATTGGCAGTAATAGTTGTTGATTATAGTGGCATTCAGATTTTATGGGGGTCAATTGCCCTTCATGTAAGACTACTGTAGTGCTAAATGCTATTTTACTATACCAAAATGCTATTTTGTTTTAAGCATTATGAGATGTCCTCTACATCAAAGAAATAAATGTACTTTTGTTTACTTAGGAAAGAGGAAATTGGGAGCTTTAGTATGCTACATTTGCATGCCAACTTCATTGGGAGGTATTGGAACTGCTCAAGGAGAACCCTTATTAAGGCAAGAGAATCTTCATTTACTTAGATTTTGTATACTAACTTTAAGGTGGAGGAGAAAGTTTATAGGGGAAGAATCTCAAATAAGACTAAGAAAACTTGTGGAATTCTAAAAAATAGCTTGATCATTTAGCTTTCTTTCTTGAAATGCAATTACTATGGGTGTCTAAGTTCGCAATGTTACTGTGGTTATGTGGTTAATATTTATAGGTTGCCTAGGTGTTGCTATTTTGTTTCCATTTATTAATAATGATTGTAGTAGTAGTTTTGAACATTTTGGGTGTTAGAGTAGCAAACATTTGAGACTATTTGTAGCTCATTATAAGGAAAAATGGTGTCTCAATGTTGCTTGATTGGAAACTTCAATAGATAACTTCAACAAGCAAGTGACAAACATTCTTTTAGGAATGAATTGAGACAACTTTTTCCAACCTTTAATTGGCTTTTCCTGTGGTATTGTGTGTTATGTAGTAAATGGGTGGAGCTTGAGATTATGAAGGCATCCTCATAGGTTATGTCTATCCTGGTCACCGTTGGCAGAATCCTCTCTTGGTGATATTATGTGGTATATGCATCTAAAGATTATATCATCCATAGGGTATCCTAGGACCAAATTGGAGAATCGTTAATGCTGGTTGGTCTATTGAGGGTAACTAAACATGGCCATATCCTTAGCATGTCTTGCAAGTTAAAATAGAAGCTTCAGAAAGCTCATGCTTAAACATTTGAGTTAGAGTTAAATGAGCTTGGCCATAATTTTTTGGCTTAACATATAGCCTCATATCATAGGGCTATAGGTTCAAAGAAATCTTGGAGGTGGTGGCGTGCCAATCTACATTGGGCTAAATTTGGAGATTGCAACACGTACTTCTTCAAAGTTGTCTACCAACAAAAGTAATTATACTCATCAACACAAAAATGATAGGAGAGAATTGGTGGCTTCCCCAATTAAAATTAAAGAAATACTCATGTGGTACTTTAATAAGAAATGAGGTTGCTTTGGCAATATAGTTTTCCACCTCTGTAGCAATACAAAACTTTCGATAATGAGCATGCAAAAACTCTTATGACACTAATAAGTGATGATAAGATCAAGATTATTGTTATGTTTATCAAAAGAAACAAAGCCTCTGACATGGATGGCATCTTTGAAATGTTTGTGCATAGGTATTTTGAATAATACTCTCACAGATATTGTCAATGCCACAAATTTTTTTTTTAATAATAGATGTATGCTAAAAAGAATAAATGATATGTTAGTTATTGTTATTCAAAAGGTTTAAAGTCCTTTAAAACCTGAACAATTTAGATCGATAAGTTTTTTCTATATGACATACAAAATTATGTCTAAATTTTTTGTGGGTACATTAAAGATGATGCTTCCCAAAATAATTATGAGGGAACAAGTTTTTTTTATGCCTCATTGAGCTATATTTGACAATATACTTTTAACATAGAAGATGGTAGCTTTTACCATATGCAATAAACGAAGGTCTCATGTCTCTTAAGCTTCACATGGACTAGGCCTATGATAAAGTTAATTAGTTGTTTGTGCTTGATATGTTAAATAATTTATAGTTTTCAAATATTTGGTTTGACTAGGCTGAGTTATGTATCACTACACCAAGAAATCAAGTTAAGCTAAATGGGGTCTTAAGCAAGGGTGTCCATTAGCACTATAATTTTTATTATTGTATCTGAATATCTCTCTTATCTTATTATGCAATTGATAGACCTTATAGCAAAGGTTAAGATCAAAAGTATCCTTTCTTCCCTATGTTTTCTCACCTTTTTTATGATAATTATAATTGAATCTATTCTCTATCCATTCATGTTCTAGCAATGATCATTTGGGACATTATTAAATAGTATCAGCTACATTCAAGCCAACTGGTCAATCTTAACAAATCAAAACAGTTGTTTAGTAGTGTAATAGAATGCATGCATATAAAGATGATAACAGGGAAGCTACATTATTCCCAAACTACTCAATTGAAAAATTTAGGCGTTCCTATTATATAAACTACATCGCAGGAAAAAAACTTTAGTTTTCTTTTTGATCAAGTTAAAAATTGCATGGTTGGATGGAGGTTGAAAGCTCTGTCCATGATGGACCATATTATCATGATCAACTTGGTGCTTATTTTCATTCGTATATATTACTTAGCCCAATCTTTAATTTCGAAAGGCATTATTAAGGAGTTAAGAAAATTGATACGTAGGTACTTATAGATGGTTCTAATATTAGTAATTCTATAGAATTTGCTTACTCTACATAAGGAGGATGATGGCCTTGAAATTCATTGCTTGTCTACGTTATTGGTAGCATTGATTGCAAAGAACTACAAGTGGGTTATGAATTTGAAGGAAGTTTAAAGGGCTCAAATATTCAGGTCCAAGTATTGTATGATAAATAATAATCTCTATAAACCACGTAGGGCTTCACATACATCTATGCAAATTTGTAATGTAGTGCCCTGAACAATGAGAAAATGGTTTGGTGAATTGGTAAGGACATGCAAGTTTCTTTCATGTTGGATAATTCACTTGACTTTTTTGCAAATGCATTGTGGCCTACATATATTAATGTAGACATGTAACATCTAATTTGCATGGTAGAGCATGTTAAGGAGCACTGTGTTTGGGAAAAGTTATGATACAAAATTTGTTTAGGTCTACTTTGGCTTTTAGGACTACGCACACCCGTGGGCAAGCAAGTCCAAAGGATATGTTGTATTTGAATGAGCATGAAGACGTAGTGCTGGAATCAAAAGTTATATATAGTAAAATGTATAATAGCCAAAATTTATTGCTATAAGAAGTGTGGATTCTAAATTTCAAACTATAGCAGAGTGAGTTTGTTTATGTAGACATTAATTTTGAGTTTACTTACCACACATTGCTTGATTCATGTGAGGGTATTGAGGACCAGGCATTTTGTCCATGAGGTTGTTAGGTGGGGGAAGATATTATGCCTTTCTATTGGGAATGGCATAAGGAAAAACAAATTATGGGCAAGTAACTTCCAAATTAAAAGTCTTAGTATTGAATGGAATAAATACATGCATTTTAACATTAAAGGAGTTGTTGAACTAGATGGAGTTTAATATTTATGTTGCTAATGCATCATAATTGATCCAGTTTGCTACTAAAGAGTCGTATTAGCTTTGGGTTAATAGAAATCTACATGCCTATGCCGGTAAGCAGTTTAGCCTTGTTTCTCTTCGACGAAGAATTCCGTTTGATGTTGCTCCTATCGTTGCATGTTCCACTCATTTGAGCCCATCTAGTGGGAGTTCTTGCAACCTTCAAGCACTATGTGTAACCTCTGATTGGACTTCTTTAATGAGGTGGGTTAAGCTTAATTATGATATAATAGTGAAGGAGCCATTGCCATGGAAACTATAGCTAATATTCTTGAAACCATGGAGCTTCTTAGAACACTATTTCCTAATATTCTTGATGCAAAAATCGAATATGACTCTACAACTTCCATTGTTGAAGTGAGATGGATGGTTGTGTCAACATTCTATAGTATCAATTATATAAGTGCTACTAATTTTGTGAAGACTATGCAGTTCTTCAAGCTCCCTTATGTGTTACGTTAAGGTAGATGTGTAGTTGATCGGGTTTTGTATTATACTCATTTGCATGTTTTAATATGGGACTGGCGAGTGCCCCTTCCCAAACTAGTTATGCACTATCCTTTTTTTATTTTAATGTGAACCTCCATAAGTATTGTATGTTGAAGCCTTTAGCCATTTATTTATCATGCAACCCAACGACTTAGCAACAATTGGGATTGGGATAGGCCATTTCTCACCAATGATTACTCACCTTTTTTATACATATGTCATTTTGATCTACACACAACTTTTGCTACAACATAAACTATTGGGACATTATGAAGTAATATGGACAACACTTTGGTTAGGTGGTAAATTTTGGCAAATCCAAAAGATTCTTTAGCAAGGAGATAGGATGCAAGTATAGAAAGATGATAATAAGAAAGTTACATATGAGTCAATCTACTCAACTAAAATATTTGGGCATACCTATTGCAGCAACTAAATTTAAAAAAATGACTTTTAATTTATTGTTGATCAAGTTGAAAACTGTGTCAAGATTAAGGCTCAAGTTCTATCAATGATGGACATCTTGTCATGATAAACTTGGTGCTTTCTACTATTCCTGTATATCACTTAGCCCACTCTTTATTTCTAAAGGACATTATTCATGAGTTGGAGAAATTGATGCAATGGTACTGGTGATGTTATTCGAATGTTAGCAACTATATACATTGTGCAACAAAGAAATTAGTACTCTTCCAAGGGATTATGGAGGTCTTGGAGTTTTTAGTTTTTCGACATGGTATGTAACATTGATTGCAAAGTGTTGTAGGTTGGTTGATGGCCTTTGTGTTCAAGCATTTAGATCCAAGTATTTTATGCCAAAGAATAATCTCTATATGCTATGTGGTGGTTTGTATACATGCAAGTTACATAGCAGTTTGATGCCTTGGACAAGTGAAAACATAGTTTAGTGAATCATTAAGGGGAAGAAAATTTCATTTTGACAGATAATTCACTTAGTATTTTTCTTATTGCTTTCTGGCCTACCTATATCAACATGGAAGTCAAACATCTAATATATGTTGCAAAGCTTGTTAAGGAGCACGGTATGCAGAACCATGACAAAGATACAAAACATATTGATGCTTACTTTATTGATTTTGGTTATGCATTCCCCATAGGATAAATCAAATGAAAATGTTGTGTGGTACTTCAATCATATTGATGACATGGTGTTGGAATAAAAATTCATCTACAGTAGCTTGTAATAGATTTATAATTGAAAAATATTTGGAAGTTGAAACTATAGCTATATGTTAGTGTGTTCATTTGGAGATTAATTTTGAACTTTCTTCCAACTCACTCTTTGATGTGTGCAAGAGGTATTGAGATGCAACTATTTTGTCCATTGGGCTATAAGGTGGAATAGGATGTTCAACATAGCTTATGGGAATGTTAAGGAAAAGGATTTTATGGGAAGCAATTTTCAATCTCTATTTCATGGATGATGGAGCTAATAGTAGAGATTTTAAATCTTTAAGTGAGCCACTAAATAAGATGATGGCAAATATTCAACTCGTAACTATGTCGTATGCAATTAAATTTGATATTTCTACATTATATCACCTTTCAATTAATTGAAATTTCCAAGCATAAGTGTGCAAGGTGTTGAGTTTGGCTACACTTCAAAGTAGTATTCAATTCAATGGTATTAGAACTGCTTGTTCTCTTTGTCCAATCCCATCTAGTGGGACTTTCTATGGCCTTCAAAGGTTGTTTATAAACAATTATATGACTCCACCAGTAGGGTGGGTTAAGCTCAATTGCAATACCACAATGTAAGATTATCAAAACGTTAGAATAGGTATAGCTATTATGTGTTACTTGGGTGGGACTATTATTATTGTTGGTAGAACTTGGATTTTAGGTTCAGTTTTCAAAAGAAACTATTGCTATTCTTGAAGCTATGGAGCTCCTTAGTGTGCTACTAACAAGTTGTCATGCTTCATAGATTAAATTAGACTCCAAAGTAGTCATTATGTAAGTGAGCCAACTACATGCATCTATTACGTGTAAGGGTAATCATCAAAGTGCTATCATGTTTGTGCAAAATATGTAGTCTTTCAAAATATTCCACACCATGTGTCAAGTCAACTAGCCAATTAAATTGCACATCACACTTTTATGCATGATTTTGGGTAGGATTGGTGTATGCCCCTTCCCAAATAGCAACAATAATGCCCTTTTTATTTTATGTATGAACCTTTCTCGTGAGAGCATGTTGTAGGCTTTGAGCATTTCTTTGTCAAAGAACTCAAAGACTTTATGGTTTTGTTGAACTTTAGAATTGTAGGCAAAGGAGGTAGACACAATCACTAAAGGCTTTTTTATGGGCCATGTTCTCTATTACCAGCAAACTTTGAAATGGACATTTTATCATGTTTGCTCTAAAGGCTTTGTGTTGTTTTGTAACTAATGGTAGGCTCATAGTCAAGAAAGATTACTAAAAAATAAGATACATGGAGCAATCATCCTAGATACAGGTGGTGAGTACAGAGGCCATGATCCCAATAGTTGAGAATTCTAGGTATCCCAACATTTTTCATGCTGTTAGTCCTCTGACATATTGTTGTAGTGGTACTTAGGCTAATAAAGCAAATATTGTAGCAAAATTATTGGATGCATCATAGTCAAACAAAGTTTGTTGTGAAGTGAATTCATTTGAGGGTGAATCCTCTGGGATGTGCATTGCATTACCTATCAATTTGAACACAACAATAGAGACAAAGGATATGGTGGAAGAGTTGAGCACACTAGATAATGAACTAAAGCAAAAATAGCTTACAAAATTATCTACTATATCAAAGGAGAAGGTTATACATCCTAATAACCAGTTAGCATGTAATTAACTAAGGTGAGTTTCAAGGATGCTCTTATAGGATAGAGGGTGAACACTGGCAACAACATCTCCATTAGAGGTTTGCTTTGTAATTACATGGAGACGCTAATAAATATAGATGTGAAGATGATAATAGTAAATGATACCTCCATTATAAATGATGAAATTGACCTTTCTAATGAGGCTTGTGATCCCTAAGTTCTTTACCACTGGTATTATCGTGTTAGTTGGGTGTAGGTACTCGTTTATACTTTTAGAGAATTATTATAGTTCTCTAACATTTAAAAGGGCATTTAAGTGGATTTTGGGTTTTGGACTTGTCATTTGGATATTTTTTTTTTGCACTTTGATTTTGGGTTTTGGACTTGTCATTTGGATATGTTCATCTAATGAACTAATCCATAACATTGTTTCAACAAAGAGACCTTGTTTTACTGAGGTAGGACCCAATCAGGATAGGAAAAGAGGGGACTAGTGTGATGCAAGTGGTGACAAAAGTTGATGATGATTAGAGATAAAGCTTGGGACCTTGGATGGTTATGCAAACTAAGAGATGAGAGTATTTGTAGTAACACAATTAAGGAGTAACATAAACGAAAAAGAAATGAGTAGCCAAAGCTTTAGTAAGGAATACAAGACGAAAGATATGTTGTAGGATATCATAGGGGCAGATCAATATTTAGAAATGATGGGTGCAAAGGGGGTCATCCAAGACAGAGTGTGTACCAAACCAAAGTGAATATGGGGAAGATGAAATAAATACGAAAAAAAGCATTACTCACTAAGTAAAAAGAAAGAGGTTGATAATTGTGGTGACTCATCATAGATTAAGCTGTAGATTTTGGCAAAGAGGTTAAAAGTTGTGGTTATTTCCAGTCTTATGTGACCATTTGGAGCTCAAGAAAGGGGATAATGCCCAATGGAATGGATGTAAAGATGATAATGAATATGAAAATGAATAAAGAGATGGGATCTTCCCTTGATGGTTTGAAATTTAGAGCACAAAAAATTTTGGTATTATAGAGAAAATTTGAATTTGGTTGAATAAGGAGACCCACCCTTTTCTTTTTTAGACCTTATAAGGAATTATAGTTGTTTGGGATGTTATTGGTTGCATTTCCTAACTATATTCAGTATTTCTCAAGCCATCACTTTTTCATTAATGCAAGGTATTTTGACAAGGGTGGACAAGACCAGTGAAGGTTTTCATATTATTGCACTCATTATTATTTTGTTGAAGATATCACGAAGCACAACTAGCATAAAAACAAGAGGTTCTTTATTGCCTGCTTGGTGATCATCTTGGTAGTTAACATTCTAGCTTGGCTCAAGCATGGATTCAGCTAAGAGGTAGAAAGACAAAAATATTATGTTTGGCCATGATATGGAGATTAATAGGATTACAAACTTTTCAAGCATTTATAGTAAAAGAAAGACTCATATTGGCAACAAACACGATGTGTAATTTTTGGAGATGTATTCTACATAGAATTTTTGGAGATATTATAAGTAGAGGAAGCAGTAGATAACTAGCAAATAAGAGAATTTCTATACATTAAAAAAGTTGTATATATCAATTTAATATAATAGGGACAAAGTGGGAGTAATGGTGTGTGATTTTTGAGAAACAAATTAATTGGATGGCCATGTAACTGTTTGAATAGAATTCTTATATGGTGAGAGTTTACTCAGTTTCCTAAAATTGGTGCTTTATTTCTACG
Source organism: Vanilla planifolia (assembly GCA_023846275.1). Taxonomy (NCBI): domain Eukaryota; kingdom Viridiplantae; phylum Streptophyta; class Magnoliopsida; order Asparagales; family Orchidaceae; genus Vanilla; species Vanilla planifolia. Next base: position 2,744,988 of record JAIUJO010000058.1, on the reverse strand, counting down.
GTAGAGAAGGACATCCTTAGGAGAATGGCCTAAAAAAATGTTGGTACATTTGCTTAAATGAAAACTACAATGTAGTGCTTTAGCCTTCTTTCATGAACTGTAAATATGGAATTTTTATTTCTTGCATTGCTGTTAATCATATGGTGTTCAGTTGGCATGAAAGCTAGCGGTTTTTGGTTACTTGTATAAAGATGATCTTGTTAGTTATGATCCAAGCTATGCTCAAGCTTTGTTGTGGCTATGAGATGGGAGTAGGTAACATAATGTTTAGTTAGTATATGGTCATTAGTAAAAATACAAATTTCTCAAGGGTTTATATTGAAAGAAAAAGGAAAAAGAAAAGTTGTGCAATTTGTGGAGATGCATACATTGTGGAAATCTTATAGATTTCTTAAGAAGTGGAAGTTATAGAGTTTTAGTCATTAAAAGATTAACTATGTAGCTAAGACGCCTTTGTACATTAGTTTACTATAGTATGGGAAAATTGGGAGTAACGGTGTGCTTTTTTTGAGAAGAAATTTTATTGGATGGATAAAGAAGTGCTCTAGTATTAATCATACATGGGCGAATTATTTTTCAATTACCTAGAATTGTTATGTTATTTTTAATGTAGAGGAGGATGTTAGTAGAAGGAGGACATCAAATAAGAGTTGGAATGTTTACTCAATTGTAAATTATTACCAGATGTTTTGCTATTATTGTATTTGTCTCAGATGCTATTGTGAAAGTGCAATGATCCAAAATATAGAATTTGCTTGGTTGGGAGTGTTGCAGAGGCATATAGTTTCCTTTTGCAATGATCCAAAACATTCGAAGAATAGAGTGACAAAATCTTGTAGCTACTTGTTGTTCTTATTAAGGGAAAATATGGTGTTTGTCACTGGAAACTCAGTTGGAGAACTTTAATTGATATGAGGTAGACTAACTTTTAGGTAGGAATTGGAACTTCTTTGTCTATTATTTATTAAATTGTTAACGAATATTGAAGCTTTATAGAAGTATCTGGTGGAGCTTGAGATTGTGTAGTCATCCTCATAGGTGGTTACAATCTAGGAGGAATCTAGTAGCAACAACTTTGAATCAAATTTCTGTGGTGTATGAATCGAAAGATTACATAATCTACTAGGAAGCCTAGAACAAATTGAGAGAATCTACAAGACTTCATAGACTATGATTGTTGTAAAAGATTTTGATGTACTACCTTCATAGAATAAGAAGAAAAGGGAGGAAAGTTTGTATTCATTAGGCTCAATATGAATTCTTCAATTTCATGAATGATTTAGATCTAATAGACTTGCAATTTACTAGGAACAAGTTAACTTGGTGTAATAATAAGGAGGGTAGTGCATGTTTATTTGGAAGACTTGATAGAGCTTTGTTGAACATTCATGATATGTAAGCATTACCAAATAAAATAATGAGACACCATCCACACATAAGATCAAACCACTACCATTTGCTAATTTTGTTTAGACAACTATCTTGAATAAAACTTAGAGGAAAATCCAATTTGAAACTTCTTGGTTATCATTTCCACATTCAACTAATATTGTGTAGGTAGTTAGGAATAGAACTATTAGTGGCAACTCTATGGATAATCTATCCACTAAATTTAATATAGCACTATTGGTTTAAAAAAAATGGAGCGTAACTGAAATTGGCAATATTTTTAATAGACTTTCTAGTTGAAGGAGTTTTAGAAGTTTTAACTTAATGTGTTTGATATGGCATTAGCTAAGTCTAGACGTGAACTTTTGGCATAATGTATTGCCCTCTATAAGAAGGCAATGGCTTTAGAAGAGCCATGGTGGTGCTAACAAGAAAAGCTTCATTAGGCCAACTTTGAGCATCAAAACATGCATTTCATTTAGGTAGTGGCCACTTCTAATTACAAAAGTTATGGTATACATCATGATTAAAATTATAATAAAGAATTGGTCACTTACCCAATTGACTTTAAAGATATACTCATGCAATGTTTTAATAGGAGGTGGTGTAGCTTAAGCCTATTTAATCCAACCCTGTCATCCAACCTTTGAGAACTATTAATATATAGAAAAGGAATGGTTTATTGGCTTTAATAAGTGAAGATGTGGTTAGGAATGCCATTATGTCAATCAAAATAAAGCCCCTAATGTGGATGGCATCTTTGTAGAATTTGTGCATGGATATTGGAACATTACTAAGGTAGATATTATCACAACTATGAAACAATTCTTTACAGATAGCTATATGCCCAATAGGTGGAAGAAAGATTGATAATTCTAGTTCTTAAAGTATTAGGTGCTTCAAAACCTAAATAGTTTATATCTATCAGGCTTTGCAACGTGATACACAGTGTTTTTTCAAAATATATTGATGTGGTACATGTAAGATGGTGCTTTTTTATTTTATTCCAAAGGAGTAAGTAGCTTTTGTTCTTGGTTGTGCTATATCTTACGTATGTTTTTTTGGTGTAAGAGCTGGCTACTCATATGAACTCATGTACTTCTAAATAGGGGTCATGGCACCTAAGCTGGGTATGGATCAGGCTTATGACAAGGTCGATTAGAAGTTTATGCTCCATATGGTAATGCATTTATGGTTGTTAAATATTTTGTATGATTGGGTTGATACTTATATCACTACATTAAGAATTGCGGTTATGTTTAGTGGGATCTACCTTCTATGGATTCAAGTTTTATGGGTCTTAAGAAAGGGTGTTCGCTGTCACTATACCTTTTATGATTGGGTCTTGGCTTATTAAGAAAAAGAATTAGATGGAGCAAGCCACCTTGATTAGGATAAAGATTGGCCCTTCCTAACAAAACTCGCCTTCTATATAATAATGAAATTTTTATATATGCAACAGCAACTTATATTGTAGCACAAACCACTACACACATTTTGAAGTAGCATGGCCAACATTTTAGCTAGATGATAAATTTTAAAAAAATATAGAGTATTGTTCTATAAGTGGTATATTGTAGACATAGAATAATAACATGAAAGTTTCTTATGAGTTTAGCTATTCAATTAAAATATTTAGCTATATCTATTACGACAACAAAACTTCAGAAAAAAATTCCAATTGGTTATTGATCATGTTCAAAGTTATGTGTCAAGTAGGACAATCATGTCTCTATCGATGGTGGTGCTCATTGTCAGGATTAAGTCAATGTTCTTTGCTATTCTTATGCATTACTTAGCCCACAATTTAATATTGAGCAAACTCTTTTATGATGATGTTATGGTACTTACAGAGTGGTTTAACTGTTAAGAGCACTATACATTATGCATGCTAGAAATTGGTTGATCTTTTGAAGAAGTGTGGAGGCCTTGGAGTTTGAAGTTTGTTGACATGGTAGGTTGCATATTTTCGAAAGCATTGTAGGCTGTTTATGACTTGGAAAGACTTTCTTTAGGTGTAAGCATTTAGATCCAAGTATTTTATGATAATCAATAATTTTTATTAGTTGCATGGTGCTTCATATACAAGCAAGCTACTTCATATTGTGGTACCTTGGATCATTGATAATATAGTTTGGCTTAGCATTCTTTTTGTCATTTACACTTCTATGTTTCTACTTATTAGATTATTAGAATTCTAATTATCTAATAAGTAAGCACCTCTTTTAAAATATGAGAATTAACAACAAATGAAAAAGTAATTTAGTTGATATATTTTAGTGCATAAACTTTTCACAAATACTAAACTAGATATAGCATCATAGACAACGTCAATACCTTCTACCGGTTCAAAAATATTCAACGTATGATTATGAGTACGTCAGTAAATTTACATTTGCAGGAAAAGTTCGATACTTCAAAATCATATTCAGATACTTCATAATATAATAAAAAATGTTCACTAATGAAACGTCCATCGAAACCATGTTCACTAAAATGGTTTCTTCTATCTGCTCTAATAATGAATCATTTGTTGAATTAAATAACAGATTTAATCATATGCTCGTATACTCGGGGAAGGGGATCCACACAGTGTGAATGTTTTCTGAGTGGACTCCTCATTCATTTGATAGAGAAGATCACCAATATTCTATGATCCTCTGCCAAAGCCCAGACTCGGATCGTGAGGATTGTCGAAATACTTCGTATCAATAGATAAGATTAAGTTACTTGGCATGTCAATATTGATATGCTTAGTATCTTATCTATTTATGATTATTCCTTGAAGAGGACTTGAACCTCCACACCCTTTAGCACATGTTTTACCAAAACTATATCTATTTTGTTATAGATGGTAGACAAGCCTCTATTTCATGGTTTTGCTCAGTCATTGAGAACTTGATTCTTTCTATCTATTATATATCAATATGTACTAGACAGAAAGAATGCTCATAAGTAAAACTATTGAAACAAAAAAGAACCCTTGTGTATGAAATTTGAAAAATTTCCATTCAGATCAAGCAATTCCACTTAATTAATAATGCCTATATGTCTGATAGCATCTACAATACCAAGAATATCTATGAACCCAATTCCTGCAATTGCTCAATATAACCTCTTTTGGCTTCTAGGTCAATTTTTTAGTTCAAGATCTCTTTTACTAACTAAAATAAAGGAATTAGTATGTCTTTCCTACCAAAATGGGAATGGGTCGGGGTTACAAATTTATAGTCATGGAATCAAGAATGAAGTTTTCAATTTGTACAAGCTAGATCATGAATTCATAACTGCATCCAATCATCCCAATTATTTTCAATGCTCCCTTTTTGAAATGGGATAGATATTGAATCCCATGAATATGGTTAGGATCAAACCATATTCCCTTATATTCTATAGGATTCTCTTCTTAAGATAGCCCTTGAGAGGGCATAGTTGATCTATAATTTATGTTTCATATTTCTTTTACTTTATGTTTGTTTCGGAAAATATTGACTTTGATTCTTTCTTTTTCAATTGATTCTTTTTTATTGAGATTTTTGGATTTATGTATCGATGTGCCTATATAGATGTTGTTCGTTGATTAACAAAAATGTGCAAAAGCTCTATTTGCCTTTATCATTCAATGAGTCTCTTCCTTTTTGAATATAGCATCGCCATGGCCTTTCGAAGCATCTATTATTTCAATACTTAATTGGAAAGTCATATTTTGATTTCGAGTCAGATGCTTGTAGGATGACCATAACGACAAAAGAATTGCAATCACTTTTCCATGTGTAGATCCTATTTCAGTAGAATCTTAATGAGTCAATCAGCTTACACGTCTAGCTTTTACTACTGTATCAGAGGTTACTCTACATATTGTTTTACGTACTATAGATAAAGAATTTTTTTATTTTTTGTTGAATCTTTTTCACGAATCGATAGATAATATTATATGATAGTGATTTCTTTGCCTTTTAGGATACAGTTAACAAATTCACTAACAAATAAATTATGTTAAATTAGATAAAATTTTGTAATTTATTTGCAGCACCTAGACATGAAATGAACATTAGAATGGTTAAAGAATTAATGTTTTTTATTAGGGATAAAAACAAATCACTTATTTTGGCTTTTTCTTTTTGACACCATATTGTAGGGCACATTGGAAATGTAGTTGTTCTACATCAAATCTCTTTAAAAAGAAGATCTTTAGTGTGTAGCTTGCTCCAGTCCCCTTTTAAAACATTTTTTATTGGTTTAGCCATACACCTCACATGTTTTTAGTTCACATGATATAAATAATTGATACAAGTCTTGGATAAGAATCTACAATGCACTATAACACCTTTATCGATGATCCCTTACTCTAACAGCATCAAGGGTTTGTCAAATAATGTGATATCTCACACCAGTAAATCCTTAACCCTTTCTCTTCTTAGTAATACTATAGAATGTCATGTAAAGTATAGAAAATATCGACTATATCAGAAGTGATTTGTAGTCAAGAGGTTAATCCTACTCTACAAGCTTTACGTAAGGTAGAGTTTGGTTTTTTAGAGGTGATAGTAGAAAATTTTTAATTGGATCCATATGTGAGATATTCACCTCATATGGAAAATATCGACTATATAAGAAAATCAATAGAACCATATGTGAGATATTCACCTCATATGGCTTTTCGTTCAATTCTTTCAAAAGAATTGCATCCTTTTCTTAGATTGAGAATCTCCTTCTCTTCCACTCCATCCTAAAGAGTAACTCAGCCCAATCAATTCATGTTTTCATTTTCTAATGCCTTCCCTATCCCTTTCAAGGAAAATTTTGAATTGGATCCAAAATGGATGCCTTATTGTGAACTTATCCATGCATTTATACACTATTCAAATAGTAATCTATTTGATCATAGCAAAGAACCTTGCTTTTTTGTGCTTCGGTGAGTAATTTGAGATTCTTTCAATGACCTATGTTGTGTTCAGAAGATATCCATATGATCTGATTGATTATGTAAGGGCTGCATAGCAAATACTGTAAAAAAAGATAGTTCTTTTCTATTTTATATTATATGTTTTTATTTTATATTATATCTTTTTATTTTCTATTATACCTTTTTTATTCTATTTTTTTATCTGTTATTGTATTTATCTATATATTTTTATATATCTATTATTTATTATATTAGCATGTTATTATTATATATTACTATTATTCTATTTGTATTAATATTTAGTTTAGATTTATTTAATGTTTTATTTATATTATTAGAATATAGATTTGAATTTTGAATTGATTTTTTAGTTAGGCTTAGTTCATAGTCCATATATGTTAGTTCTATTTCTCAATGGGATCGAAAAGGAATATAAGTTAGTGATAGACTGCCACCTTGATGTGGTGGAAGTCACTGATTTGAGCCTGATTATCCCTAAACCAATTCTGCATTTTTCTATTTTGGCTTGCTCTCCCGCTATGAGTGACTGAGAATCGATAAAAGGCCTACGGTTTTGATGCGATAAGGTAGGGATGGCAATATGTTATGAAAAAAAAAAAAAAAAAAAAAAAAAAAAAAAAAAAAAAAAAAAAATATATATATATATATATATATATATATATATATATATATATATATATATATATATATATATATATGAAGTATATAAATATGATTTTTAATATGATTAATCTATTATGAAGTATCTGAATATGATTTTGAAGAATCTAAATATGATTTTGAAGTACCTGAATATGATTTTGATGTATCTAAATATGATTTTAAAGTATCTAAATATGATTAATATATTATGAAGTGGATGGATACAAGCTTTCACATTGATCTCAAAATAAAAATTTTGAATTATCTTTTCCTATAAACAAAGAAGTTATAAGTAATGAAACTATGAATTTCATCAAGAGTTATATCCCGACTTAGGATGAATGCTAGCAGCATGCCTAACACATGTAAGTCAGATGAGAAGTTGTGATACCAACAGAAAATGGGTGAGCAACACACAAGAACCTACCCTTGGGAGGGGAAAAAATGGAAAGGATTGCTAATACCTGGTAGGCTAAGGAGGAAAAGAAGGAATCCACCCAAGGAGAGGCTCACATCTGATTAGCTTGTTTTTGGGGTAATATCCCACAAAGAATAAGGTTCAAGTTTGGCTCAAGCATGCCAACATTTATGGGGTAGGGACAAGTAATTTTACTTTTTTCTAGATATGATTATAAACATGTTTGAAAATCTCTTCAATGTTTATAGTTGAGAAATGATTCAAAATGGCAACAAAGAGGATGTGAAATTCTTAGAGAAAAGTATTCTATATAAGGGCATGTTTTTTAGCTAATAAAATATAGTTTCATTATTAGTATATAATATTTAGGGGATTAGAGCTAACAAATCATATAGCTACTTGTTACACTTGGTATGGGAAAGTAGGGTGTTCGTAGTTACTTTTTTGGAAACTGAAGAGGAGAATGTTTATAGGCATGAAGTGGATCAGATTTTAAGGTAAGAATTTTAGCTACTTTGTTCATCTTTGATAGGGTTGTTAGGGGGTATTTCTAACTTTATGGAGGCATTGAGTTTAGCTTTATATTATGGATTCATCCTCACAAGTGGCTACTATCTATTGAGATCCAGTGTCAACAATACTTGGTGGTGATGTATGGTGTATACATCAAAAGATTATTTTAACCATCAAGTAGCTTGCGACCAAATCACGAAATCAACAAAGCTTAGTGGGTTATCAATTATTATAGAAGATTTTAATGCCTTAATTATATGGAATGAGAAACAAGGGAGAAAAAAATCAATAGCAAATTTGCTCAGTCGAGGTTTTATATTTTCATTCATGATCTACATCTAAATAACTTGGGATTTATTGGGAAAAAATTCACTTGGTGGAATAACAAGGTAGAAAGAACTATCACAAATTAAATATTGGATAGAGATTTTATGAATTTTTGATGGTGTGCAAGCATCCTCAAGCACAATAGTGAAACAGTTTTCTCATACCAACTCAAACCACTACCATTTGTTTATATTTTTTTTCGTTGTTGAATTGAAAAATACCAATAAATGTACCAAGTTTGAAAACTTATTGCGATCATTTCCAATCTCAACTAATGAAGTATAGGAAGCTTGGAATAGAACTATCAAAGGAAACTCAATTGATGGTTTATCCATTAAATTTAGCTTAGCATTGTCAAAATTAAAGAAATGGACTGTAGCTTAGCCTGGCAATATTTCTTACAAGCCTTGCAAATTAGAAGAGAAGAACTCGGAGCTGCAATTTAACAAATAAATGAGTGGATTTATTGAGTTGAAACATAATTTGTTGGCATAACGTACTACTTCCTGCCAAAAGCCTTTGACTTTAGAAGAAGCATGGTTGTCGCGGCGTGCCAAGCTTCATTAGGCTAGCCATGGTTATCGAAACAAACATTTCTTTTAGGTAACAGATACCTCTATGTACAACAAAGATAATATACATCATCGTAAAAAAGATAATGGGGAATTAGTGACCTCCACAACTTATATAAGGACATTTTGATGTAGTTCTTTAGCTAGAAGTAGTGTAGTTTTTGGAAATATGAACATCCCTTACCCTTCCAGTCTTTGAGAACTATCAAATATGAGTAGGCATAGTTTTTGTAGCTCTAATTAGTGATGATGAGATAAAAAAATGATGTATTTTCTATCAAAAGAAATAAAGCCTCTGATGGGAATGACATCTTTATTCAGTTTTTACATTCTTATTGGAAAGTTACCCAAGTAGATATTACCACAACTATGTAATAATTTTTTAAAGATTGCAGTCTGACCAAACAGTGGAAATACACATTAGTCAATCTTATACAAAATATTCAAAATTCCTCTAAATATAGAATAATTCAAATCCATTAGTCTTTGCAAGGTGATCTACAAATTTATGTCCAAACTTTTGGTGGATACTTTGAAGATGGTGCTTCTTAATATTATAATAAGTGAACATACTACTTTTGTGCCTATCCATTTTATGTTTCACAATATAATCTTAGCATAACTTGTGCTACTATGAGTATCACTCAAGATATCATGAAGTACTATGGGCAACACTCTAGCCAAGTGGTTGGTCTTAATAAGTGTAGAGTATCATTTTGTAAGGGGATAGAATGGAAGCAAAGGAAGATGATAGTAAGAAAATTACAAATTAGCAAAGATGTTTAATTGAAATATCTTGGAAAATCTATTATAGAAACTAAACTTTAAAAAAAGGCCTTCAAATTCATTTATGAATGACTTAAACAATGTATAAAGATGGAAGATGATGTCAATATCGATGACCGGCATAATGTGATGATCAAAATGGCACTAGCTACTATCCCTTCGTATCACTTAGCCTACTCTTTCATTTTTAGTGGCATTATTATTCATTTCGAGAAATTTGTATGTAAATAAATATGGATTAGTTCAAATATTTGTACCATATTATACTGTGCCTATTTGGAATTATTAACTCTTTATATGGAGTGTAGAGGACTCATAGTCCACCGTTTGTCAAATTTGTAGGCAGCATTGTTTGTAAAGCATTGAAGAAGGGTTATAGCTTGAGAAGATTTTTGATGTGTTCAAGCTTTTAGATCCAAGTATTTTATGACAAATAATACCTTTTATAAGTTAAAACATTTACTTGTGCCTCCTTTGGCAATTTAGATTATGCATTCCCTTGAGCCAAATCAAAAGAAAGGGATGTGTTGTACTTGAAAAAAATTGAGGTTGCAATATTAGAATAAAAATCATTTACAATCGCAAGTGTATGAGCCACAATTTAACAATAGAGGAGATTGCATGGGTTCAAAAAATGTAGTTATAGACTTAAGTTAGTGTCATCACATTGAGATTATGTCTTCAGTTTTCTTTCTACTTGGTCTTGGATATGTGAACGGGGATTGAGATGCCAGTTCTCTATCAATGAAGTAATAATGTGATAAAGGATGTGAAACATAGCTCATGGGAAGGCCATACGACAAAGGCATTTTGGTCCAACAGCTTTGCAAACACTGATCTCATGCTCGATAGAGCAAACAATGAGGATTTGAATTCTTTAAATAAGTGGTTTGTGTGGTGAGTATATGGGTCCCAAATGCATCTCAATCCATTAATTTTGCTACTTCAGTGTTATAGCACCTTTGGCTTTATAGAAATTTGTAAGCACATGTGGACAAGTTACTTAATTTGGCCGCACTATAAAGAATTATTCAATTTATTGATGTTTCTTGTTCCATTTCTCCAATCATATCTAACTAGAGCTTTGATGGCCTTCAGAGATTGTTTGGTACCTATTATTGGACTCCTTTAATAGGTTGGGTTAGGTTTTATTACGATCCAGTAGTACAAAGAAAAAGAAGAAGAAGAAATAGAAGAGAGACAGAAAAAAAAAGTTGAAGAAGAAGAAGAAGAAGTAGAAGAAGAAGAAAAAGATGAAGAAGAAGAGAAGAATAAAAGAAGAAGAAAGAGAAGAAGAAGAATGAAAAGAAGAAGAGAAAAGGAAGGAGAAGAAGAAGAAGAAGAAGAAGAAGAAGAAGTCCAAGAAGAAAAAGAAGAAGAAAAGGATGTTGAAGAAGAAGAAGAAGAAGATGAAGAAGAATAGGAAGTAGTAATTGAAGAAAAGGATATCCAAGAAGAAAAATAAGAAGAAAAAGTAGTCGTAGAAGAAGAAAAAGAAGAAGAAGAGGAATAAGCAAAAGAAGAAGAAGATGAAGAAGAAGAAGAAGAACGAGAAGAAGAAGAAGAAGTAGAAGAGAAGAAGAAGTTGTAGAAGAAGAAGAAGAAAAAGAAGGAGAAGAATAGAAAGTAGGAGAAGAAGAAGAATTAGAAGAAAACAAAGAAGAAGAAGAAGAAGAAGAAGAAGAAGAAGAAAAGAAGCAGAAGAAGAGATGAAGGAGAAGAAGAAGATTGAGAAGAGCAGGAAGAAGAAGAAGAAGATGAAGAAGAAGAAGAAGAAGAGGAACAAGAAGAAATGAAGAAGAAGAAGAAGAGATGGTATAAGAAGAATAAGCGAAAGAAGAAGAAGGAGAAAAATAAGAAGAAGAAGAAGAAGAAGAAGAAGAAGAAGAATGAGAAGAAGAAGAAGAAGAAGAAGTAGAGCAGAAGAATAGGAAAAGAAAAAGAAGAAGAAGAAAGACAAGAAGACGAGGTAGAAGAAGAAGAAGAAGAAGAAGAAATAGCTGTAGTTGTAGTAGTAGTAGTACAAGAAGAAGAAGAAGAAGATGAAGAGGAAGAAGTAGATGAAGAAGAAGAAGAAGATGTAGAAGAAGAAGAAGAAGAAGAAGAATAAGAATAAGAAGAAGAAGAAAAAGAAGAGTAAGTAGTAGAAGAAGAAGAAGAAGTAGAAGTAGAAGAGAAAAAGAAAAGGAAAATGATGAAGATGATGATGAGAAAGAAGAAGAAGAAGAAGAAGAAGAACAAGAAGAGAAGAAGAGGAAAAGAAAAAGAAGAAGAGGAAGTAGAAGAGAAGAAGGAGAAAAGAAGTAGAAGAAAAAGAAAACGAAGAAAAAAAAAGTCGAAGAAGAAGTCCAAGAAGAAAAATAAGACGAAAGAGAAGTCGATCAAGAAGGAGATGGTGAGGAAGAAGAGGAGGAAGTAGTAGAACAAAAGAAGAAGATGAAGAAGACCAAGAAGAAAAATAAGAAGAAAAATAAGTACTAGTAGAAGAAGATGTAGAAGAAGAAGCGAAAGTAAAAGAAGAAGAAAAAAAGAACAAGGGATGAAGAAGAAGAAGTAGAAGAAGATGAAGGAGAAGAAGAAGAATGAGAAGAAGAAGAAGCAGAAGAAAAAGGGATGAAGAAGAAGAAAAGAAGAAGAAGAAGAAGAACTTGTACCAGAAGAAGAAGGAGAAGAAGAAGAAGAAAACAATGTAGAAGAAGTGGAAGAAGAAGATAAAGAAGAAGAAGAATAAGAAGAAGAAGTGGAAGAAGATGATGATGAAGAAGAAAAGAAGAAGAAGAAGAGCAGTAGAAGAGGAAGAAGAAAAACAAGAAGAAGAGGAAATAGAAGTAAAAGAAAAAGAAGAAGATAATAAGATGAAAAGAAGAACAATGAAGGAGATGAAAAAGAAAAAGAAGAAGTAGAAGAAGAACTAGAAGAAGAAGAAGAAGAGATGATGAAGTTGAAGAGGAAGAAGGAGAAGAAAATGAAGAAGAAGGAGAACAACAAGAAGTTAAGAAGAAGAAGAAGAAGAGGAGGAAGAAGAAGAGCAAAAAGTAGAAGAAGAAGGAGAAAAAATTAGGAAGTGGAAGAGGATGAAGAAGAAGAAGAAGAAGAAGAAGAAGAAGAAGAAGAGAAGAAGAAGAATAATAATAAGTGCCTGAGGAAGAAGGAAAAGAAAAAGAAGAAGAAAAACAAGGGAAGAAGAAGAAGAATTTGAAGGAGAAGAAGGAGAAGAAGAGAAAGAAGAAGTGAAAGAAGAAGAAGAAGAAGAAGAGGAAGATGAAGAAGAGGAAGAAAAAGAAGAACAAGAAAAGGTGAAGGAGAAGAAAAAGATGAAAAAGGAGGAGAAGAAGAAGAAGTAGAAGAAGAAGAAGAAGAAGAAGAACAAGAACGAGAAGAAGAAGAAGAAGATGAAGAAGAAGAGATGAAGAAGAAGAAAAGGAGAAGAAAAAGAGTAAGAAGAAAAAGGAGAAGAAGAAGAATAAGATGAAGAAGAAGAAGAAGTACAAGAGGAAGAAGAAGTACAAGAGGAAGAAGAAGAAGAAGAAGAAGAAAAAGAAAAAGTTGTTGTAGTAATAGAAGAAGAAAAATTGGAAGAAGAACAAGAAGAAGTAGTAGAAGAAGAAGAGGAAGAGAAGAATATAAAGAAGATGTAGAAGGAATTGATTAGGAAGAATAAGAATAAGAATAAGAAAAAGAAGAAGAAGAAGAAAAGAAGAAGAAGAAGAAGGAGAAGTAGAAGAAGAAAAAGAAGAAGAAGAAGGAGAAGAAGAATAAAACTAATAACGAGAATAAGAAGAATAAGAAGAAGAGGAGAAGATGAAGAAAATATGAAGAAGAAGAAGAAGAAAAAGGATAAGAAGGAGAAGAAGCAGAAGAAAAAGAAGAAGAAGAAGAAGAAGAAGAACTAGTAGTAGAAGAAGAAGAAGAAAGAAGATGAAGAAAAAGAAGAAGAAGAAGAAGTAGAAGAAGAAGGAGAAAAAGGATAAGAAGAAAAAGAGGAAGAAGAAGAAGAATAAAAGAAAGAAGAAGAAAAAGAAGAATATGAGATGATGAGGAAGAAACAAAGAAGAAGTGGAAGAAGGGAAAGAAGAAGAGGAGAAAGTAGAAGAACAAGATTAAGATGATGAAGAAGAAGAGTAGAAGAAGAGATGTGGAAGAAGAAAAAGAAAAAGAAAAAGAAGAAGAAGAAAAATTTAAAAAAGAAGAAGAAGAAGAAGAAGAAGAGATGATGAAGAAGAAGATAAAGAAGGAGAAGAAAAGGAAGAAGAAATAAAAGAAGAAGACGTAGAAGAAGAACAAGAAGTCAAGAAGAAGAAGAAGAAGAAGAGGAAGAAGAAGAAGCCAGGTAGAAGAAGAAGAAGAAGAAGAAAAAGAAGAAGTCGAAGAGGAAGAAGAAGAAGAAAAAGAAGAAGAAAATAAAAGAAAAAGAAGAACAAGTAGAAAAAAGAAGCTGAATAATAGAAAAAGAAGAAGAAGGAAAAGGAAAAGAAGAAGGAGAAGACAAAGAAGAAGAACAAAAAGATGAAGAAGAAGAATAAGAACAAGAATTAAAAGAAGAAGAAGATGAAGAAGAATGAAGAAGAAGAAGTACAAGAAGTGGCAGTTGAAGATGAAGAAGAAAAGAAGAAGAACGAATAAAAGATGAGGAGGGATAAATAGAAGAAGAAGAAGAAGAAGATGATGATGATGATGATGAAGAAGAAGAACAGAGGAAGGGGAAAAGAAGAAGAAGAATAAGAAGAAGAAGAAGGAGAAGAAGAAGAAAAAGAAGAAGAAGATGAAAAAGAAGACTTGAAGAAGAAGAAGAAGAGGAAAAACAAGAAGAAGTGGAAAAAGAAGAAGAAGATGGAGAAGAAGAAAAGAAGAAGAAGAAAAAGTAGAAGAAGAAGAAGAAGAAGAAAAAGAGTAGGAAGAAGAAGTAGATGAAGAAAAATGAGAAGAAGAAGGAGAAGAAGATGAATAAATCTAGATAAAGAAGAAAATGGGTAAGAAGAAGAAGAAAAGAAGAAGTAGAAGAAGAGAAACTAGAAGAAGTAGTAATAGTAGAAGAAGAAGAGGAAGAAGTGGAAGATGATGAAGAAGAAAAGACAAAGAAGAAGAAGAAGAAGAAGATGAAGGAGAAGAAGAAGATGATGAACAAGAAGAAGAAGAAGAAGAAGAGATGAAGAAGAAGAAAAGTAGAAGAAGAAGAAGAAGAAAAAGAAAGGTAAGAAGGGGAGGAACAAGAAGAAGTGGAACTAGAAGAAGAAGAAGACGAAGAAGAAGTAGAAGAAAAAGGAGAAGACAAAAAAGAAGAAGAAGTAGATTAAGAAGAAGCAAAAAAGAAGAAGAATAAGAGAAGAGGAAGATGTGAAAGAAACAGGAGAAGAAGAAGAAGAAAAAGAATAAGAATTAGACGAAGAAAAAGAAGAAGAAGATTGAGGAAGAAGAAGTAGAAGAAGAAGAAAATTAGAAGAAGAAGACGTAGAAGATGAGAAAGGATAAAAAGAAGAAGAAGAGGAAGAAGAAAAAGACAAAGATGAAGAAGAACAAGAAGGGAAGAAGGAAAAAAGAACAAGAAGAAGAAGAGGAGGAAGAAGAAGAAGAAGAAGAAGAAGAAGAAGGGGAAGATTAGGAAGAAGATGAAGAAGATGATGAATAAGATGACTTGACGAAGAAGAAGCAGACGAGGAAGAAGATGAAGAAGTGGAAGACGAAGAAGAAGAAAATGAAGACGAAGAAGAAGAAGAAGAGGAAGAAGATGTAGATGAAGAAAAACTTGGAGAAGAAGAAGAAGAAATGTAGATAAAAAATAAAAAGGATAAGAAGAAGAAGTAGTAGAAGAAGAAGAAGAAGAAATAGAAGAAGAAGAGGAAGAAGAAGAAGAAGAATAATAGGAAGAAGAAGAAGAAGAAGAATAGGAAGAAGAAGAAGAAGAAGAGGAGGAAGAAGATCAAGAAGAAGAGGAAGGAGGAGGAGGAGAAGAAGAAGAAGAAGAAGAAGAAGAAGATGAAGAAGAAGAAGAAAAGTAGATGAAGTACAAGAGGAAGAAGAAGAGAGGAAGAAGGAGAAAAAAGAAGAAAAAGAAGAAGAAGAAGAAGAAAAGGAAGACCTAGTAGAAAAATAAGAAGAAAAACAGGGAGAAGAAGAAGAAAACAAGAAGAAGAAGGGAAGAAGTAGTACTAGAAAAAAGATAAGAAGAAGAAGAAGATGATGATGAAGGAGGAGATGAAAAACAAGAAAAAGAAGAAGAAGAAGAACAAGAAGAAGAAGGAGAAGAAGAAGAAGAAGAAGAAGAAGAAGGGGAAGCAAAGATGAAGAAGAAGAGAAGAAGAAGAACAAAAAGAAGGAAAACAAGAAGAAGAAGAAGAAGAAGAAGAAAAAGGAAAAGTAGTTGTATTAGTGGTAGAATAAGAATAAAGAAGAAGAAGAAGGAGAAGAAGAAGAAGTAAAAGAAGTTGAAGAAGAAGTAGAAGTTGAAAAAAGAAGAGGAAGGAAAAGAAGAAGAAGAAGAAGAAGAAGAAGAGATGAAGAAGAAGAAAAGAAGAAGAAGAAGAAGTAGAAAAAGAGGAACAAGAAAAAGAAGTAGTTGTGGATTAGGGAAAAGCACTTCAGAAACTACTTCAATATAATATTTTCTTCATTTTAATTATGAATCTTTTTAAGGATAGTATGATAGAGGCTTTAGCCATTTCCTTATCAAGGAACCCAAAGAATTTTTGAAGGCATATTTTGTGAATTACGAATGGGCGTAAGGCATTGTTGGTGATGGCGATGAATGAATGAGTAGAAGACATCATTAGTGATTAAAAAAGGGAGAAGAAATGTGGTGGATGGAGATGTAGAAATTATGTGGAATGGGTAACACAATGGCAAAGCTTGGTTCCAACAGATTCTATGAGGCGAGTTTGGGCATCTCATTGTTTGATTCAACTTTTGGTGAATTTTGAAATGGATCTAGAATTCATAATGCTCTGAGTAGATAGTGTGGTACAATGATCTATGACAAGAATTAAATCTTGGAAGATTGCAAAAACAATAAGAGGTAGCTTGGTGTAATTATCCTTATGATTGATTGTCAGTTACAACATTTAGAATTTAGTTGGTGATGCTTTTGAGCCTAGCAAACTCCTTGTGAGCATTTTGATTTTGGGATTGTCATTGTAGTAAGAGCTTTGATGCAAAATGGTTGGAAAACTCAAGGAAGTGTGAGGAAAATATAGTTCCATTAATGGAAGCACCACAGCAAGACAAGGCTTGTTATGATGAGAATATGTCTAATGACACTAAGGGTGCTTCTTCATGGATGTGTGGTGGATTAATAAAGGAAATAAATAGAGACCCAAGTACATAGTCGGAAGAGGAAAAATTTTCATTACCAAAGAGTGAAATGGGTTTGAATGAATAGACTAATTATGTATCCACTATCACAAGAAGTCATCCTATCCAAAAATTGTTGATGTGAGTGATTTATGTGGTTGCATAAAAGGTGTGCATAAAAATGCTACGGTGGCCACAGAAGAGTCACTTATTGGAAGGAGAATAAGCATTGTTAATTCAACACTAATAAGAGGTCCCCCCATTGACTACTCAGAGCGCCAACAACTTTAGATCCCTATTAGAGAGACATTCATTCCTATAGTAACAATTTTAGGCAATGACAATGGTAAAAAAGGGTTAGGTGTTTTTGGCACAAAATGTCACAAATGAAGAAACCCACCACATGGGATAGGAAGATGCCACCTTGCACTGCACCATGTATGGTAGGAGCACAGACGACAAGGACCTTATTGACTGCACCAGCCACTATTTAATCTTTATTGCAACATGAGCAAAATTGCACCTAACAATGACATATGTAAAGAAGAAAAATTGGCACTTTGAAAATGCACAATAATAATTTTGATAATACGATATCACCTTACAATGACATATACAATGAAGGTAAATCTCTTAATAGGACATCAACTTTTCCAAGCACTAGCTACACGCATTGGTAAAAATCTAAAAAAAGGTCCCACTCTATGGGGGACACTAGCTACATGCATAGGCTGCTACTCGGATTACATGTACTAGTTGTTAAGCACATGCACAATGCTGTAGTGCACAAAAAGTGTTGTATGCTAGCATGTACAAACCTTACACATATTGCACCATCCAACTTAAATTTCACGAAAAAGAAAATCATGCCGCAGATTGCCCCTTGTAGATTGCACATTGTGATAATTTTGTCAAGATAGAAGGCAAGTCTCCTAATAATGCAACACAATATCAATGTGTCAGTAGTCTGGATTGCAAAAAATTCCAAAAATAGTGATACACATTTTGGGACCCCACCAACTATACACATTAGAGGATGTAGAATGCACATATTGGCCACCATATGTTCAAACAATTCATTGCCATGAGTGTAGAAAGTGCAATACTACATGAGTCCATTGTGCTATAGTGCATAAAGTGTTATATTGTATGTATAGCTGTAGTAGTGTACACAGAGGGCTATATCTAAGCATTCACAAACCTTATTGCATAGTGCTCCGTCCAACTTCTACTTCATCTTAGGTTGCATCTTGCTAAAAATTACTTATTCTGAATTACATATTGTGACCATTTTGCCATTGAAGAAGGCATCTCCCCAAATAAGGCATAACCTAATCCAAGAACCAGTAGCTCATAGTGCTAAAACTTTGAAAAACAAAAGGTTACAATTTATGAGTGCAACCCACATCTCCCAAGTGATGGAGGTGTGCATACACAAACTGACTTCCCACATGCACACAATGCTACAACATGCACAGTTCTTTGCTGCACTCTTATAGTTATGGGTGTAGCCTAGCATGCACAAACTTTAGTGCATATTGCACCATCCAACTTTTACATCACCATAGCAAAACCATGCCACACATTGCCCATTATAGATTGTGTATTGTGATGATTTCGATGAGGATGGGAACAAGTCTCCCAACAAGGCATCACCTTCTACAAGTGCTAGCATCTTGTAGCACACAAAGGATGCTATAAGGCACTTGTGTCCTAGTCATCATGCATGCACACACTATTATAGTGCATCCAATGTTCTACTGCAAATATTAACAATATTGTGTTGCTAGGGCTACAACCAACCATGCCAAAAACAAAACACATATTGTACCATCCAAGTTCCACTTTGTTGTTGGACGCCCTACATAGGAAATTTCCTCTTAAGGACTACAAATGAAACTATTTTGTTAAGAAAGATGGCTAGTCACCTAATAGAGCTTAACCTTATCCATGAGCTAGTAGCCTATAATGCTTAAAATCCCCAGACAAATTTATGCTTTTCAAGCTCGACCATCCACACACACTGGATGTCGTTGGGCACATGTAGACTTTCTTTCACAATGTGCATAGTGCTATAATGCATGTAGTTCTTTACCATGCATGCACAGCTTTACAATTCATGTAACTCTTTATCACAATCGCATATGTAGTATTGTGGACCTAAGGCAACAACATAGCATGCAGAAATTGTAGTGAATAATGCACAAGTTGGATTTCCCATGCTTGTACCTATTTTGAGTCAGTTGTCTCATGCTTAAAGAAGGATCCCGTGGGGTTCTCACTGAATTAGTCCCTTAGCCAGCATGCATTGACCCACTCTCATCATGTTAGTAGAATGAGAAATCCACTAATAGTAGAAGGAATTGATACTAAGACCATAGACCAAACCTAAAGAGCCAATCCTTTTACTAAAGATATAGAAACATTTTGCAAACTTTTGCTATCTACATTGATTCAGTGACTAGAGGTTGTTCACTTGAAGACTAAGTTAGGCTACGAGTATGACCTTGCATGGAAGGCAATCGGCCATTTGAAATTTAACTTGTCACTTGGGGTGCATCGAACACCATTCAACATGTAATGCTCATCAAATCGGTTTGGTCTACAATAGCAAAGTAGTTCTAGGGTTGACAAACAATTAAGAAGAAACGATAAAAATTCTTTGGCACCCACTAATGCCTTTAGACCACCTGAAGTCTTCATCGATCATTATATCCCAACTCAAGAATTTTAACTTGAGCCCTTTTTTATGCTCGCATCAAATAACACTCTTCAATAGGTTTCCTCCATCTGTTAGCTTTAACTAACACATGCAAGTGTCATTCACATGGAACCTTTCCACCCTTTGGCCTTCAATGTTGTTATTTGAATATTTGTTACTATAACCAAGATCTACATCAGTAGATGCTCCACATGGGGTTGGTTTCTTTAGTTTTTACTGACCATTATAGTCATCGAGCCATTGAATTTCACAAACAGGGAAATGTGGGTCACACACTTAAATGCTATTCATTATTTGGGATAATTGATTAGTATGCTAAACTTTTACACATTCCTTAGAAAATTTAAATTTTCATAACCACAACTTGTTGTATTAATTAACTAATAGCAATTATGGGACTTTCATTAGCATATAGTTACACATAATAATCTAGGTTTTAATTCGTCCCACAACTCCAGTTTTGCTTATCGTAAATGGCTCACTTGGAACCTAGATTCCTTGGCTCAAGTCATCAAAGTAGTTGAAGCTTCTTACCTATTTAGGGATCCTGAATATGTCGAGGGAATTATGCCACTGATCCACTAATCATTAGATTTACTTAAATGAACTCTAGATATGGCTCCAACTATCCTAAGAGAATCTTTAAAGCAAACGAGCTACAAGATGGTTTGATTAGTTTTTTGTGCCTATACCCAAGTCAGACGAGTGATTTTTACATCAGTATTACTATGGGCATCCACTTGAATTTCCTCTAGCTTCATCTCACTTAAGCATAGTTCTCTATCTTTTAGGTCCCAAATGACATGTTATCACCTAAACCCTTCATAGAAAACTTGGGTTAGTTAGTGGCTCACCTTTCAAATTAGGATCACATCAATTAGCATCCATCCAATCTTTGGACTTGCTCACCTATTAACTCACAATCATGTCAAACTTTTTTTTTTGTATTTCAAGGTAGGTCACATGGCAGGCTTATTGTCCATCACAAATACACGTGATGCCTCCATGGCTTGCCTTGATGGGGCACACCTACTGGGCTCCTGTTGCTATGTTGGCTCAGTTGATCTAATTCTTGAGTCGTGCAATAAACTGTATGATGATTTTTTTTATGAAGTCGAAGCACATCTTGGGGTTTCGTATGGTTCCATATTAACAATTTTAAGCACTCTTTAACTCTTTTTTCAAAGTAATTTTCATCTTCCCTTATGGTAGTTACTGGTTATTAGCCTCTTATAACTATTTATCCTTGAACAAAATTTACCACCAAATTTTTGTTCCACTTCCAAACAACCCAACTCATTCATACCACCTTTTGCAAAAGTATAGTATGAGCTAAACGGGCTTTTTCCATCCTTCACACCACCTTCCATAAGATTTGATTCTAATCTATTGTAGAGGACACCTCTCTACACTAAAATTTGTGTTTCAAGTGGCCTAATTTCCATACTAGGTTTGACCATTTTTTCTCACCATTACTAAGAGAATTTTATGAGTTCCTTCTTCTCTACTTATTTATATGTTTAAACTTAGTGGCAAGCCTTATTTAACCTGAGATCATAATTCCACACTAAGGAGCATGGTGTTCGATTTAACAGGGGCACCTACTTTTTCGACTATTACATTAATTCCTACTAGTCAACACCATAACACTTAGTGGCATACATCTCTTACCATGTTGATTGTTAGTTATCACTCAATGCTTCATCAATTTATGGCATTGCTCGGAGAGCGATGCACATCTTACTCCCTTGGCTTGCATCCATCAATGCAGCTTGAATTCAAAAAATGGTATGTTCAAAATATTATAAAATTCATAACACGTATCACATCTCATTGCATTATTCAACATTGTGAGAAGTAAGGTTTTCATTTTCAAGAGTTGTTCAATATTTGGTTTCCATGCCCCGTAAAACCTATTCACGAACAGTAAACTTGTTGCTAGCTTAACATTTGCTCTCCTTTCATGCATAATAATGTCAATAAGTTATTGTTTATCCTCCATAACATCAGTACCATGTAGAAGAAAGAGCGCATGCAATGAGAGAATGTGACATTGAATAGTTGTCGTACCCAATTGTTTGAGTAGATTGCTCAGTCATTTATAACACTCTTCAATGATTCTTCAAATTTTTCAAATAGTAAAATCTTATTATGACTTTCTCATTCCTTTAAATGACTTATCATTGAGTCATTCTTAATTTTGTGAAGGGAATACAGTCCTTAAAACATTCCCACAAATTGCTCCAAGGTTGTTCAACAATCGATTACATTGTGCATCATGTTATTTTCTATTATTTTTGTATTGGATTAGGGAAGGCCACTTTCTAAGTTGCTTCAACATTGCCCTTTTTCTTTTATTTATGAACCTCCACAGGAGAGTATGTTGCATGCTTTAGCCATTTCCTTATCAAGGATCCTAAAATTTCATCTAAAACATAGAGATTTTGGCATGTGCTTAGATGGTAGGAGAATAGAGGTGTTGGTAACAAAATTGTAGGTTGATGAAATTATTGGTGATTTATGGAATCTTTTAAAGGTAGAATTTCCCATCTCATTTGAAGGCTTGTTTGTGTGTCACATTTCTATTACTAGAGAACATTGAAATGGACCTAGTATCAACAATTCTTTGTGTACTTTATGTAGAGTGTTGAACAATGATGGGCATGAAGACTAGAAAGATTGCAAAATAAAAATTAAATTCATTGTACAAGCATCTTCGGTATGGGTGATGGGGGGAGAGGTTCTCATCCCTAGAAGAGAAAATTTTTGGGATCTTGGAATTACGTTACAACTAGTGGTTTAGCACATTATGGTAATGGAACTTAACAAAATGTAAGGAATATTATGGAGACTTCACAAGATGTGTTCGAGTTAAAGGAGGTCTAATGTGGCACGAATTCTTCGTAGGATGATAAGGGTGAATCCTTTAGGATGCAAGATGCATTAGCTGCAAAGTGGGCATAATAGTGAACTAAAGCCAAATAAGCTTACAAAATTATGTATTCTATTAAAGGAGAATGCTAGATGTCCCGTTAGAAACTTAAGTAGCTGATCAACAAAGGTGCATCCAATTTATTTGAGGGAATGTCAAAAAGGTGGTTGAGGAAAATTAGCTGAATGGAATGCAACTAGCATGTAGTGAAATTACAATGAGCTCGAGAATGCTCTTAAAGGATGGAGGACAAATAGTGACAACAACATTTGCATTGAAGGTTCATTTCATAATTACATGGAGAAGCCAGTAGATGTAGATGTCAAGATGATAGCACCAAGTGATATCTCCAAAATAAATGAAAAAAATTTACCTTTCAAAAAGGCTTGTGGTCATTGAGTTCATTAGCACTAGTTTGAACTTGTTGGGATAGTGTATATTTTTGTTTATCCTTTCAATGGATTGCCAAAGCACTCCAGCAAAGTTGATTATTTTTGTTGGCACTTTGAATAAGCTATGGATAGAGATTGTATGTAGTTGGGAGCTCTTTGGAAAGTTGTAGGGCTTACATTGGGACTAAATATGTAGACACCTACGTTTAAGCTTAGTACCTCAGTGACTATGTGTGGTCCAATATGGTTTCGTTTTTCGATAATCTCCCCCATGTATTGAGACTTGATGAGCATTTAGTGCATTGCTAAAGCTATGGACGACTCTATTCAGATTGATGGTTGGACAGCTTACATGTAAAGTTCATCCTTTGGCAGAGTTTGTAGGCTCCTTAGAGTGGGTATATTGCTAAATGGACAATTGGGCTGCTCTTTTTAGAGGTTTGATTTTGAAGGACTATCCTTTATCTACTTCACTTGTGACAAAGTGGGACATGCTTCCAAGATATGTATATCTAGTAAGCTGGTTCATAATGCTATTGTAGTCAAAAGCTTTTGTCCTTTCAAGATAGTACCTGATCAAGACATGAATGGGGGGGGGATTGTAAACAAAAGGTCATGATGGAAAACAATTGGTTTGGCTTCATGGATGATTTTGCAACATAGGAAGAGGACAGTGTTAACAGCTACACAATAAAGGAAGAATCTCAATTGCAAAGATCTAAGTAAGAAAGAGTTGACTAGGCTTTACATGCTAGAAGTTAAAGAGAAAGTTGTGCATAGGGGCACAATCTAACCCAAGAATGATTGGCATAGAGGGCATTCATCTAAGATAAAGTATGTACAAAAATAGATTGTGCATGGAGAAGATGAAACTAATACAAATAAAAAACAATGTTCATGAATAATAAGGTTGTGGATGGTGGTTGTAGCGACTCTTCATAGATTAGGGTATAGATTTTGAAAATATAGGTGGTGGTGTTAGGAAATCATAGTCCATCCACTATTGTAGCATTGGCTAAGCTTGTTAAACATGCAAAAGTTCTATGGAATAATTTCGAGTTTATAAAGAAAATAAGGAATGGTAAATAGAGATGATTGCCTCAGGTAAGTTTGAAAATTAAAAAACAAAAAACAGTGCTATTATAGAAAAACATTGGAATTCAAAGAATATGGAGTAAGGGCGTTTTCTTACCTAGACCTTTTGAGCAATTGTAGATGGCTAAGGTGTTATAAGATGCACTTGGAAACTACACTTAGTAATTTTTAAGGCTTTACATTATCATGATTTTTAAGGTACTTTGGCTAGGGCATATAAGGGTTAGCTAATTACATGAAGTTCATTTGGCATGAAAACTAGTGGTTTTTTATTACCTTTTTGGTGATGATCTTATTAGGCAAGTTTTAAGCTTGGAAAGAGCTTGGCTACTACTACTAAGTAGAGAGAAACAACATTAAGTTTTGTCAAGACCCCACGATTAACATGAATGCAAATTTTTCTATTTTTTGTTGTATTGGATGGACTCAAAATCGCAATAGAGGGGGATGTGAAATTCTTGGAGATGTATTCTACATAGAATTCTTGGACATTTTTCAGCAGTGATGATTGCCAATGTATGTGGCTATAAGTTTTGATGTGTGCTCATTTGCCAGCTTCTTTAAATTATTTTATGTAAAATCCTAAATTAACATGCCTAGGAAGCTGTCAATATTTAGTCATTGGGAGATTTGTTATGCAACAAAGAATCTTGTGTACGTCAATTTACTACAACAAGGGCAAATTTGGAGTAATTAAGTTCTACTTTTAAGAAACAAGCTTATTACCTATCCATAGAATTGTTTAATAGAATTCTTATATGGAAAATAGCTTGTTTAGTTTCTTGAACTTGACTTTAATTTTATGATAAAGGAGGTTGTCATTAGGATGATGACCTAAAATAGTAGTTGGAATATTTACTTAATTACAAATATAGTTAAATGCCATACTTTTTTCCTCGGCTAAAACTTTAGACTTTTTACTTGCTCTAACGCTTCTAATCATGATAAGTTTACTTGGCATAAAAACTAGAGGTTTCAATTACTTACATGATGATCATCTTGAGGTTCAAGCTTAGCTCAAACTTGGCTATGGTTACAAGGTGTGTAAACGCAACATTAAGTTTTGTCAAGATGTGGTGATTAATAACATTGCAAACAAGTCTCGAAATATCCATAGCCAGGATGTATAATTCTTGGAGATGAATTCAATGTAGAATTCCTAGAGATATTGTAACTAGTGGTTGTTGTCAGTCTTTGTGGCTATTTGATTTGATGAGTGCATGTTGGTCAGCTTAGTTGAAGGCTTTTATGTAAAACATTATATTGCCATGCGCAAGAAACCATAGTTATTTAGCCATTTCGTGATTTTCTTTGCATTTAAGAAGCTTATGTATAACAACTTACTACTATAAGAGAAAAGTTGGAGTAATGGTGTGCTTTTTTGGTGAAGCATCTTTATTGGAAGGTCATGAAAATTCTCAAACAAAACTCTTATATGGGTGAGTAGTTCTTTGGTTGCCTAAAAATGGTACTTTATTATTGAGACAGAGGAGGATTTCATCAGGAGGAGGAGCACAAATGGGCTACAAAATATTTTCTTAATTGTAAACAATAGCTAGAGGCTTTAGCCTTCTTTTCAAGGCTATTATTACTACTGATGTTTAAGTCTCAGATGTTGTTATGAAAAGTAATTGCAATTAAATTTAGATTTGGCATGGTCAAGAGGGTTGCAGAGGTAAGCAGTTTTACCTAGGCACACATTTTTTAGCTAATAATATATGGCTGTGTTTCTAGTATGGAATATTTGAGGGATAAGCGATAAAATCTCATAGCTATTTGTAGCACTTGGCATGAAATAATTGGGTCGTTGTTGTTCCCTTATTGGAATCTTCCATGGTGATTTAATAGACATGAGGTGGATGAACATTTGTGTATGAATTGGAACTACTTTGTCTAATATTTGACTAAATTGTGAAGGGTTATTGTGGTTTTAATGAGGTGTTGTGTGGTGTATGAATCTAAAAAGTGTACGATCTATTGGATAGCTTAAAAGCAAATCAGATTATTTACAAAGCTTGTTAGACCATTGATTATTATAAAGGATTTTAACATATAACTTGTATATAATAAGGAAAAAGATGGAAATAAAATTTGTGGTGGGTAAGCTCCCTATGAGATCTCTAGGCTCATTAATGATTAGGATTTGACTAACCTAGGATTTATTATGAAAATGTTCCCTTGGTGTAATAATAGATTGGCAATGCTCGCATATATGAAAGACTAGATAGAGTTTTCATAAATAATGATGGTATGTAAGCATTCTTAAGCACCATAGTAACACATCTTCATTATATAACCTTGGATTATTGCCCTCTACTAATTCTATTTAGACAATTTTTATTGAATAAAATAGAGATGAGAGCCTGCCGAAAATCCTATGGCTATCATTTCCACATTTAATAATATAATGTATGTAGCTTGGAATAGGATTGTTAGAGGAAACCTTACGAACTATCTATCCTCTAAATTTATTAGAGCACTATTATATTTAATGAAATGGAGTTTAGCTAAAATTGGTAATATTCTTAATAAGCCTAACTTGTTTGCATAGGAGATCTATGAGGTTCAAATTAAGGAATCTGGGATGGAGTTAATGGAGCCAAAATCTAAAATATGGTGGGTAATAGAAATATAATTTTATCAACTATAAGTAGTAAAGGAAGGACTTTAAATGGCCCCTAAGAGGAGCAACAATTCCTGGAGATCTTTGCTACAAAATATTCTTTGTATTATTATTGGCAGTAATGGTTGTTAATTACGATGGTAATCAAATTTTGTGAGGGTCCATTGCTCTGCTGGTAAAACTACTATATGCTAAATGCTATTTTACTATACCAAAAATGCTATAGGGTTTTACTCATTGAGTGATTTCCTCTACATTAAAGAAATAATTGTGCATTAGTTTACTTAAGAATGAGTAATTTGAGAGCATTGGTATGCTACTTTTATGTGTCAACTTCATTTGGTGGTGTTAGAATTGCTCAAAGAGAACCCTTATTGAGGCAAAAGAACCATCATTTACTTAGATTTTGTATACTAACTTTAAGGTAGAGGAGAAAGTTTGTAGGCGAAGAATCTCAAATAAGACTTAGAAAACTTGTGGAATGGTAAAAAATAGCTGGACCATTTAGCCTTCTTTCTTGAAATACAACTACTACTGGTGTTTAAGTTCCCAGTGCTGTTGTGGTTATGTGGTTATATGGTTAATAGTTGTAAGTTTCATAAGTGCAAGTATTTTTTTTCCATTTAACAATATATGATTGAAGTAGTAAGTTTTGAACATTTAAGGTGTTAGAGTAGCAATAGTTTGAGACTATTTGTAGCTCATTATAAGGGAAAATGGTGTATCATTATTGCTTTATTGGAAACTTGAGTAGATAACTTCAAAAGGCATGCGACAAACATGCTTTTAGAAAATAATTGGATCTACTTTTCCAATATTTAATTAGATTTTCTAGTGGCATTGTGGTGTTACGTAGTAAATGGGTGGAGCTTGAGATTATGATGCAATCCTGATAGGTTGTGTCTATGCTAGTGACCGTTGGTAGAATCCACTCTTGGGGATGTTATGTGGTATATGCATCAAAAGATTATGTGATGCATAGGGTATCCTTGGACAAAATTAGAGAATTGTTAATGTTAGTTGGTCTATTGAGTGTAACTAAACTTGGCATTATCCTTAACATGTCTTGCAAGTTATAATAGAGGCTTTGGAAGCTCATGCTTAAAAAGTTGAGTTGGAGTTAAATGATCTTGGGCATATTTTGTTTGCTTAACATATGGCCTCCTATCATAGGGCTATAGGTTCAGAGAAATCATGGTGGTGGTAGTGTGCAAAGCTACAATGGGCTAACATTGGAGATTGCAACATGTACTTCTTTCAAGACGTGGTTACATATACCAACATAAGTAATTATACTCATTAAAATAAAAATTATAGTAGAGAAATTGTGGCTTCCCCAAATGATATTAAAGTCAATGTGGCACTTTAACAAGGAATGAGGCTGATTTGGGCAATATATTTTTCCACCTCTCTAGCCTCACGATACTATTGATAATTTGCAAGACACAGCTCATATGACACTAATAAGTGATGATTGGATCAGGATTGTTGTTTAGTTTACCAAAAGAATTAAAGCCTTTGCCATGGATGGGATCTTGAAAAAGTTTGTGCACAGGGACTCAAATAATACTCGCACAGATATTGTCACAACCACGAAACAATTTTTTAATAATAGATGTATACTAAAAAGATTGAAAGATATGTTAGTTATTTTTATTCCAAAGGTTTATGGTTCTTTAAAACCAGAACAATTTAGATCGATGAGTTTTTGCTGTGTGAAATAGAAAATTATGGCTAAGCTTTTGGTGGGTACATTAAAGATGATGCTCTACAAAATAATTATGAGGGAACAAGTTTCATCTATGCCTCATTGAGCTATATTTTAGAATATACTTTTAGCATAGGAGATGGTAAATTTTATGAATGCATATGCAATAAGCAAAGTTCTCATGGCTCTTAAGCTGCACATGGACTAAACCTATGATAAGGTCAATTAGTAGTTTGTGCTTGATTTTTTTAGGAATTTATATTTTCCAAATATTTGGTTTGACTAGGATGAGGTGTGTATCACTTCACCAAGAAATCAAATTATGCTAAATGGGGTTCACCATTCTTGTACTGAAGCTATGTGGGGTCTTAAGGAAGGGTGTCCATTATCGCAATAACTTTTTGCTATGGTATATGAATGTCTCACTTATTTTGTTATGCAGTAGATGGAGCTTACAATGATGGTTATGATCAAAAGTATCCTTTATTCACATATGATTTCTCACCTTTTTTATGATGATGATAATTGAATTTATGCTTTGCCCATTTATGTTCTGGCAAGGATCATTTGGGACATTATGAAATAGTATGAGCTACATTCAAGCCAACTGGTTAATCTTAACAAATTAAAATAATTATTTAGTAATGTAATAGAATGCATGCATATGAAGAGGATTACAGGGAAGCTACATTTGTACCAAACTACTCAATTGAAAAATTTAGGCATTTCTATTATACAAACTATATTATAGAGAAAACTTAAATTTTCTTGTTGACCAAGTTAAAAATTGCATGGTTACACGGATGTTCCAAGCTCTCTCCATGACAGGCCATATTTCCCAGGCATATATTTGTCATAGTTCTGAATTAAATTTTTAAAGATAGTTGTATGCCCAAAAGGTCGAAAGACATGTTGCTCATTCAATCTCGTTAAGTTCAAGGTTCTTTTAAACTTGAATAGTTTAGACTATTAGTCTTTACAATGTGATATACAAAGTTGTGGTTGATAGTTTTGTAAGTAAACTAATTATGGTGGTTCCATTTATTATTGGATGGGAATAAGTTCTTTTTGTAGTTAGATGTGCTATATTTTATAATATATTTTTGACATGGGAATTGGCTACCCGTATTTACCTATTTATTCCTAAAGTGGGTTTCATGACACTAATGCTTAATGTGGACCAAGCTTATGATAATGTCAATTGAAAATTTATGCTTGATATGTTAAAGCATTTCTTGTTCTTGAATCTTTTGTGTGAATAGGTTGAGACTTGTGTCACTATCCCAAGATTTAGGATTATGTTTAATGGGATCAATCTTCAATGGATTGAAGTGACCACAGGTCTTAAGTAGAGTTATCCACTTTTATCGTACCTTTTTGTCATTATATCTAAGTATCTCTCTTTATTTATTAAGTACCAGGTAGCAAAAAAACCTTTATTGGGATTAGAATTGTCCCTTTCTCTGCAATGATTACTCACCTTCTATTTGTTATTGCTTTTTGATATATGGACCAACAGTTTGTGCTATAGTGAGGAGTATTTGACACATTATGAAGAACAATGAGAAACACTCTAGTTAGGTGGTAAATCTTAACAAATCCATAGTATTGTTTAGTAAAGGTGGTGAAACTCAATTGAAGGAAGATGACAATAGGAAATATACATATAAGTCAAGTTACTAAATTCAAATATTTAGGCATACCTATTGTAGCAAAAAGACATCAAATTTATTATTGATCAAGTTGAAACATGTTTGTGAAGGTGAAGGACTAAGTCTTTATTGATGATGGAGCATATTTTCATGGTCAACTCAATGCCCACTATTATTCTTGCATATTTGTCAGCCACTCTTTCATTCTCTATGGCATTATTGATGAGTTGAGGAAATTGAAGCATTTGAACTTGTGGAATGATTCAAATATTAGCAATGATATACCAGATGCATGTGGAAAACTAGTTTCATTGGAAAGCATTATAGGTAGGTTAGTCTGTAAGAAGATCTTTTTGGGTTTGACATTCAAATCCAAGAATTTTATGATAAAAAATCATTTCTATATTCCATAAAGTGCTTTGCAAACGTGTAAGATACTCAGAATTATGATACCTTCGACAATTGATAATATGGCTAATTAGAATGTTGAGGGTAAGCAAGTTTAATTCAGTATAGATAATTAGATTGGCATTCTTCCAAATATTTTTTAGAAGTGGAGCATCCAATACATGTAATAGACTTGTTAAGGATAGATGTGTTAGACCAAAACAATATACAAAATTTATTTGCACTTACTTCGGTGTTTAGGATTATGCATCCTCTTTGGAACAAATAAATGAAAGAGAGGTGTTATACTTGAAACATAGTGAGGTAATGGTGCTAGAATAAAAACTCATTTGCAATAGCATGTATATGAGCCAAAATTTAACAAGAGTGGAGATTATGTGGTTTTGGAAATTAGAAATGGTACCTTAGGTCATTTTCCTTATGATTAAATTGATTTTTAATTT
Source organism: Vanilla planifolia (assembly GCA_023846275.1). Lineage (NCBI taxonomy): Eukaryota > Viridiplantae > Streptophyta > Magnoliopsida > Asparagales > Orchidaceae > Vanilla > Vanilla planifolia. The sequence goes on along the minus strand of JAIUJO010000058.1, from coordinate 2,714,155 downwards.
GCTTTTGACTCAATTCTAATGTGTGCAAGTGTTATTGAATGTAGGTGCCTTGTCCATTGGTCTGTCAGGTGAAGGAGGATGTACAGTGTAGCTTATGGGATTGTCGTACGATGAGAGATTCCGGGTGAGAAACTTTGCAAACACTAATCACATGCCTGGTGGGTTTAATGGCAAGGATTTTAGTTCTTTAAATGTTGTTCTTTACTAAATGGTGGTTAATATATGGCTCTCAACTACATTACACGTAATTAAATTTGTTGCTTCAGCACTATATCACCTTTGGTTCAATAGAAATTTACAAGCACATGTAGGGCAAGGTGCTTAACCTTGCTACACTTCAAAAAACTATTCATTTTTTTGTTGTTGTTACCACTAGAAGTCCTTTTCTCCAATCCCTTCCAATAACAATTCCCATGGCCTTCAACAGTAATTTGTTACCTCTTATTGACAATTCCCATGGCCTTCAACAGTTATTTGTTACCTCTTATTGAGCTCCTTTAATGGGGTGTGTTAAGCTCAATTGTGATCCAACTGTGTATCATAATTAAATGCTCGAATTGGTATATTAATTTGGGATGACTTGGGTAGGTCTATTATTATTACAGGCATATGGTGGATTTCAACTTTAGTTTTTACCATGGAAACTATTACCATTCTCGAAACTATGGAGCTTATTGGAATACTACTTCCTAATATTCATGTAGCGGAGATAAAATTAGACTCTACAATAGCTATCATTGAAGTGAATTAGCTGCTTGCATCTATAATGAATGGGCAGACCTAGCATAATGTAATTATCTTTGTGTAGGGTATGTAGTCCTTCAAATTATACCATGTAAAGTGTCAAGAATAGTGTACAACTAACTAGGTTGTGCATCACTTGCGTTTGTATGATTGTTTTGGAAATATAGAATGCCCCTTCTCAAACTACTACAGTGTTATGTTTTTTTTATTTTATGTTTGAACCCCTGTATGCAAAGTGTGACATGGTCAATTAAGCATTTGTGCTAGATATGCGAAGCATATGCAATTCTTGACTCATTGGTGTGATTTGATTGCAGTATGTATAACTATATGAAAATTTGGGATTATTTTTAATGGTATCCACTTATAGTGGATTGAAGTAGCCAGTGGGCTTTGGTGGGGATGTTTGCTCTCATCATACCCTTTAATAATTATGAATAAGTATCTCTCATGGCTTATTCAGTAGTAGCTTGAGTAAGCTAACTCAATTAGGTTGAAGATTGACACTTCTTCCACTATAATATCAAACCTTTTATATGTTGATGACATCATGATTTATGCATCTAAAAACTGTGTCGAGTAGGATTATTTGGTCACCATCAATGGTGGGTATGTCATGATAAACTGAATATTTGCTACTATTCCTTCATATTACTTAGCTCACTTACAAATTTCAAGTAGAACTATTTGCAACACAATACATTGTTGCTACTGGGATTGGATAACTCTTTCTAATCTATGTGAGACTCAGAATCTAAATTTTATCAACCTGATATTCAACGTTGATTACAAAACATTATAGATGGGTTATCGTTGAGGAAAATAGTTTATGGGTTTAGTACGACATATTTATGTACTTATAACAAGCAAAACATTCTATATGTCGCATAATGTCTCAAATACATGTAGCATAATAACTCATCCTCTAAAATAATAAATAATATAGTTTGGAGGATTATTATAGGTAATTTAGTTTCATTCTTATTTGATAATTGGTATGGCATCCTTCCTATTGCTTCATGGCTTGCATATCTTATCATGGAGGTCAACCAACTAGCATTTGTAGGGGAGTTGGTTAGAAAGCATGGTGTGTATTTTCACAATAAAATTTAAAATTTATTTGTGCTTAATTTTGTATTTTGGATTATGCACTTTGCTTAGGCTAAATAAGTGAAAGAGATGTGCTGTGCTTCAAATCGAGAGAGGATTAGGTGCTGGACTCAAAGACCATTTACAACAACATGCATAAGAGCAAGAATTCAACTAAGAGGGAGGTTGTCTAGGTTTGGAAAGTGCATGTGTAGCCTCAGGTTAACATCTTCTTATGAAAATTAATGTTAAATTTACTTCCTACTAACAATTGCTTTTGTGCAGTAGGGATTAAGGTGCCAGACCTTTTTATGTAGGCTTGTAATGCAACTAAATATTTGAAATATTGTTTGTGAGAGTGCCATAGTGCAAAAACATTTTGGCCCAGCAGCTTCGCAAATAACAATTTCATGCTTGGTGGGGTGAAAGACAGAGTTGTTACTTTATTAATTGAGCTTCTTAATTGGATGTTTGTGAATGTGTGGATGGTTAGTAATTCTTATATGGTTAAGCTCATTTCTTTGAAATTATTTCACCTTTGGCTTCAGACGAATTTAAAACATATGCAGTTAAAGTTCTCTAATTCACTACAATCCAAAGAAATATTCAAATTGCTACCACTACTACTACTTGTTTCAACTCTTCAACTTTGTCTAGTGGGAGCTGTTGTGGCCTTGATGAGCAATTTATTTTCACTTATTGGACTGTAATTTTCAATTGGTTGGATTAAAATTAATTATGATTTAGTTTAGCAAGATGATCTCAATGTTGGAATTGGCATTAAAATTTAAGAAGACACAAACAAGCTTATTATTATTATAGAAAAAACTTGGGTTTTAAATGAATATTTTGTCTTGGAGATTGTTGCTAGTTTTAAAGCAATGAAGCTCCTTAGAATGCTAATTCCTAATGTCCAAGCATCAGTGACCAAATAAGACTCTACTATAACCATTACTATGATGAACCAATAGCTTTTGTCTAAAGCAAATAGAAGTACCTATTGTGGGTCTACTGCATATGTTCTAGGTATGTCATCTTTCAAACTATCATACATAAAGTGTTAAAGCAATAGTGCTATAGATTGGGTCACTTATCACACACTTTTGCATTATTTTGACTGGATCTAAGGGATGTCCCTTCTTAGGCCACTTCAATTTTATCTTTTTACTATGATAATGTATGAAGCTCCTTAAGAAGAGTATGCTGTTGTCTTCAACCATTGCTTTATCAAGGAAGCCAAAGGGTGTTGCCTCTTATTGGACCACTCCTCCAATGGGTTGGATCAAATTCGAATATGACATAGTTGTGTATTATGATTTCATTACTGAAATAAGTATTGTTGTACGAGATGGCATGAGTAAACTTATTACTATTATAGATAAAGCTTTTGTTTAAAGTTAAACTTTTTCATGGAGATTATTTTATTCTTAAAGAAATTGAACTTCTTAAATTAGTACTTCTTAATGTCTAATTAGTGCTTATTAAAGCACATTCTGGTACAACAATTGTTGTATTGAACCTATTCTTTTTGTCTATAGCAAATAGTAGTTCCTACAAATGTATTATTACATATATTTGGGGTATGAAGTCCGTCAAACTTTCCCACAAAAGTGCCAAAGAAATGGTGATGTGCACTACAACAATTGTCATGTGCTTCTGCTTAAATATTTTGGGACTAGGGAATGCTCCTTCTCAAATCACTTCAACGATCTTTTTTATTGATTTTATGCATCAAGCTACTGAAGAAAAGTATGATATTGGCTTCAACAATTATTTATCAAGTAACCCAAAGAGGGTTTACTAGGTGTAATAAGGAGGGGAATGTCTGTATCTATGAAGGATTGGGTAGCACTTTCATGAATATTGATGGTATGTAAGCCTTCACAAGTATTACAATGACACATCTTCCTCGCATCGACTCATATCACAGCCTACTACTTACACAAATTAGATAATCCTTATTTGGTAAACTTCATAGAAGAAATTAGTTTGAAAATATCCTATTATCCTTTCTATAGTCAACTAATTGTTTTTATGCAACTTTGGGGTTGGCTATTTGAGGTAACCCTATGAATAACTTATCCAGTAAATTTAGTAAGCAATTAAAAAATGGAACGAAAATAAACTTGGTAATTTTTTGACTAAGCATCATTTGTTGGAAATACCAAATATAGGACCTTTAACTTAAGGAATCTATGAATGGCTTAATTGAGCTAAAATAGAATCTTTTAGCACCACGTATTTCTTCCTATTAAATGTCATGGCTTTAGAAGAAGCATCTAGCGATAGCATGCAAGCTTCATTACGCTACCCATGGAGACCATTACACATGTTATTTTCTTGACATCAACGAGTTCGACATCAAGGAGCAACTATATAATCAACTTCAAAATGAAAGTGGGGTATTGGTGGCATCCCCAATTGAGAAAAAAGACACTCTTATATACTTTTTTTAGTAAGTAGTGTAGTTTTGGGCAATATGAGCCACCTCTTCCCTTGAACTTTTGATAATTATTAATAGTGATCAAGTGGCCATAGTTATGGCTCCAACCAATGAGGATGAGGTCAGAAGTGTGGCATTATCCATGAAAAGAAATAAATTCCATGTTATAAAATAACATCTCTATTAAATTTGTGCTTAGTTATTGGAACATTGCAATGGTGGATATTGTCATAATTCTAGAACCATTCTTTAAAGATCGCTTTATGTCCAAATATTAGAAAAATCAAGATGGCTATTTTTATCCCTTAATTTTTAGGTGTATCTAAACATGAGAATTTTAGGACCATTAGCCTTCGTAATGTGAATTGCAAAGTGGTAACAAAAATGTTGGTGGCTAGACTGATGATGGTGCTTCCTGATATTACTACTAGGGAAAAGTGGCTTTTGTTACCAAGCCATGTTATATATATATATTCTTAGCACACGAAATGGTTTCCTTTATGCACTTTTGTACTTTTAAAGAAGGTCAACTAGAAATTTCTGCTAGATATTCTAAAGCATTTGTAGTTCTGACTTTGTTCGTGTGATTGGATGGATGCTGGTATCGTTACAAGAAGACTTATAATTATGCTAAGTGGTATCCATCTAAAGTGAACAAAAGTAGCCAAGTGTCTTCTATTGGGATGTCTTCTCTAATTATACCTTTTTTATAGTGTTTGAGTATCTCATATGTCTCATTCAGTACTAGCATAAGCATGTTGTCTCATTGGGTCAACATTGGCCCATCCTCTCCTGCTATAACACATCTTCTATATGTTGATAACATCATGATTTATCCACTTAGAATTTATGTCATAGGGAGGACCATTCATGATATTATGGAGTACTATAGGCATCACTTAGGTGTGGCGGTGAATCTTAATGAATCAATACTATTACTTGACAAAGGGATGAGATGCAAGCAAAGAAAGATGATAGTATGAAAATTATATATATATGTTAAGCTTCTTAATCAAAATATCTAAACATACCAATTGTAGCAACAAAACTACAAAAAAAAAAGACTCCAATTTCATCATTAATCATGTTGAAAACTATGTCAAGATGGATTACTAGGTCACTATAAATGGTGTGTTATATTATCATTATAAACTCAGTGTTAGGTGCTATTCTTAGGTGTTACTTAGCTCACTCTTTATATCTAAGTAGCCTTATAATGGAGTTGGAGAAATTAATGCACCATTACATTTGTAGTTATTCAAATATTGTAGCACAATGCGTTATACCTATTAAGACGTGGTAATTATTTCGAAGAAGTGTGAGTGGCTTAAAATCTAGAGTTTTTTGACCTGATAAATAACATTGATTGCAAAACACTTAAGGTGAGTTATAGCTAAGGAAGACTTTTTTTTTTAGTTTAGTCCTTTAGGTCTAAGTACATTATGATAATAAATGCTTTCTTTATGTCACACGGTGTATCACATACATGTAAGTTAATATTTTTGTTGGACAATTAGCTTGGCATCGATCTTATTGCTTCATGGCCAACCTATCTTAACATGTTAGTAGACCATCCGATAGTTGTAGTAAAGTTTGTTAAGGAGCTTAGTGCAAGGGATTATAATAAAATATAGAATGTATTTGCATATTATTTGGCATTTTAGAATTTACAAATTATTTGGGCTAAACCAAATGAAAAGGTTGTGTTACACTTGTAATTATGTGATGAGACGGAGTTGGACTAAAACACCACTTACAACAATATGCATATAAGCCAAGATTACACTAGCAAGGACATCACATTGATTTGGAAAGTATAGGTGTACCCTCGGGTTAACATCTTCTTGTGGTGGTTAATGTCAAATCTTCCCCCTACTTGCTTTCTGGCTTGTGAAAAAGGGACTAAGACATTAGAGCTTTGTCCGTGGAGTTATAATGTAATTAAAGATTTGCAAAATTGCTTGTGAGAGTGCCACAGTGTGAAATAATTTAAGTCTGCAGCTTTACCAATGATAGTTTCAAACTCAACGGTTTGGATGGTAGAGATACCTCTTCAATAGTTGAGGTTCTTAACTGGATGTCTGTGATTGTGTGGTTGGATACTATTTCTCATATGATTAAGTTTACTACTTTGACATTATTTCATCTTTGTCTTTATAAGAATTTGTAGGAACATGAAAACAAGGTTCTAACTTCAACTATAATCCAAATAAATTTTTTAATTATTCCATTTCTATTACTGCTTGTTTTAGCTATCCAACATGAGCCAATGGGAGCTCCAACTATCTTGATGGACTATTTGTTATATCTTATCTGACTCCTCCTTCATGAGTTGTGTTAAAATAAATTTTCACATAGCTATGGAAGATGATCTCAATATTGGTTCTTAAGGCAATGGAACTCCATAGAATATTACTTCTTAATAACCAAGTAGTAGTGTTTGAATTAGACTTTGTTATAACTATTATTATGGTCTCCTAATTGCTTTTTTCCAAAGAGAATTGAGGTTCCTATACTTGTTCTATTACATATGTTGAGCATTTACTGTCTTTCAAACGATCCCCCAAAATGTGCCTAGGCAACAATGTCGCAAACTAGGTCACTTATCATGCATTATTGTATTATTTTTTTGGAACTGGGAATTACCCCTTCTCAAACAACTTCAACTTGGTCTTCTTAATAATTTTATGTTTTAACATCTTTAAGCAAACCATGATGTAAGCTTCAGTATTTCTTTATCAAGGAACCAAAAGACATAGACTTGCAAAGACATGCAAATGTGATGGATAGATGCAGTGGATGTATAGGATGGTCTCGTATGTACTGAAGGTGGCGTACAATTTGTTCATCAATGACATTCATGGCTGAAGTAGGGGAAAAAATGATGGAAGATGGAGACAACATTAGTTAAGCTTGTTTTGGGCCAATGCTAGTTGCTCACTAAGAGGATAGTATGGGCATCATAATGTTTTACTCTGGTTCCAACAAATTTTGAAATAGACCTAGAATTCATAATCCTCTTGGTACATAGTGATGAGCGCCAATCTAGGGTAGGAAAAAATATTCTAAGATCTAAAAAAAGAAAAAAATATAGTGCAAATATCCTCATCGCAAATTACTAGCGATGATGTTTAGAGCCCAATTGGTGATACTTCTAAGCCTAACGCCCCTTGGGTGGACATTCTAGAATCTAGGATCGTCTTTGTGGTTTGAGCTTTAATGAACATTGGCGATGGAGTTTAGGGGAGTGCATGAAGGAATTTTTTGTTATTAATGGAAAACTCATTATTAAGAGAGCCTTGCTACAATGTGAATATGTTTGAGGATGTTGAGGGTGCTTCTTTTATGGCTACATGATGCATTAATAGTGGAATTACATAGGGAATCAGGGACATGATAGAAAGAGGAAAAACTAATTTCACTTAATAAAGAACTTGGTTGGAATGAAATACTAAATTATATATCCACTCACAAGAGAAATCTCCATGTTCCAAAGGTGCTGATGTGGGTGATTTATGTGGCATAAGGCTTGTGTCAAAATGTTGTAGTGTTCATGGAAGATAATTCCTAGAATGACAAACTTGAATCGCTTTACCAAATTGAAGTCAGCTTTTAGGTCCCCTCATTAACTACTTATAGTGACCAACTAATTTAGATGTTAAGATGCAAGCTCCAAAGGATAACTCTTTCATAACTAGTGATGAAATATATCTATCAAAGAAATTGAGAGGATGACCACATAGCTATGCTATTGTTGAGATCACTTGTAAGGCATATTTTTGTTTTCTCATGGTTTTATTATCTTGTGAATAAAGGATACTACGACATGGTCAAATAGTGACAAAGAGGTTGTTTGCACTATTACTTTTGCACTGGTTGCATGAGACTTACATGTGACCAATTTTTAGATGTATTGGATTACTAACATTGGGAGTATTTTTTGATAAAGGATTAGTCTAGACGAGAGCATGATAACAACTACAAGGAGGGGGAAGCAAGATGGTTTTATACTAGCTATTCTTATTAATAGCTTTACATATTTCTCCATTGTTCATAATAGATGTAAGGGTTATATAAGAAATAAAGTGGATATGCAATTCTTGGGCCTATACTAAATGGAGTTTGGTTTAAGAAACTATGAGCTACTATGAATTTGAAGGCATGTTCTCAAAATTTTTGATAAGAACAAGTCGAACAACTTAGTTGACTGTTATTATATAAACAATTATAATCACTTCTCATATAGCAACAACTCTAACATGCCCAAAAAGCATAATAATTTGACCTTGAGAAACAAGTTCATATAGTCGACCTGTATGAATTTTGTCAAAAGTTTATATGGGTGAGAGTTCCCACCTCAACGTGGACTTGTTTGTATCTGAGGATGATGAGTATGTCATCATGAGCATTATCATGAATGGGGGATAGAGTCTTTGCTTTGTTTAAAATAATTTGCTCTTAAGAAAAATGTTAACACGGTAATCTTGCTGTTTATGATTTGATCTATAAAGTATGAAATGAGATTGGTTGAGGAGGCATTCATCATAGTATGCTAAATTTATATCTGGAAAGATGTTGATTTACTTATTTACCTTTATAATTAACAAAGTTTCGGTGATGCACGCCTTTGCTGTCTCAACATCAGTTGATAGAGCCTCAAATAAGAATGTATAAATCAACCACTCTAGTTTGCGATATGGGTGAATAGACAAAAATTTTCTCAAAGTTGAGGGGTGTTACAAATCAATTAGTATTAAAAAATAGTAGAGCAGTGAGCACACCTTGCCTTGTGAGTGTGGAAACTATTTGATGTATTTTGAAATGGTGACCTATTGGCTATGGAGTGCTCTAGATGTGACAGGATGTGTCTAGAGGCCTAGTGAGCTAAATTTAGTCATGCCTACTTTATTGGACACTCTCATTTGTTCTGTTTGGACTCACAAATATGCAAGAAAGGAAGTAAAGTGCTTTATTAAATGCTACAACATGCTTGGGTGCTAGAATTTAACTTTATTTCAAGTGTGGATTTGGAATACATTGTAATAAGATACAAGGGTTAGTGTAACTATTAATATAAAGTAACAGTAGATGCAAATAATCTATTCAAAAATTGTTGGTACATTCCCAAAAAAAGGGAAGATTTTGCACACCAACATGCCTTAAAAATGTAACTTATTGTAAAGTTGGTTAGGAAGTGGCATTATTAAGTTGTGGGTATGGATGGTTGCTACATTAGATGGTTTTCAATTTTTTATTTGATTATTAATATGGTGGGATGGGTCATATGCTATGTTTTTGATAGAGGGTGGAGTTGAGTTTCACATAGTTTGCTAGGTTAATATATTATTAACAATGAATTATGAGAACTTAAGTTGGTAAAGCTTCTTGTATCAATAGTACGTGATTAATTTCATGAATTATCTTAGTTTTACATGCTATTCTAGTTTTGTTATGCCTTTAAAATGCTTATTTTCTTTGGATAGAGTGTGTCGCAAAGTTAGTGGTTATTGTTTGGGGCCCTGTATTTTTACTAATAAGTTATGATTTCATTTGTAGAGTGGAATATGCATGAGAATAAATATTTTAAATCCCATGGCTACTTGCAACATTAGTTAAGGAAGAATAGGTTATTCATAGTTGCTATGTCGGAAACTCATATGGAAACCTTTAATAGGTGTGAGGTGGATGGACTTTTGGGCAGAAATAGGAATTACTTTGTTCAAACTTTCATTGGGTTATTTAGGGATATTATAGTATTATAAGGGAATAAAAATTTAACTTTAGATTATGGATTACTCCTCACAGGTGGTTACTATCTTTGTGAGATATGACAACTATGAAATTTGGTAGTGTTGTTCTATGTATGTATAAAAAGTCTATATAAACTACTGGCAAGATTGAGATCAAATGAAAATACTATATAAGCTTGGTGGAAAGCTACTTGCTGTGAGGGCCTTTAATGTCTTACTTACATAAGAAGGTAAACAAAAGTGAAAAAATTCAGTAATGACCAGGCTAAGTATGTATTATCTAGCTTTATTCATGAATTAGATCTGTTTAACTTGGGTTTTTTTAAGAATTAGTTTACTTGGTGCAATAAAAAGGAGAAGAATGGTCATATCTTCAAAAGATTGGATGCATCTTTCTTGAGTTTCAACAATATGAAAGCCCTCTCGAGTACCACTATTACATATCTCCCACATATTGGCTTAAAGCACTACATATTACTTATATAGCTTAGAAAATCATTATTGGGCAAAACTAAAAGAAGAACCTAATTTGAAAGGGTCTGGTTATGCTTTCCTCAATCAACTAGGGTGGTGAATGTTTCTTAGAAAAGGACCAATAGAGGAAAACCTATGGATTGTCTATCCACTACATTTAGTAGTGCTTTAATAGAGTTAGGTCTCCTTTGTGTTTGATGAGTCAAGCATTAAATACTTAGAATTTCATTCTAATGGGCTTATTTAGTGTTAAGAGGGTATAATTTTAATGGACAAGCTATGCACCTTTCTTGATGGTGAATTAGTGGTCTTCAAAGAACCATGGAGTGTTCAATATGTTTTAAGGATTACAGACATGTATACCAAGCTTTGATAAGTTTTTTTTTATATAAAATAGAATTTTAGCTTGTTGATTTTAAGACACTATCCTTTTGTTTCAATTCAAATAATCTAGATCTCATCCAACATGATTAGATGTCCCGGATGAAATCTATCTTGATCTCGTCATCTATAACTCATCTGTCTACTCAGCATTAGATCTGACAATCTGTTTGTCATATGATCAGATCCAACAACCATCGTCCATCTTGTATAATGACTTATTTTTTAGCCATTACATTAGCTATTTTGAAAAATTATTTTAACATGTCTATAAAAGCTTTTAAGCTCTTTTGCTACATATTTTGAAATAGCTTATTTCACTTTCTAATATTTACAATCAAAATTTTTTTTTATAAATACGTAACCATTATAAATGAAATAACTAATAAACATGAATCAAACTTGAGATTTCAACAAAGTGCTCCTAAATATTCTACTGCTGTAAATTCTTCTAGTAGTAACTACGAGTTCCACTTAAATCATCAAATTTTTCCATCTAAGCCTTGCACGTGTAAACCTTCAAATTCTCATTTCTCTTCTTAAATTTAAGCTATTTTTGCATTGTTCCATTAAGCATAAAAAATTTTACAGGTTTAACAAAATTTTTTTTCGTCTTCCTGTGATTTCTTTTTCTCTTTGGTTGCGTTGGACAACTTTTGTGAAAGTCCGAGATTGAGCTGTTAAAAGCCAATGCTATCGTTGAACCTGAAAAGCTAGTAAGTAGAGGTCAACCTTAAGAAAAAAAATGTCAAGTTGCAGCCTTTTCTTGGATGTATTTTTCTTATCCTTGGTTTGTGGTGGATGTAGATTCTAATTATTTTTGAACTACCTTAACATTTTGGTGTCTCATTTTATTTTTTATCTTCATTTTCTTATCATATTAAAGAAATAATATGTATATATATATAATCAAACTTTTCTGTAAACATAAAATTATTTTTGAGAATCTAATATATTTAAAATAATAAAAATTATTTTTAAGACCATAATTCACTCCCTTGTATTAAGGAAATGAAGTGTAACAAAACTTCATAACATTCTTTGTATCCTTATCAATAGGGTGAGGAAATCTTGGTGCTTCAACTTAAATAACATATGAACAACTTAACTAAGTCAAAACATGATATTTTAGCAAAATGTGTTGGTTCTTATCACACAACCTTGGCTTTAGAAGAAGCATGTTGGTGGTGATATGCTAAGATTAATTAGGCCACATTTGGAGACCAAAACATTCATTTTTTCTAGGTGGCATCTACCTCTTCTTCCAAAAGAAACTACAATGACAAACTTAAAAATGATATCGAGGAACTAATGGCCTCCCCAACATAGATTAAAGAAATTTTATCTAGTATTTCAATAAGAAGTGGTGTACCCAAGTGTAGTGTGAGCCTCCTCTAACCTTCCAAGCTTAGAGAACTATTAATAATGAATATGTGGCTACACCTACATCTCCAACTAGTGATGATGGGATCATATTTATGGTGATGTTTTCAAAAGAAATAAATCCCTTGGGATGGATGTCTTCTCATTTGAGTTTGTGCATGGTTGGCAAAAGATCACACAAATGGTCATATTATAGTTGTAAAATAATTCTTTAAAGATAGCTTTATTTCAAAAAGATGGCAAAACACAATGACATACATATCTCTAAAGCTCAAAGAGCATCCAAACTTGAGAAATTTGTTGTAAAGTAGTGACCAAAAGTTTGGTGGCTAGACCAAATGGAGGGCATCTTGAGATCACTACTTAAGAACAAGTGGTTTTCATGTTAAGACATGGTATACCTAATAATATTATTTTGCAATAGGAAATCACTACCCATTTGCACCACTCTACTTCTAAGGAAAGATTGATTGAGCTAAAATTCAATATGAATGAAGCCTATGTCTAGGTAAATTTGAAATTTGTTAGATATATGGTTAAGCATTTCTGGTTCGTTACTCTTTGTTGTGATTATATTAAGGCCCACTTTATTACACTAAGATTTGAGGTTATGTCTAAAGATATCCATCTACCATGGACCAAAGTAACTTATGGTCACAAATAAGGATGTCTTCTCTCACTATACCTCTTTACTGTTTTGTCAAAGTACTTCTCATGGCTTATTCAGAGTTAGCTTGATCATGCTACCACCATTTGGTTTAAGATTGACCATTTTTCCCTATGATTACCTACGTCTTATATTTTGATGAAGTCATGATTTAAATGCCTATAACTTGTGTTACAATGAAGAAATTATGGAGTAGTATGGGCATCATTGTATCAGGTGGCAAATCTAAACAAATCAAGAGTGTTGTTTAGCAAGGTGTTGCACTACATGTTTAAGAAGTGTATTGTAGAAAAACTACATATACATCGAGCAACTCAATCAAAATATCTAACAATACCAATTGTAATAACCAAACTTTAGAAAAAATGCTTCAATTTCATTTTTAATCATGTTGAAAACTATGTTAAGATGGACAATAAGGTGATTTTGATGTGCCATATTGTCATGATTAACTTAATGTTTACAACTATTCCTTCTTGTTACATAATCCACACATTAATTCCTACCTACAGTATTTTGGAGTTGAAGAAATTATTCGTGTAATATGTTATGCCTATAAGGAAATGGTTACTCTATATAAGGATTATGGAGGACTTAGTGTTCATAGTTTGTCAACTTGGTAATCAATGTTGATTGCAAAAAACAATAGGTGAGTTATTTCTCTAGAAAGACAGTTTGTTGGTTTAGTCCCTCATGTGCAAATACTTAATGACAAATAATAATTTCTATTTTCCTCATAGATCATCTCATACAAGTATCTTACACAAATTGTAACCCTCTGCACCACAAGTAATGCAGCTTGGTGGAATGTTGTGGGTATTTTTTTTCCTTTTTGTTGGATAATTGTTTTTGCATCTTTCCTATTACTACTTGACCAATCTATCTTAACATAGATGTGGAGAATCCAAAATTTGTAGCAAAGCTGCTTAATTGGTATGGGATTAGGAATCACAAAAAATTTAAAAAATTATTCTTGGCTAATTTGCTATTTTATGTTCTATATTGCCCTTTGGCTAAATTTGTGGGAATAACTATAGGGACGTCAGTTCCTTTTTGAGCTCCTTAGCTAAATATCTATGATTGCATGAGTGGCTACAACTTCTGAAGTAGTCAACTATGCTACTTTATCATTAGTCCTCCTTTAGTGTGCTAAGAAGTTTTAGGCACATATGGAAAAGGTATTCAACTCAGCTATACTACAAAGGAACATTCACATTATAACTATAGTTGGTACAACTCTGCAATCACATCAAAAAAAGAGTTGTGGAGTCCTCAGTGGGACATTTATTACCTCTTATTAGTGTCTTCCTCCAAAGGATTGGATTAGGTTTAATTGCAACCCGACTATGCAAGATGACTTGAACGCCAGAATTGGTATTGTCTCATGGGATGACATAAGTTAACCTATTACTATTGTAGAAGAAACATTTTTTTCTTGTTAGCTTTTATCAAGCTAATTATTGCTATGTTTAAAGCAATGGAATTGAGAATTTTAATTCTTGATGCTAAGGTAGTGGTGTTTGAATTAGATTCAACTACAGTTATTATTGTAGTTAACTAGTAAGGTTTGTCTAAAGCAAATAATAATTCCTACTATAGGGCCATTGCATATGTCTAGGGTATAAAGCTATTCAAACTATCCCTCCTAAAGTGCCAAGGCAATAGTGCTACACACTAGGTTGCTCATCACACATTTTTGTGTGATTTTATTTGAGACTTTCGTATAGTCTTTCCCAAATCTCTTAAACTTTGTCTTTTAATTGATTTTATGTAAAGACCTCCTTAAGGAGGGTATGGTTTAGGCTTTGAGCATTACGTTATGAAGGAACCCAAAGAATTTGATTTCTTATGAGGTGATGCTAGAGTCCAAAGGTTAGCAATTGCTTATCCTTGGTCAGCATCATTTATGGTGGACACAAGGATGAGATTTGATTGTCTTTAAGACCAAACCACTTATTCTTGATTAATAAAACATTATTGGTAGATTTTTTCAACATGGTTTGTCAATCATATATCTATGAATCTCCCCTGCAACAATTAAATTTGAATGCTCATGACATTGACTCAAAATCATTTATATGATCATAATGGCCAGCACAATAGAGCAAAATCCTATGATGTTATCCCACACAAATGTATCTAGAGCTTGGGCTTGGATGAGCACAAACATGTTCAATATAACAATGTTATGGGAGTGACCTAGCCAGCTAATTATAGTTCACATTATTGACAAAACAATCCGAGTAAGTGGTGCATTAAAAAGGTAGATCAATTAGCAAAAAGCAAGCTCCATTTATCACATTTTTTATCTATAACAACTTGAATATATGCTATTTGAGCAAGATATACCATGGCCACAAACACTAAACTTTCCTTACAATGGATCCTCATTAACGAATTTAGGATGTACTCATTCTAATTATCAAAAATGTGGAGCTCAATATTTTTTTTGTTGTTATTCTCTTTATCAAGATTGGGTAATTTATGTGCTTGCTACCTTCTTTGGATGTGGTAACTGTCTCTCAGGCTCCCTCTCTAAAATTAAATGCTAATTCTCTATCACACTTTGGCACCATGGTAGGCCCATATCAAAACATTGAACGTTCATGTGATGGAAATTTGAATGATGTATAGTCTGCATAGATATCATGTGATCCATCATGTTATCATGAAATATTGATGAGCTGGGTGAAAGCCCTCTTTGACCTTTTTTCTGTTAAATGCATCCCTTCAAAATAGTTGGGATTTGGTGAATGTATTAGCTCTATAATTGAAATGGTTATTTGAGCAGCTTGTGCCATCAAGAAAAAATAATTATTTTAATAAGCCATTTATAGTTTCAATGTCTAAAAAATTTCATGCTTACACATGCATGGCTTAATCTTTGTGAAACGAGTATGACTATTGGCATCATCAACATGGTAGGAATACAAAAATAAAGTGCTAAGTAGCACCCCATGTGACTAATGACATGTTCATCATGTCTGGTGATACTCCACTAAGGGAGAGAAAATTATCCCAAGTAGGGATAGCATACCTTCATTTCTAAAAAGTTGTTATTTGACAAAAGTATTATTACACAACAACCCTCCCTTGTGGAGAATGAAGACCAAAATGATTGATTTCTAAGACCATTCCAACATGACAATAGGGAACATATGAACTTCCCCCTTAGGAATGCTCAATTACATGACAAAGCCTTACACATAATGACTAACCATACAAAGAGGTAGCAAAGCCATAAGAAGTAGCACCACAAAAAGCATCTCTTGTACAAAAAGTAGTACAAAGGGTCCAATTAAAGATGAAGCACTTGACAAGCAGCCACATGGCATAACAATTAGCATGCCTTAGAAAAATGGTATAGGCATACAAATGATCCACAATAATATGCTATGATCAAACAACCATTAAAATGGTTTAAAAGTTTGCTTCTTCTAAATTGAAGATGTAGAGCATGACTCTTGTAACTACAAAAAGTTTTGTCAGAGGCCAACAAAATAAAAGCAAGCAAAGTACATGCTTAAAATGTTGACAACCACAAAGAATCATCATGTCAATTACTTTAAAAAACTTATAATTCTAGAACTAAAAAGTCACACATGTTAGAGGTGAAGCTTGACACCAAGTACAACACCATGAAGAGTCAAGAACATGCTCAACAAACACATTATTGAGTGCACTTTGCATGATAGAAGTTTCACTTTGGCACTATCAAACACCATATGAAATAATGTGTAGAACGACAAGAAAGGTTTGATCATTCCCATTACACCAAGTGAAGTCTCAACTAGAGTGACACCTAAGTTTTGCATTAATAGTCCTAAGTGATGAAAATAGTTGAAAAGAGTTACGCGTTTAAGAAACAAAATGATGTGTGTGAAGAAATCCTCCATAGTAGCCAAGGGAACATGACCACGTATCACTCCAAGAATGATAGAGGTATAGATGGGAAGGAGACTATAGAGTATGCATGGTAGCACAAAGTTTACACTACAACATGGGAAACATTACACATCATAATGCTCAATGTAGAGGGTAGAGTGTGGAACTTCAAATAGGAACAATGATAAGTATTCCAACTGAGCATCACCTTATCCATGCACTAAACACCTGTAGTGCTAACAATTCCAAAAAAAGTTACACTTTGTGAGCCCCACTCATCATGGTCATAGGTTGTCACAAGGCACAAGCAGATTGGCTTCCTTGTGCATGAACAATGTTGTAATTTACCAAGTGCTTTGCCTCACTTATAGCAGTGGAAGTGCATTGTTAGAGTGGAATCCTAGCATGCACAAATTCTTGCATATATAGGACAATCAAACTATCACTTCACTGTGGGCTACATCATGCTACACATTGCCCCTTATGTAATGCATATTACAATAATTATACTAAGAGGGTAAGTCTCCAAATATGGAATCACCTTATCCTTGGGTGAATAACTTGCAAGATAATGTCTCTAAAATAAAGTTACACTTCATTAGACCAACAATCAATGAGCAAAGGATGTAGAAAGGAAGATGTAGTTTGGTTGCCACACATGAGCATAGTGTTGAAATGTGCCCAATGCTCAATCATGAGCACGAATATCTTAACTTATGGGTTGGGCCATAGCCATGCATGCATAAACTCTAGTGAATATTACACCAACTAACTTATGCTTTGCCAAGGGCAGCTTTATCCTATACATTGCTACTCATAGATTGCAATTTGCAAAAATTCCATCAAGGAAAAAGGCAAGTCAGCAAATAGAGTGACCCCACAACCATACCTAAGTAATGATAAGTGATGAATTGGGTAAAAATAGTGAATGTTATGGCCTGAATATAAAACTACAATAGGTATCTCTTTAATAATGGATGCGAGTAGGTGAGCAAAATTTTTGAATTTGTGTCTTCTTTGGGTTTATGGGGATCAATTTGTTATGACATAGGGTTGGGCGCTAGTGGATCATAATAATTTGTAGGAAAGGCAAAGTGTTGGAATTCCAATATTAAACCATCTAACATCCGTGACGGGTAGTGTGAGTCATTTCAACATTACACCTAGGCAAGCCTCCAAGGGGCTTGACGTTAATCTTGTAGTATCGCATGAAGTATCATATCAAGTAACACTTGAAGTACTACATGAAGCACTACATGAAGTGTCACAATAATAAGAGCAAGTTAAAGTAAGTGA
The DNA here is from genome assembly GCA_023846275.1 of Vanilla planifolia. NCBI lineage: Eukaryota > Viridiplantae > Streptophyta > Magnoliopsida > Asparagales > Orchidaceae > Vanilla > Vanilla planifolia. The sequence goes on along the minus strand of JAIUJO010000058.1, from coordinate 2,696,043 downwards.
GCATGTTGTGCATGTGAGAAAGTAAGCAAGTGATCAAGCATACAAGCGAGCAAGGGTGTTTTGAAACTTTTGTTATGTCAATGTCTTCAAGGGCATCAATCTACTACAATAAAGGGTAGGATTTTTGTAGATCATTGTAGTAAGGTTACTTTACCAATTATAATCTCTCGTCACAAATTTAAGTCATCTATAAAGGATTTTACCCACTATTCATACTTAACGATCATTTCTTTTAGTGGTTATGTCACACAGATTTCTACGACACAAGGTGAGCCCATGGTTGTGTACCCTAGGCTGGAAAGCCCCTACTATTGGCCAACATGCTAACAATGGGCCTAAGGATCACATTTTTGCATGGATTCTAATATAGAGATGTTCAGTCATAACCCTCCATAGGATAGCTTGAAGCTCCAGCATTTAATTCAACTGTAATAAACAATTGGGTGAATCAGTGGTTCCTCTAACACAAGGTTAAATTAATATTTGACACATTCATAAATAGGGTAAAGCGAACATCTTATACAATGGTTTATACCTAGCTCATGTTGACTATTGTTGGGTGAATAATCCAACACTCGATAAATTTTCTTGATAATGATAGGAAGAGTTGACATCAAAGGATCAGAAAGCAACGTTGCTATGAATTTTTGGTTATCACAAACCAATTATCCCTATGGTAACTTTTCTAACACCTTTAGCAACAAATTTGAATTCTTAAAGGAATGATAGGCTTTCTTTCATTGTTCGTTTTTATACTAGAAATAAGAATCACATGATCTTTTTCCTTTTTGTTCTACATGAGATTTCTATTTTCATTGAGCTCATCTTAGAACAACTTTGTTATCTTTCAATAAATGTTCCACCCCAATAAATCTCTTACGTAATAATGTCCTTTACTAGGATTGACGCACTCAAGTAAGACTTGAAAAGGAGAGGGTTTGGACCCTATGTTTTTGTCATATAGTACTAAAATAATTTTACAATTAGTGGTATCTCATTTTAGTCGACAAGCTATCTCTCACATATGATATACCTATCAAATCATTTCAGAAAATTGGACTATAATCAAGCTTAATATTGTCTTCCTTTCTAAGCCAATAGACTGTTAAGAAAAAAGGCTAACTCTTTCCATGACCCCCACTTACATCTTAAAAACAATTATTTCTATCAATACCCTCATCCCAACTCTATAATTTCAACTCAACTTCCTTTAGAAGCTAATGCCAAATGGAACTCTTTGATTGGTTTCCCTCATCTCTTAGGATTAGTTATCCCATGTTGAATTATCATTCACATTGAGCCTTTTCTCCTTATTCAATATTCAAAGTTCTCATATGAATTTTTGTACCACAAAAAATGTTCCCAAAAAAAATACTCCACACTGACTCACAATCCACATTTTGTAATGACTATTGCACTCTTCTACTCATCATGGTGTAGCTTTGCATCGATGACCATATATTGGTCTCATGCTTAACTGCAATCAATTTTTGGGAATAATTAATTCAATAAATGTGTTGTTACAAACATTTTAATGGATATTAACTACCATGACCACCATTCTACTAACTTAATCGACAACACTTTTTGAAGGCTCAAAGATAGTTGACAATTGGACATCGTAACCCAGCTTTTTAGTTTATCACAAATTCAATAGTTATGCTCACCAAAAGTGGGCCAAATGGAGCCTCAATATATTGGCTCAACTCATCATTGAAATATAGCCTTCCTATTAATTTAAAGTATGAGAATAGTTCATGAGCATTGAGTGCACGAAGCCTCTATTCAATGGCTTTGCCTAATAAAAGCTCAAATAGTGGCCCCTGCTTTCTTGAGGGAAACTATGAAGGGGGCCAACTACTAGGTACTTCGATTCACCTTTCACTTATACACCCAAGTCAGACGAATGATTTACACATTAGTATCTCTATGGGCCTCCATAAGGTTTTCCTTAGGTTTTACCCAACTCAGGCATAGTTCACCAATTTTTAGGTTCTGATAGCCTATTCTCACTCTAATCCTATATAAAAGATTTGAGTTAGTTGGTAGCTCACTCCTTGAATTAGGATCCCATAAATCAACATTCTTATGCCTTACAGGCTTGCTCACCATTTGACTCACAAGCAGATGACGAGCTCAGTGACCAGTGCCAATGCATGCGGTGCCTCAACCAAAAGGCCAATAGGCTAACAATTATGATAGGCCATAATGATGATTTCTTCATGAGTGATGTCTACTTATTTTACCAAGCTCACTCCCTTGTTTGTGGCTTTGTTGGAATAATGAAAATTGATAGTGGGAATCTCATTATTCAATTCATGTGTATCACAAATTAGATGACGAGACATTTTTCTACCTTAGTAGAGTCATAATGACTCCCATCATTTACCCATGCATGGTTGAATTTCTTTAGTTTGACACTTAGAGCACTAGGAATAAATCACATTACATGTGCATCCTCGAAGACCATCACAATTCTTTGTTGTAATTAAATAGTCAGATTCCCCATGTTTGAGCCAATTCTGAGTTGATTGTTCAACGCTAATGGAAGGGCCAAGTAGGGGACACTCCTAAGTTGTCTACCAGTCAACATAAGTTGACTTGCTTTTAGTGCCCAAGAAACTTGAGTAGTACACTGACACCAAATGAGTTTGGGAGTATGTGACTCATGTACATTTGATAGAGCCAACCCTTTTGCCAAATTATGAATCCCTTTTAAGAACTTCTCTTGCTTACATTTCACCATTGATCGAAGGCGAGTCACCTTGAAGTTATGGTGTTGCTATGAGTACGATGAGCCTTTAAAGGAACTCAATAATTTAGATTTTCAAGGGTCATTTGAAGCACATCAGAGATCGCTCAACATGTGGTGCTCTTCCAACTACTTGGTGCAACCACCAGTTAAGTTGTTTCTAGGGACAACAGGCTTTAATTAGAAAATTTGCTTTTCCCAAGGCCCATAAATATGTCTTTAAACCACTTGCTTTTCCACTCAATTGCCACATCATAACTCTAAAATTTTAACTCCACTTCCTTTAGAAGACAATGCAAAATGGCATTCCCAAGTGTCATTCATAAGGAACCTTTTCCCCCATCAGTCATCAAAGTTCTCATTTTAATATTTTCTACTATAAATAAGATATGCACTATGAAACACTCCAAGTGGGCCCATGTTTTACATTTTGTAGTGAATATTGCACCTTCTCAGTCCTTGAGATGTTGCATTACATTGATGGAAATGTGAGTCACAAGCTTATGCACTCATTAGTTGATTTCAACTTCCATGACCATGGTCTTACTATCTTAATTGACCAACATCCTTTGTAAACCCCAAGATAATGCACAATTGGACATTGCAACCCAACTTTTAGTTCATCTCATATCATTAGTTATGCTTAGAAACAATGGCCCACTTGGAGCCTAGATTCCTTAGCTAAACTAATCAAAGAATTTGAGCATTTTTGCTAATTTAAGTTATGAGAATTGGTTAAGGGCAATCTGCCACCAATGCCTCTAGTCATTTCAATTACCCAATGATACACTGACTATGGATCAAGCTATCTTGAGGGAAACTTTGAAAGGAACGAGCTACTAGATGGTTCAATTAGTCTTTCCCCCATACAGCCAAGTTAGATGATAGATTTGCACATTAGCATCATTGTGGGCCTCCACTACGGTTTCCTTAGGCTTCACCCTGCTCAGGCATAGTTAATAACCTTTTTTGTTTTGACAAGCATGTTCTCACTCAAGCCCTTTATAAAAGATTTTGTTCAGTCATTGGATCATCTCTTGAATATGGATCTCACAATAGCTTCCTAGTATCTTTTGGGCCAGCTCACCATTAGACTAGCAAGCATGTTAGTCTTCTTTGTCCATGTTTCAAGTTAGGCTAGATGGGGAGTTGACTAGCGGTCACCAGTTCACATGATGCAACCAATGCGAGCCAAAATAGAGAAAACATTGTGGCTGGCCACAATGATAATTTCTTCATGGGAAACATTCTGTGATCTCCCATCATCTCGATGGCCTAAGACAATCAACTCCTTGAGCTATGCAATAAACAATCGAACAATGCTATACACCTAGCTAATAAACCATTCAATACCATCTACTTCTTTTTCACCCTCCAAAAAGCTTTCTTCTAAAGGACTTGATAATGATTCGTGACTGAGTACCCCTCTTTAGATTACAATTTAGGCTTTAGGCAATTTTTTTTGCATATTGAGTGAGTCCATTTTTTCTTGATATTATGAAGAGAATCCTCATATGCTCCTTCTCCTCCACCTATTCATGTGCTTAACTCTATGGGTAACCGCACTAACATGGGGTCAAAATTCCACTCCATAGAGCATTGAGTGGAATTTCTGAGGGGCATTTACTTGTCATGCTACAACAACAATTCATAATGGCCAATGACTCAAAACTAGAAGGTGTCCACCACTTACTACATTGACAATTGACCATTGTACAACACATGAACCTATCATTACATAGCACGGGGTGCCATCCAGGCTTCTACAATGAGCAATATGTCACATTACAACAATAGAGGACAGCCATTAACTTACATTCTTCAGTGCAAATTACACTCAAAAAATTGATGGTTCACAGGATTCTATAATTCACAAGATGTATCACATTTCTTTGAACTCTTTAGTAATATGAAAGTGAAGAATTCTGTTCTTTATTGTCTAGACCAACACGATCTATGTGTACTATAGTATCTATCATCCATTTGTGCTTGGTTGTCACTAATAATGTTCAAGTTGTTATGCAATTGTATTGCAAAAATTTATTTACTAAGAAGAATAAGTATATACAATATTCAATTATGAGGGTAGACAATGCATCTCAGCTCATGTACCAAATGAACTGAATTTGTATTTAAATTAGAGTAACATGATTGGCATCTTTCACAATGGTGCAAACATACCTTTTCAACAATATGAATATGCACATTAAACATATACAAAAACTAGAATGAGTGTAACGAGAATGTTGTCTCTATATTGCAATTAGATAATGATGCTTACACACTTCCTTGGTTGTAATATATTACTGACAATTTTGGTTGACAACATCGACAACTTCCCTTTCACATGTCATACTAAATAGTTAGAGGAAAAATATAATATACTATAAGGAAATATATAATAAATTTATTAGATGATTAAAATAATTGTATTGTGTCAATTATAATTAATTTTTAATAAGGGAATGTCAAAGTTATAAACGAAAATGATTTTTGGTTATTTAAGTTTGAGATAAAGCCAATTAATGATGTGGCATGGGATCCAACTTCTAACTATAAATCCTAAACATGAAGATTTAAAGCATGTTAAAACAAAAAACGATGAACAAAATGTTGTTTGAGTTATTGAATCCTTTATTTCTTATTGGAAGCATTGTTAAGATTAATATAGTTTTAAGGCCAACCACTTATACACTCTTAGTGAAACCAAGGTCCTAATAGTGATTTTCAATGAAGTTGATATCATAACTTGAGTTTGTTTTTGGGGTGGCTCACTTGAGAGCAATATAATGCAAAATAATTTATAAGACAAATATCTTTAATGGCTAAATGTTGTTAATTTAAGATGGCTAGGAGGAATTTTGATAGTTGGGCTAAAGATTTTTTTGGTGGTGATTAGAGTACAAAAAAATGGAGATAAATTCAAAATATAAATTAGATATCAAATCATCACGTAAAATAGCTAGGTTTCAACTCATAATTATACACTCATGTAGATAAAGAAAACATTCTTTCTAAAAGTTGAATGCTAATATAAAGTAATCATTCTTTGTATTCCATATAGAGCTTTGAATAGACTGCAATACTAAGCCTAAAATAAAACAAAAAAATAACTAAAATACTATTCTAATTGAAAACATGCAAAAGTCATACAATATGTTGATGAGGGTAAAACTACCATGGGGAACTTATATGAACCACTAAAACTAATATCAAAATGAAAAGTTTAGCAAGCTAAATAAAGCTAAATGAAATTCAATAGTTCAACTCAATTATTATTGTAATATAAGTTGTTCGACTTCAATATGAACCTCTAAGAGAAACCTTGTCTAACATGCAGTTTTATGCTCTAAGTGAATCTTCATGAAGCTTAGTATTGATTTTATGATGTTTCTAAATATCTAGAATCATATCAAATAGTTTATGGGAAGAAATATCATTAAACAAGTTATCAAATGTCACCATGCCAAACTTGTGAAAGAGAATTGCCATCCTAACTCAAAAATAAGTTGAAGAAACTATTTCACTTTTGTTGCTTTATCAGATTTGATTGGATAATTTTGTGCACCATTTTTGGTAGTCACTAGTAAACATTCAAACTCCTCAGTAGTTTGTTTTTTGTTGAACTCTTCCAAAATATACATTAGTTTGTTAAGGTCTATGATCAAGTAGCTATGGATAGAATTAAAGCCGCACACAAAAACAACATGTACTATTTTATAGTTAATAGGACTAGTTTCATTCATACATTAGTTTTGTAAAGGAAATAAGCTTTTGCAAGCATGAATTTGAAGTGTTTTTAATATGTGTGTTCGACATGAGAAAGTAGAGGTAGAACCTCATGTTGAAATGGATAATGGAATTAACATAGTTTTTCTGGTTTTCTTTTACTACCATTTGAAAATAAAAGACTTGCAAAACTAATAAAGTTAATGAGATTAAATGACACTCAAAAGTTTAGCATTACATGGATAAAAAAATGAATTGTCTCGTATGTACTAGAAATACTAAATCGTCTTACCATTATATGTATTCCTTAGTCAAAAATCATCTTCAAGTCTACATCAAGGGAAATAAAAAAAATATGGGTTTGTTTTGAACTCTAGCTCAGTAGAAAACGGTTCTAGAGCTTTCCACCAAGCCTTCCCAATAAACCTTAAGACATACACTAGGTAAAATGATTTTCTTTGCTACAAGTTTTAACAATTATGGTTTGGTTAACTTGGAAGAAAGTTGTAGAATTTGTAGAGCATATGACATAGTAGAGATTTAAGAACTATTTTAGTATTATTATGCTAGTAATTATAATATCATGTTAGAGCATTAATCATGGTGAATACTAGTTCTTAAAAAAAATTAGTCATTTTCCAAGTGAAATTCGAAGTCAATAGCCATCTTAATAAGACAAAAGAGATTACCTTGTCGTTGATTCAATTATGAAATCACTAGTTTATGTACACCCTCATTTGATCTGGGAATTGTTTTGAAGTGTAGTTACAATAGACCTCTTAATAAAATCATAAAAATAAGATCATGAATATATACAAAAATATCTTGTTTAAACCCACATAGATTTCTAGTTTAATTACATAGCCTTGAGGTACATCCTACCTTGATTCATGTAGTGGAGTTCACCAATTAATGTTCCTCCTTCACTTGAAAATATAATTTATCCATCATCACCTCTCCAAGGCCATGGTTTTAATTTTTTTCCCCACTTCTTCAAGGCTTAGCTTTCACAGCACCAAAGGAAACAATCAGTAATTCCTTATTTGGTTGGTTCACGAAATCTTCTAAAGTTAATGTGCCTAAAGGTGATCATAGTTAAAGAAATGGCCTACTTGATTCACTTTCGAATGTCATGGAACTGAAGTGAAGATTTATATTTTGAGCTTTTCTTAATGTCTTTTATCTTCCTAGTTTTTAAGTATCTAAGTGAATTCACACCTGAATGAAAAATCCAAGTGTGATGCTTGTTCTTCCAAAGAGATTTCCTCTTAAGAGCATTCATGGAAGGGTTTTCAAAAAATATTGTCATCCAAAATTTTTTTCAATGAGATATAGCATTCTCTATAAGGCTTTTTAGATCAAATCTATGGACAACAAGAATCAAGTCATCCTCCATTCGAAAAATTAAAAGTGAATTGATGCCAAATGTGTGCTAGAAATTATAATGAGCACCAAGATATTATTTTGCATACAATAAGAATATAAAACATGAGACGATAAACATAGAAACCAAAATATGTAGCACACATGAGGCAGAAATCCAATGATATTTTAGCTAAAAGGGGACCAAGACCAACACATGTGCCACATTGTATGCACGGCTAGTTACCTCACTAATAACATAGGGATGGTGTACTTGGAAAGGTATTTGATAAAATAGTCTTTGTGATAATGGAAGATCAAAGTAAAGGTGAATTGGGTGTTAACTGAAAGCAATGAAAAAATTTACTAAGTCTTAAAAAAATCTTGAGTGACAACAACATGTAAAATTAGTTTAAACACTTATGAAAACAAAATTGAGAGAAGTACTGAATGCAATGATAGGTGATATGATTGGAAATTTGAGAAAACATTAAGAAATGAAGTGAAAAGGAATGACAAAATGAACAAAAATGATGAAGTAAATTGAAATTAATAAAGTGAAAGAAACAACATAGCGAAAGAAACAATTATGAGCTATGATAGGAAAGTGATGACATATAATGAAAAGTAAATTTGCATGGTGCCTCATCGTTCAAACCTTTCTCACCTACTCACAAAATTAGTGCTCTAACAAGTCATCATGTTAGACTTTTTTTACATTCAAAATTAGCACTCAATAAGACAACGAAATAATGGAAATTTTGCTCTTACAAACATCATCCATTTTAAAGTATAGGCTCCCCAATGTTCAAAAAAATCAAGGAGAATTGAAGAAAATAAGAAAAAGAAACTCAAATTCAAAATTGGTGATCAAAATCTATTTCGATATAGGTTTCTAAGAAACAATCATTTCATTTTAAAAATACTATTTTCTAATAACCTTTTTGCCAAAGATGTGGTTAAAACAATTTTGAAACTACTTTTTAAAGAGCAGTCATTTTGGGCCAAAAGTTATGTGGTCAAAGCTATTGCTAAGAAAGTTTATAAAAAGATATATTTTTATTCCAAGCTAACTAGGTTAGTTATTGCCCTTGCAGTTTTGATCAAGGTTGACATGTCATAGATTTGGTAATTATTTTCAGGGTTGATGTGTTGCAAATTGGGTCAATGAATCGTTAAGATATTAGCAATGTCCAAGGTCATATCAGGATAGTCATGTCATAAATTATTTTTGTGGGGCTAGTGTAATGTTGATGGTGCCACAGGTTAGATCTTTCTCAATGTACATAGAGTGGGTTGTTTGGTAAGCTTGGTGTTAATTGTCTATGTTTGTTCACAAGGCAAATGTCCTTTGCTACTCGTGGGTGAATCTAACAAGTTGCTAGAACATAATGGGTGTAGGTGCAATTATGGGTTATGGAAACTCATGCATGGGATTAAGTTTAAATGAGCCATTCACTAATCTATTTTGGTGGAGTATAGTCCGAGTCAGCATCGAGTCTAATCAGGTCAAGTCAACAATGAGTGATAGAGGCAACAAGGAATGATAGAATCAATAGAAATGGGCTCAATGGGCAATTGTATTATTCTTTAATTTGTTCATGATGTGAATTTTTTGCATATAATATAATTTTAAGCTCCATTCTAACTTAGCACATCAGGAAAGGATAGCTTGATTGTTTGGAATTCTTAACACATGTCTAACTGGTCTGTTAGTAATAAACATCTTAGCTGGTTCTATATCTAATTCCTTTGAAGTAGAAGAGTTTCATTTCTAATGAGTTACCTACTCTAGAGTTGTCCTCATAAATGTCTAATGTGTTAATGTTTAGTCTTTATGACTCTTTCATTATGATTGAAGTATACTTATTTCCTTGTTAACCTTTCCATTAAAAAAGATACCTTTGATAACTCTAACTTTTGGTTTATTTAGCATTCACATCCATTACTACTTCAATCTTCTTACTCTTCTTACCATGATAAGTGAGTAAGAACTTAGCTCGATGATATATGCATTTGGACCAACCTTTGAGATTTGGAATGGATACACCACTCCTGAATGTAACTTCTTCAAAGTTCATAGAGGAAACCATTCATACTTGATTTTGATCATCACGAATTCTCCATCTAAGAATTATTTAAGCTTGTGGGGTGCATTGGCCAATCTATTGTACTAATCATTACTAAGATTTATTATTTCCTAAATATGCTCATGAACCTAACTTACATGCAAACATTTGTGTGTGCGCTTGAATGCATAATAAGATTAGGTCAAATAGGTTAAAAGGTTCATATTCATTATTGGATTCAAAGGGGTGCATTGTTGCGGACATATTCATAAAACTATTGTAAGCTTTCTTGGTTTGTGGTAAATGATGACCAAAATCACCATTATTGATTTCCTAAGCTATGATTTATGAACTTAATTTGATCAAAAGGTAGGGGTGATAGGAAAATAAGAATTTTAACCATATTTGCAAAAGATGTTGAATGGTTTCCCAAAAATACCAAGTGAAGCAAACATCTTTATCAGTGATTATGGCCTCTAAAAACTAATTAAACATAAAGACTTTGTCAAGTATAGTTTGGAGGTTGGAGCATAAATTATTGGGTCATAGCTTCATTGGGTTTTACAAATTATTTCTCAGTTGTAAGGGTCTACACATAATTTCTCTTGCTAAAATGACCAATTATTTGGGTATTGATGATAATAAAACTATTAATGAATTTCCTTTACAAGGTTGTTGGGAAATGAAAACTCTTAATGTTATGGATTTCCTAAGATGTTGGTTAATTATTTATTGCCCTAATTTTGTCATAGTAAGATGATACATCATCTTTTAAGGTTTGAAGCCCAAAAAGTTAGGATGATGGGAAAAAATGTGCATTTTTTTTATGTTGGGTATGGGTGTTTACTGTAAGCATGGAACAAATCTTTATAAGGTGTTCTAATTTATGTTTAATTATGTAACTAAAGTTTAAGATGTCATTAAAGTAAACTATCACAAACTTTCTTAATTAGGATATTTGGGTCATTATTCTTATATATGTGCTTGCTGTGTTGAATATGGTGAAGCGAATGACTAACCACTTATATAATATATCCATTATTTTAAAAATCATTTTCTCTCATCCCATAACTTGATTCTATCTTGTCTCTTTCTTCTTTTTATTGGATACAATAGTGGCTCCTTTAGTTTCTCCCAAAAGTTCATCCAAGCAAGGGATAAGAAACTATACTTCTCATCGTTTTGCTAATTTCTCTATTATTGAAACAAATTCTCCATGAAACATTCTTTTTTAGGGCTTGAGGGGTAGGAACAACACATGGATTTTGACTTTCTCAAATGAATCCTTTTTCTAGTTAGTCTTGCACTTATTAGTTGAGTTCTTGGTATTTAGAAGGATTCATCTGGTAATGTGATAAATTTAGTAAACTAGTACCTAGTACGAGGTCTACAGTATATGGAATGTCATGAAGTGGTTGTAAACCTTGGGGTTCATTGGTAAAGTTTTAGGAAAGCTAAAAAAATGCATTAAAAAATGAGAGATATTAGTATATAAGGTATTATTATGGCATAAATGAAAGTTTTATCAATAAATGCTTTGTCTACATTACCATGGGACATAAATAAGATTTTCGTATTTGGGATGTTGGGTGGTTTTTGATGGGTATATGATAAATTTTGGGTCATGATGTGCAAATGTGTAGGCATTGGTCTTGTTAGCAATAATGGCATCATGGTCATATAACCAGGGTCATAATAAGATGATACTTCATATTAACATAGGAACAACATCACATAAAATATATTCAAATTTGTTGGCCAAATTTAAATAGTATAATTTATTTTTTCTTAGCACACATGCATATTTTGTTAATTTAAAAAATAGTGTATTGGTTTAGGTGATGAATTATCCATAGTTATAGGTATGATCCACCATTTGTAGAAATGGCTTTGATGGTGCTTCCACTTTCTATGATATATTTATAAACCTTTTCTCTAAGCTTGACAATGATTTAACAAATGGTGGTATGTCTTCAATCTTTACTTCTCTTCGATTAGGTTAAGGTGCTTCTCATGACTATAATGGTCTAGTGTCTTCAATCTTCAATCCTTGTTGGTGTATTCATTGGCTCGATAGGGTTAGGAAGCATAATCTTTGATCTCTTATATTTTCATTGGTGTTTGATTCCCAATAATTGTCTTCCTCGATATAGCTTGTCATTTTTGGTAATGGGCTATCGTATGACTTCACTTTTAACATCAAGAACACGTTACTTGGGTGATTGGTTAATAGGTGGGTATGGTTTCACTGTAAGTTTAAGGATAAATTGTGCTTGGAGTGGTATGTATTGGTACACTACTTGTGGAGCAGCTGGTGTTGGTCAGCTCGAAGTTTAACATGGTTGATGCTTCCACACTTTTCACTTGATAAATGTATTTAGGTTTCATAGTTAGTGAAATTCTTATAGGCCACTTCTAAGGTGTGAATGTTTTGCATGAAAAGATCCCCATAAATATATCTTTAAGCCCAACTCAAAATCTGGAAGAGGGGACATCGATGAAGTTTGGGGTTCAATGTGACATCGATGTTGTCATGGATCAGATCTAGTTCAATGCATAGTAAAGTGTGTTAATAAGTAAGTTTTGCAATAGCAGATCTAGTTTTGTTTGGGGTTGTTATAAATATTGGTACTTTTAAATTTGTCCTCATGGGTAGGGATGAAGTTGTAGATCTTGGTGTGTTTGTAGGTCATAGGTGCTCATGATCTTGATTAGACTTTAAAGACCTGTTCATTGATATGTTCCGAAAAAACATGGTCTAGGTATGCTATTAACTCTAACATGGTTAGTGGTGCGTAACACACAAAGTCATCGACAAAAATGGGCCATTTTTTAAATCCTTTTCTCCTTTTTCACATGAAAGTTGAGCCTATAATATCTTAACTCTACGTATAAAGAATAGATTACGGATTCCCTAAAAGTGTCAATAGATGTTCGATTGGTTTCTGGGCATAACAAATGTTAACTGATGACTACACAAAGAATCTTACCAAGGCTATTTGCTTTGATTGCCGCTCAAAAACTATTGCGCTTAGAAAATTTGTGTGTGCTATATTGTAAAGATCTTATTTTATTCATCCCAAATAATCCAACTTGTAGTAGCAATAGTAATCACATTCTAGATAAGTGAAAATGAGAAAAGAATATTGTTAGTAATGAAAAAATACCAAGAATATTTTTGTTTGTTTAATTTCTACTCAAGTGAACCATTACATATCAAGTTATGAAGGTATCACATGTTATTTTCAAAAGGTAAACACACAACCTCATTTTGAGTGCTTTTCTCCTTGTCATAGTGCACAATCCCTTGTATTTTTTGCTTGTTGGAACGTAATCTATGTTGGTCTCTTACAATGTTAAAGCCAAACTTTCTTGTGACTTTGTGGGTTAGACTAAACCTTCACAAAAATGGCTACTTTTGTAACTAAAACTTAATCAAGTTATAATTCTAAAAAACATATCCTCTGCTTAAAGCATAATTCATAAGATTCTATAAAATGTGGGTCATGTGTAGAACATATGGAAAATAAATAAAAACATTCCCACAAACTTTGTTAACACGTGAGGTTGATGAGGAAATGATGAATAACATGTACTTTACTTCTTCAACAAAACTTCCAATAATTAGTTGTAAGCTTTTGGTGTTGGCAAGGGTCTTAAAATAGTTAAATTCATAAAATTAATTTAATGAAGGAATAGTAGTATGTGAATTCATTAAGAAATGTTGTGTGGTATGAATTCCAAAATGTTTTATTAAACTCTACTTATAAAAACTTTAGAATAGTTTTGTTTTCTTAGAATTAATGTAATCCCTTCCAATTGTGAATTTAACATTAAACTGTCATAGATAGGTTTAGAACTAACTTAAGAACATCTATTAGCTATGCAAATTTATTGTTTGCATAAATGGTCATATTTACTAGCTATGCAAATATATTGGGTCTATGTGCATTGTCTTGTTTATATGCATTTTTCCTAACTTTCCACACATACATAACAACGTCCTATCAATTGTTTTGTTGTGTATCTTTATAGATTTATTTGAACAAATGTTTCTTTATTCTAGACAAGGTTCATAGACATCTATTGGATACACCCTGGATTTATGCTTGCTTAACAAATACTCGAAGTACCTTAGATCTTTGTGTGTGTAAGAAATTTTCTTCAATACCTGCATGCTGACATTGCTCTAGTTGGATTTTCAAAACATTTTAAAACCATTTTATGGGTAAAGTGTGAAAACATTCTAATGACATGTTTTGACATATTTTTAAAAACATGATGCATGCAAATTGAATCATATAAGAAAAGTTTGGAAAATATCCACACAAAGTTTTCCCAAAATTCTTCTTAATTTTTCGACATTGCGAAGGAGCTTCGTTTTATTCAAGCCTCCATCGTTCTTTCTATCATCAATTTGCATTTAATTTGCAAATTAAAAGTTTTGTTTGTGTCATGAATGATCATGATCTATTGTTGAGTAATCACTTTTACCTCAATTATTGCTTCAATTATGATTTTGAATAAGCCAAATTTAAGGTTCATTTGGACTTCATTTTATGCTTACTGAATTAATCTCTAATTCACTAAAGTTTTGTCTATAGGTCACATAGCTTTAGTGTGTTATAACTGACTTAAAAAACTTGTTAGTAGCTTAGTTTATTGATATGGTTATAAACGAAACTTAAACTTTGGTCATGAGGCTTAGGTAGCCAATAACATAAGTATTATGTGACTCATATGAAAATATATTAAATATTAAAAGAATAAAAACATTATTACAAAATAATTTTGAATTTTCATAAATAAGTAAAAATATGTTTGTGGAAATAAAAATAATAAGAAAAGCAAACATATATAATGCTATGTAGATAATGAAAAATCTAAAATCCTTAGAACTATATCAATAACACGTTAAATACAAATTTTTTGTACATAGGCATAGAACATATACAAATATTTTTTTGAAAGATTTTTATAATTATTAGAAGTATCATAAAAAGGTTAGTAAAAGAAAAGAAATAAACTTTTAAAAACTCTTTAATTTTAGTAAATAATTAATAATGATATATGTGTGATAAGCATTAAATATTTTAAAATCATAGGAAAAAGATATGAAATTTATATAAAATATATTTTACAATAAATACTTGGAAAACGTTTCTTGATAACACTTGCAAAAAAAATTCTCATTGTAAAAAAATAAAACATTTCATTACATAGAAAAAACATTATGAAAATGGTACACTTAAAATGATGAAGACCACATGCAAAACATATTTAAAAAAATACTCTCAATATGAAGGTGAAGACTTCTTTGTAACATTAAAGGATAATTGTGAATCTGTTTAAACAATTGGAATGTTTAAAAGTAAGTCCATAAAAATTGAATAAATAATGTTAGCATGTAATTTCAGTCTGTACCATTAAAATATGTTGAATAATGCTCATGGTTGAGATGGTAGAGGCCTGTTAAATTTGTTGGATAGGTTTTTTTTTTGTCAATGAAATGTCATTTATAGTTTTAGGTGAGGTGGTGTCACTAGTTTGAAGCAGTGTATTTATGTAGCTACAAAGCTTCATTGGTATTTATGTGAATTGGTGAAATTAAGTTGTTGTTTTTTCAATGGATTCATATTAATACCTAAAAAATGCTTTTATGTAATTAGAATATGAAGATTAATAGTTGGATGTGTAATTTCTTAGTCATGAAGGTAATTTTGTGTATGTCTACTATTACATTTCCTTCTATTCAAACTTTGATTTTTTCTATATACTTTGGTATAAAAGTTCTCTTTGATCATGAGCAATATGTTATCAAACTCCATTTCTTTATACACCATTATGTGTGTGTTAATCTTAAACTGGATTACCATTTATTAAACCTTTTCTTCCTTAACATATTTTTATGGAAGATAAGATTCATTGTAAGGCTAGCTAAAGACCATATATATGTGTTTTTCCTGGTTATTTAAAACTTTAAGTTTATATTATACTATAACAAGTCATTTATAAAGCTAAAATGTTTATATAGTAGTATCTTTGTCATTTTTTAGTATTAAGATAGATTCTATAAGAAATTTAGTGGAATTTGAAATTTTAACTATGACATTTTAATATCATCATTGTCATTATGGAGCTTTAGTTTGCATATAGAGAGAAATAGTGGAGGGCATATTCTACACATTCTTTCCTTATATTTTCTCCTCTTTCATTATTCTTCTTATTTATGGAATTCGATTTAAATTAGATTCCAACTATAAGATTCCTATCATATGTCCCTTCACTATCAATGTTTTTCTAATCAAATCATAATTTGTGTTATTGAAATGAACATGATGATCCACAACCATTACCTGTTGCACTGTCACACTTTGTTACACTTTCCTCATGTTTAGTAATTTTTTTCAACCCTCATTATGCCTTTCAATCATTGCATTTTTATTACATACATGATGTCAACCCAAAGCCATGGCCTTGCTGTCATGTTTATGTGGCACAACTTTTTTATGCATCATATTCACCATGTAGCTCTAAAGAGAGTAATAGTCACAAGTGAATTTTCTCTTTACCCATAAACTACTGATTAACTTTGTGAAGAAATTACATCTAACTAGTTCAACATAAATTGAAACCAAATTTTCAAACAATTTAACAATAAAATGTTACCATATTTTAATGTAATTCGTATGTCACTAGGGGCCTGCTTTTCAAACATTAAGTGTATTTTACAAGATTAGATTTATATTCATTCTTGTCAAATTAGATTACAATATTCTTGCCCAATTTAGTGTTATCTTATGAAAATGTATCACTCTTGAAAGAGACAATCTATTCCATTCAGTGTACTAAAAATGAGCATCTATAATAATGCCTTAGTTACATGCATTTATATTATACTCAATCCATTAAATGATTCATGTTACACATTTTTTGTATTATATTACTTAATCCACTATTAGAATCTATGTGATTATTATGTGTAATGTCTTATTATGCTTAACATTAAAATTTTTTTGGGAAGCTACAATTTTTATTAATGAGAATATTATTTTGTAATAGGAATTACCTTGGTTACTTACATGTAAAAATATTAATCCTATTGCACTTCTTATAATCATTTCATTGAACTTAGATAAATCCTTAAAGCTTAGGACACTTAAATGTACTACATTACTATCAACTATGAAAATTTCTTACATCATATTTGGTGTGATTGATCTATATGGCTAAATTTATATTATACTTGGAAGAACTTAGTTGTGTTAATTAGGTGTTTGAAATTTTGATGAAGTAATTTCTATGACTTAAAATATCACTTCATTTTTAAATTACATCAATGATAAGCACAAGAGTGAAGTTTTGACTTTCTTTATCACAAATACAAATTTGAAAAACTTTCAAAAATTTATCCACTTTTGTCAAAGTGAAATAAGACCTATCAATATCTCAATAATGCATTCCTAATTTTACACTTCATTATAGTAATTAAACTTTTATGTATTGCCTTTTTGAAATATTTTTACCAAGTTTATGTATCTTAGACTTATTCTAAAAAAGGCATCCAAAGAAAAATAAATGGAATTTGTGTTACCTCCAAAACACTTTTCGTCCCTAATTTAAAATATAAACAATGCACAAAAGTATTTGCTTATGCATGTGAATTGTTTACGATAAAATGATTAGTCACTCTTTTAAAACAAAAGTTGAATTCAATGAACACATTGACAATATAAATATATAAAATATGTAACCTCTGAGTTTGATAACTGATATAAGATAAGTTATATTATGAGGTTTATTAATGATCTTATAGAGATTTTTCTTAGATTATTGCAATTCCACAATTTATTCTTTTATGATGATTTTTGTACAAGGAAAGTTTTTGATGCATGGAGGTTAACATTTTGATACATAAATTGGCCTTCCCTCTTTTGCTTTTACTCTTTGTCCACTTTTCGTTATCATTGTGGCATAAAGGCAAGATCTAAATCTAGTTGATGGATTCCCATCCTACCTTTTTCTTCCACATTTTTGTTCTTATTTTTCATATGTAATGAAATTATTTTCATACATTTATATATATTATATATTTTTTAAACTAATATAATACCGAATTATTATTAATAGCACAAATATTTAATTTTTTTATTTTTTTTGTTTGTAGTTTTCAATGTTTTATTTTTGTCAACATATGTGTGCATTTTATGACAAATTGTACACTATATTTTGATTACTTTTAGATATTTTGTAGCTTCTACTATTTCATTTTTTGACTCCTAAAAAATATTGGTTCCACTCTTTTTTTGGTAAAACCTGTTTTCTTATCACATTTTATTGATGTTGTGTGATGAATGTATTTGTAATATTAACTATTTTATATTTTACTTATTTTAATTTTTTATTTTTTTCCATTATTAATTTTACTTATTCCTTATGTTTGCAATGATTGTCAACTTGTTTTTTATATGTTATATAGTTAGAATAATATATATGTCTAATAACATAAATAATTTGTTAGCTTTTGGTATTTCAAAATTTTCTAAATTTTACAGTAATTTTATTTTCCTAGCATTATGTAATTTTGTTATCATATTCTTTATAATTTTGATTAATTTAGACATTTCGAGATAACAATATGTTTTTTCTTTTCTTAACAAATCCCATTATATTGGGACAATCATAGGCTTGCCTAGCTTGCAAGATAAATAACAAAAAAAAATAAAAATAGATTAAATACTAGAATCATTTTATTATCTTAATTATATTTTACTAATTTTGTTGAAGTTCTACTTACATTTGCATTACATATTTCTTATCTTTCAAATGAAAATTTAATTTTTATTAACAAATTATAAAAAAATCTTTAGATATTTTATATATTCAATTGAAATTTATAATAGAAATTAAATTATATTTAAATTTTAATAAAAATATAAAATTGTCAAAAAATTTATGATTGAACAATTTTTAAAATATTAAAATTAACTCCTAATAAATACCAAGATAAATTTTATTAAAAAAAAATTCATGGAAAATATGCTAGTCCAATCAAGGATGTACATAATATATTTTTGGAAAATTAAAAGAATACAATATGATATTATTTGCAATATTTGCATAAAATTGTAAATTCACGACAAAAAAATATAGGTATTACATATTTGCTAAAATATTGGATTACATAAGAATAGTTTGCAAAATATTATGAAGTTAATACTATTTTTTCAATGTATCATATCTTAATGGTTATTTAGGTAAGATTTATAATTTTAAAATTTTAATAAAAGATTAAAGAAAATTAAATAAGCAAAATTTAATATTTTAAAAATAAAAATATTGAGTAAAAGAACTAATGAACTTATGTGAATAATATAAGAAAAATGTTCTATAAAAAAAAATAATAAACATATTAAAAGAGAAAAATACGTAGAAGATGGTAAATTAAATATCATAATAAAAATATATACTAAATACCATTTCAATAAACATTTTGTGAGACAAAAAATGGCAAATCATCAAGAAATAAGTATACCTCAATTTTTAAATAATGTGTATAACACATTAAAAATATTTTACGTAATTAAATCATGACAAATATGCCAAAATAAAAGAATGAAACATTCGCCAAAAAATTTCACCATTAAATGTGATTTAAATAATTGTTGCCAAATGCTTTATAAATGAACACAAAATTTTTTAGTAATGTCATGTCACAAACATGTTAATGTAAACTTTTTGAAATAATTAAGAGATGTATGATTATTAAAATAACTAGATAATTTAATATTTGATCATTACATCCAATATATCAGGAAGTTACAAGAAAAATTCAATAAAAATAATCCAAATAAATAAAAGGTAATTAAATATATTTATGATTTTAAAAACTTTAAACATAATGATTACTAAAAATTTCCAAAATGATTGAAAAATTGCAATTGAATAATATTCATAAATATGAAATATTGAAAATATAGAAAACTATTATCAATAAATTCTCATAAAAATTTGTTAGATTAATTGCAGATTACTTTACATTTAATGAGATAAAAGAGAATAAAAGGAAAAAAATCTTATTAACAATTTCTATGTATTTGAGAAAACTTTAGCAATATTTTAAGAAGATAATATGTAAAAATATAACTTCATATAATAAGAATTTAAATTTTATTTTAAAAATTTCAAATTTTTTTGAAAAAGTGAAAATATAAAATATCTCAAAATATTTATATATGATCCAAAAGGCTAATTTTTCTTCATAATTTAATATTAAATATTAACAACTTATTGCATTTTTCAGAAAAAACTTTTCACAAATAAGAAAGTCATAGATGTTAAATAACTATCGCATAAAAAATTAATTAAAAATGTAACTTTCATAGGATTGTAAAAAAATAAAAACATAAAAATGTATTGTTACCCTAAAAAAGTACAATAAGTAATTCTAATATTTACAAACACAATAAAAAAATTCCCAAAGAAACAAGCAACAAAAACTTTCCATTGCAAATGAAAAATATCAAGGAAATGATAAACTTATAAATATCAATAATTCAAAAAAATGATAGATGAGATATAATTTATATGTTAATAATGTTCTCACAAAAAATATTTTCCATATTGATTACTTGGAAATTTTGAAATGCTGAATAAATTAACAATATTTTCTCAGAAAACTTTTCCTAAGAATTTTAATAAAAAAACTTTGTAATTAAGAAATAATACAATTTTAAAATATTATAAAAAATAAAAAATTTATTGAAAAATATACAAATTTACAATTTTCTTTCCTATTTTTTGAAGAACAATTTATTTAAAAGCATTTTAATGTTAAACATATGAATAAAAACATTTTAACGTTAACACAAAACATTGCAAAGTTGAACGATAACATAGGCAAAAATGATATCTTATTATTGTAATTAAAACATATAAAAATAATTATGATAGTTGAATACTTAATATATCAGCAACCATTAACAACTTAATTATCAAAGCTATCCTCTATATGAAATTTTAAATAAACTTGAAAAATAGTTAGTTGATTTATAATAAAATTGTTAAAATGCAGAGTATATAACACTTAAATAAATGGTTTAGACATGCAACAAATTTGTATTATCCTCCATATGGAAAGTTAAATAAGTTTTAAAAAATAGTTTATTTATAATAAAATTATTAAAATACAAAGTATATAACACTTAAATAATTAATGTATGCAAGCAAAAAATTGGTGCAAGCATCTCATCAACAATAACAAGATGTTTTTGTACTTCCATTATTGTGCAACTTTGCAATGCATTGTATAAATTCAAGGAATATTTTAAATACAAAACCTTTATCTAGAATCAAGGAGAATAAACATTGATGTGTAAAAGTATTTTAGGGATGTCTTCGGCTTTCTTTATATCGACCATAAATTTAAGTGGAATAACTATTTCTTTTGAAAACTTTTACAAATAAGTTGAATTTTTCTCTTTCAAATACTTCAAATTTTATAATTGAAGTGTATGCTAATGTATCGTTGAGCTTAGTAAGGACTACATTTAGTTGAAGCAAATAATGTATGACAAATATTGAGCACAATTTGATGGATCAACCTGTTGAATTTGGAGTCTAGAAACAATGATAATTCTAGCATGGCTAATCTACAAAGAATTTTATTTTAGAATCTTTAAGGTTAGCACATTAAACCTTTAATTTGTTTTGTAATTGTGGTGCATAAAACTATCAATCTTATATGTATTGTGAATTTTGTTTTAATTGTATTTCATTTGAGGGTATTTGTGTTTTTGAAAATCTTATAAATATTCAAATATTTTTTATACATAAAATTTTTTCTTATTATAAATTTTTTAAGCACAACCCAACCATTAAGCTTGAATGGCACAAGTCAAGTGACTCGTACTACCTAGGGGCATGGTCATTCGGCACATCCAACGGCCAAGAACTTGTCGAATATAAGATGAGTTATGCTTGAGTATCAGTTAAGTCATTTAACTATTGTAGTCTCTGGGTTAGTAAGTTAAGTGCATTACTTATGAACAAAGTTAAGAGAAGCGAGTCAAGACATACTCATTAATTGTTTTAAGTAAATCAGGTCAGGTAAGACTCGTAGATTTGTGTTGGCGACTAGGGGCATGACCTCTCAATAGAACTAATGGTAGCCAACCCCAATAGGTTGATTATAATATGCATTTGATGTATTATAAGTATAAAATAATTCAACTATTTCAAAATGTGGGATTAAATAAACGTTATTACCAAACTTGAGATTTCTATGCTAATATGCATTTTTGTAATTGAACAGTGCATATCATGCCCATATTTATGAAAAGTTAACTTTCTTTAGCTATTAATCTAGTATAATTGATCAAATGGTTGAGAGTCTCTCCTTCTATGTAAATAGTTGTCTAATCATTGTTATTATCCATTTAACTTTCAAATCCAATGCTCTGGATCTTATATCACTATTATTTAATTTGGACCTTTTATCATTTGCGTTGATTCGATGATTACTGCTTTGTTTGCTTAATCGGATGGCAGCTGTACTGTCTTCTCAATATGTACCGACTAGCCTTTGAAAAGTAGATTGTAGCCATTAGGGTGTTATTTTTGAAGTTTATTTAATTCAACTATATAAATGGATCATTTATCAAACATTAAAATAATTGAATCAGACTTGAAAATTTTCATACAATGGTAAATGAGGTTCAAACAACGAGTAACAAATTTTTATATAATTATTAGAACTCTAGGTTTTAGTTAGTCTCTATTTCTACTAACTTTGTTCATAATCATTTTTATATTTCCTGGAAACAACAACTTCATTCATTAGTAATACCACTTTTGTTTAAAGTATTAAAGGTGTTGGAAAATTTTTGAGAAAAAATAGTAAAGTTTCATGGGCATCTCAAGTCCTATGGATGAAACAACAATTTTTTGATTATGGCTTAGAATTTACACAATTCTAATTTCTTATGATAATTTAAGTGCAATTTATTTAGCTAAAGTTCCCATTCAACACTCAAGAACAAAACATATAGAATTAAGATATAACTTTATAAAAGAGCATATATTAAAAAATAATTTAGTTGTTATTTGTGTTATCATCTACCTAATTAGTTGATATTGGTGCTAAGCAATTGGCTATCATAGTATGTAATAAACTTAGATTAAGCTTACATGTCATTAGACCCTTTGAATTATTATAAAATGGAGAGAACTATGTGTTAGAATTATGGGTGAGGATAATCTAGAATTCAAGAGACGTATGTGGGCTATCATATTAGTTATATACTACAATGTTGAATATTAAATTATTTAATTTTTCCATTATTATTATATTTTCCTTTAGCTTTAGTTTTATAATCCTCAAGGGGGAGGTTATTATAACTTTTAATATGATTATCACAAAACCATGTCTAATTATTTATTAATACATTATTGAACTTAGTATTGTTTTAGTTAGATCTCATGGAGTTTTCTAGTAGTCTAGATTTATTGGAGTAAGAACTATAACATAAATAGTGAATATAATTTGATGGCTCAATCTACTAACTTTGGAGCCAAAGATAATGGTCTTTACAGAGTGGCTAATAAAAAAAGAATATCATTTCTAAATTCTCACTATAAGCATGTTAAACTTTTAATTTTTCCATAATTATGGCAAATAGGGTTTTCATCTTTTATGCATATTTGACTTTGGCTCAAGCTATATTTTATTTAAAAGCATTTGAGTTTTTGAAAATATTATAAATATTTAATTAGTTTTTATACATAATTTTTTATTATTATAATAATTTTATTCACTCTCAACCATTAACCCCAAAAGGCTTAGCTCAAATAGCAGGCAACACATTAGGGCATGTGCTTTTGGGACCCCTACAAGCTAGGAACCTGCTGAAATCTGAAATGGATCAAGCCCAAGTATCGATCAAGTTAGGTTACTATAGTTGTGTCTTGATTTATTTGTTGAAGGCAATACTAATGAACAGGCTTTGGTAGAATGAGTCATGGAAGATTCTTTAAGCAGTTTACGAAAATCAAGTTAAGTTAGACACTTACTTGCCCATTATTGACTCGAGTCATGACTTCTTAATAACACCTTTGAGTAGCTAACCCATGAGGGTGATTGTAATATGTAGTTGATGTATTATAAGCATAAAATACTTCAACTGTTTTGCATGGTGAGGCAAAACAAAAGGTATTACCAAACTTGAGATTTTCACACCGGTTGATCATGCATTTTCACAATCGTGCAGTATAGCCACACTCGTATTTATGAGTAGTTAACATTCTTCATCCATTGGTTCGGAATAGTTGATCAAAAGATTGAGAGTCTCTTTACTAATGAGAACATCACTCTAATCATCGTTACTATTCATCGAACTTTTGAATCCAACTCTCTAAATCCTAACTTGTCGCAATTAAATAGGAACCCTTTCTGATTTAAATTGATTTGATGGTTACCACTCCATTCGCTTAATTAGACTGTAGTTGTACCATCATCATCGATTGTTAGTGCTAGCTTTCTAAAAAGTAGATTTTTGATGTTGTGTGAGTTATTTTTGGAGTTTTATTTTATTTTATTTATAAATAGCGATCATTTACCAGATCTTAAAACTATTGAATCAAACTTGAAAATTTTCATACAAGCATAACTGAAGTTCAAACTGTGAGCAACACTTTTCTACGCAATTATAGGAGTTATGAATTTTTATCAATCCCCATTTCTCCTACTTTCCTTCATAATAAGTTTTGTATTTCTTGGTAACATCCTTCATTCAATAGTAGTACTACTACTTTTGTTTAAAAAATTAAATTTAGATATTTTTTTAAACAAAAATTGTAAATTTAAAAATTTTTTCATATAGCCTGATTTTCTCAAATTTTGGTATCTCATTGGAGAACCAATATATAATTGTCTTAACTCTACTAGCTTTGACTAAAGGGAGTAGCTAGTAGAAACCTGATAAAAGATTAGGGGTGAATGTAGGCACATGTTTTAGCCAAACCACTTAAAAATCTTTTGTGCATTTTGTTAATTATCTAACAATTTTAATTTGTTGATAAGTTTTATACAAAAAGCTTTATTTTAAGCTCAAAACCTTTTTTTTCAAATTTTTGGAATAATAAAATTTGTTAAACACACAATTCATCTGTCTTCTATTATTCATTTTTACCCATACGTTTTACAACAAAAATACGCTTAGTTTCTTGATCATGCTAAAACCCTTTCTATTCTTATCCCACCAATTGTTATATACATATATTTAATCAGTTGACTTGTGCTTTTGACATTAATGTCCTTCCAATGTTGTTCACCTATTATATCTACAAGCAAAGCAAGATAACCAATAAGTATGCTACATAATTGGGTCATAAAAATCAAAATATCATATAGAATTGCTATAAGAATAATAACATAATTTTGTTTTATGATTACTTACCATCTAAGTTTATGGCAATGTTTTTTAATGTAGTGCAAGAAAACATTTGCTAGATATTGTCAAGTCAAGCAAGATTTTGTAGTAATTATAGGACGTAGTTGAGCACCCTTTCACTCAAGGAACTTCCCTTAAAAGTAAGCTTAATTTCTCCCCCTTTTGTCATCACAAAAAAGTCTTTGAATTTTATGGAATAAATCTTTACTAAGAAGCTTTGTTAATGTGCTAACTTGTTGCATGTTGTTAGCAAGAAATTAAATGTCTATTATATTTCATTCAACATAGTCCATGATGAAATGGTGCTTAAAATTAATTTGTTCAATCTTATTGTACTTTATAGAATTTTCAATGAGGAAAAAGCATTCAAATGTTCATATTTTAGGGGAGTTGTTTGTAAATGTAATTGCATATCATCCTATTTCCTTTGAAACAAAAAAAAATTTACTAGAAATCGTCCTAATGCTATATTTTGTGGTTCATATTTTGCTAAAACAATAGTTCCATATTTTTTTTGCTATATCATTATTTTAAGAGGTGCTAAAAATGATTAAATGCCTAAAATTATTTTCTTATTTATTCAAGAGCCTATATAATCTTTGTAGCCATATCCTAAGAGATCATGACATCAAACAATTTTGGGATAAAAAAACCTTAAATACCTTTATTTCAAGAAATTATCAAAATAATCTTTTTATAACTTCTAGATAGAAACCCTTAAGGCTTGATTGAAATTGCTCAAAAAAGTTTCGCAATAAAAGGAATGTGTGTTCTTGTAATAGTCAAGTAAAGAATGTGACCTTTCATTGTATAACTTGAAATCTATTGGTTTTCCTTTCTCATGCTTAGTCAATAGTATGGTGAGGACTCTTGACAGTAGAAATGCATTTTATGTTCTTATGTTCACGAAATTCTAAAATCTAAATTTTATACTTTATTTAAGACTCAAGGTTACCTTTCTTATCCTACTTAACTTTCAATCCAAAGAAATGTATTACGTCACCCATTATGCTGAAGTCAAATCCAACACCTATAAGCTCACTAAATCATTCACATAAGTACGAGTTGGTTGATCCAAATATGATACCATTTATATAATCCTCGATTAGAAGAAGTTTAACAGCATAGTTCATGATGAACAAAGTCCTATCTACATTCCAATCCTAAGATAATGTTTTACTAGAAATCTTCTAAGTATGTTCATAACAAGATCTTTGCTCTTATTGCAATTCATATGATTATTTCACTAGCTTATACACGTAATTTTAATGAGGAAAATAATGAATGCAATCCAACTACCTGACATGCACTTTCTCCTAAATAACAACATTTAAGAAGGTGCTCTTAAAATCCATTCGGTATAGTTTAAATATCTTCTATAAAGACTAAGTTTACTCCTACTTGATTATAACTCTTTACCACTAGCCTTTTCATATTTTGAATGGTAACCACACTGTTATTTACATTTTATTTTTGAGTACCCACTTTATGACATAGTAATGTGGTCACTTGGAATGTCTATTCATTCCAAAACAATCACTTTCACAAAAAAGTTGAAACCATCCAACATGGCCAAATAAAAAATTCTTTCGTCAAAGCTTCACTTCTATTTTGGGGTGCAAATTCAAAAATAGATGCACCATATATAATTTCTTTATAAAGAGAGGCGTTGGTTTGTGCTCCAAAAGAGAGCTCACATAAGATTACGTCTCTAAGGTGATTTTCATTATGCTAATTCCTTTGATGAAACTATTTCCTTGTTTTGTATGTCTTAACATATCATTTATATAATTTATGGAAGATCAAGGGTACCTTTCTCATCCTGGTTAACTTGCATTCAAAAGAATAGAAACTCTCATTAAGTTCATCTAAGATCCTACAACTACATGCTTACCATATCGTTCAATAAGCCATAGCTTGTTGATCCAAATATGGTATCATCTAAATAATATTGGACTATAAGAAGTTAATCAACACAATCCTTAATGAAAAAAATTCTATCTACATTCCCCATCTAAAATAATGTTTGAGTAGAAATCCATAAAGTTTATCATTCCAGAATCTTTATTTGTTTACCAATTTTACTTTTCTAAAATCTTTTATGTCTTGTAAATCTACCACTTTTTTATGCATAATTTCATGAAACACCACTTTAGTAGATTCCATTACAACTAAGTTTCCTTATTAAATAGCTTATGGGTTTATCTATTTGAAGAATATTATGAAGAGATAGCCTCCATTATCTTTGTTTCTAATATCCAATTCCTATCTACTTATTGATGTAACTCTAATACCAAAATATGCCTAAGTTTACATATTTGGGTTTCTTGTTATTGAAAAGTACATGTAATATTCTTTTAATAATTTGTTTCTTAATAAATTTGTTCATACATTTTGATTATTAGAATGGCTTAATCATTATGGCATTTGATTTTGAGATCCTATATCACCAAAGAAAAAGTAAAAGTAGATACTAATTTTTTTAGTAAGAAGAAAAAAATAGTTAGATATATAACATAGTGGAAGCTTTGGATAATTTAATGATATATGTTATGTCCATATCAAATAGAATGAACTTTGCTACATTTGTCATTATGGCATATTGATAGCAAGAAGTTATTGTCCTAGGCTAGCTTGGTGATATGCGGAAGATTAAAAGCAAAATATTTTTAGGTGGAGATGTTAAATTAGACTTAATTGAAAATGAGGTTTCCTACTATAAAAATTAACATTTTACCTATTAATTGAAGATTCTTTTGCGAAAACAAATAGTTCAGATATATGTTGATAGAATTATAAGGCTCATGCTGTATGACAAGAACTATTATATTGCATAAGGATTCCAAACTTACATCATACTTTTCTAAAAGGTTTTGTGAAGCATATAATGAGCAAGCAATGTTTAACACAACATTTTAGGCTAAAATTGAAGTCAATGAAAGAGAATATTTAAAATAATTAAGAATATATTAAGCCCATGAAAAATAGGTTTCTGATGTAGTTAGGATAAGTATTTGACTTTTTATTAATTCGCTTACAACAATAATTGTTATTGTAACATAGACATGACACCTTATATGGTATTATATAATATATATGGTATTATATAATATATGGTATTATATAATATATGGTTTTATATGGTATTATATAATATATTGTATCATCATTATGCTAGTTTTATCATTATTATTAGCCAGGGGACATAATATATTTTTTCTTTTAGTTTCAATAAAATTTGATGCTAATACTAGTTATATATTTAAACATGATCAAATTAGCATGATGTTGCATCTTGATTATTTCATAAGGAAAGGCCAATGGGGTTCGTAACGTAGGAATTCAAGAAAACAAAGATGGAGAGCATCCCACGTTGAATGTACAAAGGATAAGTTATATTAAGTAGTTGCTACTTGAAATTCAATGATTAAATTCTTATACGAAGGGAAGTTTGCAAAATATTAAATAGACTCCAACTTTTTTTTAATATTAGTTGAACAAATGTAAGTGCATTTAAAATTTGTTTTGAATGCAATTAAATGAAATTTTCATATGTATAGTTTTTTATAATATCCCAAATTCTATTATTTTAAAGAACTAATAATATAGATGAGAAGTTAAATATGGTAGAACAAATGAAAATGAATTCTAAATAATAATTTTTCCTCAAATTGAAATTTATGTCATAAAAAAATACCAAAACCGTTTAAAAATAATATTAAATTAATTCTATGGGGAATATCAAAGAAACATAATAAAAAAATGATTTTAGAAACATATGATTTCTTTAATTAGATAAACAACACTTAGAGTTGTTTTTTTTTTGGAATTGGTTGAAGAACTTTTAGAGGATCATGTATTGTTAAAGGTAAGTCCAATAAAAAGCATTATAATGTTTGCAAAATGAGGATAATTAAAGACAAGGAATTTTGTGCCTTTATAAATTATTGAAATAATGTGTTACATTACTTATAATATAGTTTTGTCATTATTACTAGCCAGGGAACATAATATATTCTTTCTTTTAGTTTTAAAAAAAATTTGTGCTATTACTAGTCATAAATTTAAACATGATCAAATTAGCATGATGGTGCATTCTTGATTTTTTCATAAGGAAAGGCCAATGGGGTTCATAACGTAGGAATTCATGAAAGCAAAGATGGAGAGCATCCCTTGTTGAATGTACAAAAGGTAAGTTATTCTAACTTGTAGATACTTGGGAAGTAGTGGAAGAGTTGAAATTCAATAATTAAATTCATATACGAAGGGAAGTATGCAAAATATTAAATAGTCTTCAAAATTTTTTAAAATATTCATTGAATAAATTTAAGTGCATTTAAAATTTATTTTAATACAATTAAATGAAATTTTCATATGTATATTTTTTTATAATATCAAAAAGTCTATTATTTTATAGGACTAATAATATAGATGAGCACTTAAATATGGTGAAACAAATGAAAATGAACTCTAAATAATAATTTTTTCTCAAATTGAAATTGTTGTCATAAAAAAATACCAAAACAATTTAAAAATAATAATAAATTAATTCTAAGATAATTATTAAAGAATAATAGAAAAGACAAATGATTTTAGAAATATATGAATTGTTTAACTATATAAACAACACTTGGAGTAGTTTTTTTGGAATTGGTTGAAGAACTTTTAAAGGTAATTTGCAAAATGATGTGTAGGAAATAGTAATCTTTATAAGGTTTTGGTCGCAATGGATATCTAATATAAGAAAAATTATGTACCAAATGACGAGAATTATAAGAGGAAAGCAACAAATCACAAAGATATTATAGTTAGGACTGAAATGGAAAAGTATTAAAATGGCTAGGAAGAGGGGGACAAATCAGATAATTATAAAAGTGACTTTAGGGTAGGAGAAGGAACAAGTTTCTTGATTATATGATGCTTTTTTGATGAAGGAAGGTTAGTCAGCTCTTGAAGGTGGATTTAATTTTCTAAAAAAATTTGTAATGATCAAAGTCAATACGTTTCCCACACAAGATATTTAATATTCTTAATAATACTTTCATTAGTTCTAATGGGAGTTTTGGAATACTAAAGCCATGAGGCAAATGAAACATTGATAAAGTGGGTAACAAATGGTCCCATAAATGGATAGAATGGTCCCAAAGTGTTGTGGGGAGGAGACTAGCACTATCGAATGATAGACGATAGTTTTATGATAATTCATAAAGTATTTGAAGGTTTAATGTATTATTTTATTGACCCCTTATTATGGTAAACTTTATTTGATAATAACAAATCAAAAGAATTACTAATGAATTTGTTAAAGAAAATTTGTAAATTTTAGAAAATTAATGCTTGTGTACATAAGAGAATTTAAAATAGAAGAGGAGTTATGATTTGAATTTAACAAAGACATTTATTTTAAATTTAACATTAGTTATTTACTTTTATTTTCATTAGATGTTAAACTTCATTGAAATCACTCATACAAGGTAGAAAATTTAGTCTTATTTAAATTAATGATCTTAAAATAGTATTAAGATTCTAAAATCTTGGTCTTATCTTTACCATCCAAGAATCATTTTATTCCTATCATACCATTGAAAATTCTCTTTCCAAACTTGTTGCAAAAAATGTATTTTAATTATAAAAATAAGTTTTTTAAAAAAATAATAATATAATTGAAGCAAAAAACAAACATATTACTAAAAAGTACCAAAGGTGTTTGTTAGAACACAGTGCTTGAATACAACTAATAACATTTATCTTGTTGATAAAATAACTATCAAACCTATCAAACAATTTTGATTCATTCATAACTCAAGAATCCAAACATAACTTACATCTATAGCATAACATGGGGAAACAAACCCCAAAAAAATGCAAAATGTGCAAAGAAAGCTCTAATAAAGCCATAATAATCAATTATTTATTCAATGTAAGGCTAAAAAAAATTATATCCATTTCACACGGATGCATTTACAATTGTGAGAGTGTTTTTGCTTTCCAATAACACAATTATGAAATCTCATCCACTTTTAAAAAATCCTGTTTAGATCCTCATATCCAATCAAGTAAATTTGAGATATTACAGTCCATGTTTTATCTACACGTAAGAGCTAAATCTAATAGAGAAATCATGATTTAGATTTATCAGTTCAAATAAAATAATAATTTCAAAATCGTTCTTTTAATCTTATTCAACCAATTGAGATGTTTTCATAATCAAATAGTCTAACAGGCTTCTGATCGAGTGGCTTTTATGTAGTGAGTCGTTTTAGTTGTTTGGATTTTTATAATTTATTAATTAAAAATTATGTTGAATTTTGAAATATAAATAATAATAAGTAGTTGGTTAATTTGGTGAGTGCTTTTAGTTAATAAAAATGTTTATAAATATGTTAATTCTTGAATAGGATAGACTGATAAAAGTCTTATAAAATCTAAAGAAAACTTTTCAAGTCTTGATATTCAAACATTTAGTTGACAATGCTCATTTACATTTTCTTATGGAACATGCTTCAATCATCAAACTAATAATCTCTATTTTCTTCTTGAATAAGCTAAGTTCTCAATTTTCTTTAATTAAAACTGATTTAATTAAAACACTTATTTCTCAATAAACTTTCATCAAGAAAAACATTGTTCTTATTAATTTACATTTTGTGTCATCGAATTATTTTATTCTATTGCCTGTTTATTATGTTGCATGATCGTAGCAGTATTTTGCAATTTTATTATTAGGATTTTGCACTTTTCGAAAAATGCCTTATATGAATAAGAATAGTATCTCAATTATATCTAACTATGTTGGACATAAAATTGTTTGTGATTCCAAATCTAATAACTAAAATAAAATATTATGTATTGCAACATTGATAAACTAATTCGAAGTAAAATAATATATATATATATATATATATATATATATATATATATATATATTATATATACATATATATATTGTACCAGTAAGATTTCAAAAATTAAGTTTATAAAATTAAAATAAAATAAATAAATATATAAAAATAGTTAAAAAAATCCTAAAACTTTAAATTTTTATAGGGATCTTTCAACAAAAAAGGTACAAATGAAATTAAGATTGGTGTTAAACATTAGTCTTTCATAACCATTATCCATTGTAACAACTTTTATGCCATGCATTACACAAGATAGCATAAATAAACAATTTTGGTAATAGTTTGAAAGAAAGAATTAAATATATTTGAAAGAAATTATACAAGTCTTAGATCATTAGATGTTGGCATAATTTGAACATAATAAACCTAAAAGAAATTGATTAGATTGTTGAATATTTCAAAAAATTATTAATTTGTGAACAATTTATTAAATATTGATTAACTCTCTTTAAGTGATGATAAAGTGGAGGAGAATAGAAATTGAAAGATGGAAATGTTATACCCAGTAAAATATTATAGGTTTAATCTTCAATAATTAAATTGTGACTTGGATGATTTCAGATCGACAGTAGGATGAGCCAGGAGCACAATTGGAGGCTATTGGAATTTCTGAAATTTTCTGGGAATTTTTCGGAGCACCGAGGAATTTTTAAGTAATTTTCCCTGTTTAATTGGATTTTTGGAAATTCGAAAATCTATTTAAATCGGTCCATTAGACCGGAATTTTGTTTTTACCGCACGTGAACCGGACCGGAGCGGTTCAGCGAAGGCGGGGGCGGTTCGCTGAGTACGTTTGAGCGTGCGTTTGGATAAGCCACGGATAAGCGGATCGGACGGACGAGAACAGCGGTGGAGATTAACCGGCTGATCGGGGTTAAGCGGCGTTATTAGAAGGTCAACCGGCGCTTAATGGATTTTTAACGGGTTATTACCGGTTTAAGCTGGGTATTTAACCTGAACTGTTTCGGACTTTAGGGTTTCGAACGGCGGCGAGAGACGAGGTGTTCGCGGCGAACGGCGGTGATTTCCGGCAGCCTTTCAAGGGGCTTTTTGTACCTGGAGGTTCGCGGGACCGAGGAGAATCGATTGGTACCGGTTTCGTTCAGCGAGGAGCAGCGGTTGGTCGCGTGCGAGCTTCACCATCGCCGAATAAGAAAGGTAGGAATTTCAGTCTAAATTAATTAATTAGCAAATTAAAATATGGATTATTTTGCGAATTGTAGGAAATTCGGTTTTAAATTAGTTAATTAGCAATTTAAAAATATGGATTATTTTGTAATTAGCTATCGGAGCATGCAAATTGTGGTTTTTGAAATTTATTAATGCAAATTATTGATTTTAGCATTTTAGGGTTTTCGGAAAAAAAAAAAAAAAAAAATTACACCGCCGAATTTGGAAATTTTACCGAGCAATTGTTGATTCGATTATGTGCTTAATCATGTTAAGATAGTATCAAATGCTGAAATTTGTTTAATTTCATAGAATTGTTAAAATGAGAATTGGATGAAACTTCGGCGGAAATTTTGATTTGAATCTTAGAAATTAGTGACATTATTGACAAATTAGGATAGTACGAACATCGGATGTTACTTCTCTTTGATCTCGATCGCCGGAAATCGACGGGGAAAACGAAATTTTCCGGAGGAAACGTCGGCTATGATTTCGCGGGCGCCGGGCGGAGGAAGGAGATGGATTAGATTAATTTCGGGTTAGTTAATTAAGTAATTGTAATTATTCAAATATTAATAATAATTAAATACTAAACGTCGGCTGGAAAATTTGATTTAAATGTTCGGCCGGTGGGTTCGCGGTTCAGCGTGAGGATTCCGAACCGGCAGCGAAAACCGGTTCAGCGGGATTCGGGCGGAAGAACGGGCGGAGGAAAAATTTAATTCGGAAATTAATCCGAATTTTCGGGAAATATGTGGAATTTAAATTTTAATTCGGAAATTAATCCGAATTTTCGGGAAAAGGATATATGTGGAATTTAAAATTTAAATTCGGAAATTATTCCGAATTTCGGAAAATGGATAAGGGCAGAAATTGATATTGGAAATTAAAATTTCCTGAAGTGAGAAAAAGGTGATTTTTGGAAATCACGTAGCCAGTTGAAATTGACTGTTGGAAATTATCCATAAATTCAGTGCAGCTGGATTAGTTGGAAGGAAGTGTGACACTTGGGTAAGTGCTACCAGAATAGTCAGAATTTTGGTACAGTTTGTGTTGCTTGGATGACAATGACATGATTTGAGTCAGTTTACTCAGTGTTGGCATATTTCACGGATTGGCATATTGGATCGGACTACTATAGACCCTATATGATGTTTTAGGGTAGTTGTGGTAGGTAACTGTGCGGTTCAGACTTAACTTTCACAGTATACATGTGGACTGGTATGCGCCTTGTTGTATCTGGACACATGTTGCCGAATCTTGGAGTTAAAGCTTGGCAATGACTGTAGGGGCGTGGCTTCTATGGAAATTGTTGGGAGAGGACTTCTTGGGACGGTGGCTGAGTCGATCTCTTCTGGTCCACGAGTGTAGGCCTGCGAGCCTGAGAGTGGCATCGGTAGGGGTGACTCGCCGTGGCTAGCCAAGTGTGTAGGCCTGCGTGCCTGAGGGTGGCAGGGGTGTTTCACATTGGCTAGAGATCTATTTGACGGGTTGGTCTATAGTCTCGAGAAGATTGATTGACGAGAGACGCTGCGGTGTCGGGTGCTAGGCGTTGTGATGCGTGTGCAGAGATGGGCGTGTCCCGCTGGCATGCTACCTGGGAGCACAGAGGCGAGCTACTCTTTTGTGACTGGGGGTGGTTGTTGTTGGTCGGAGTCTGGAACTGAGAGTGCCTTTCCACCCTACATTGTTATGCTGTATTCCTATACTCTTGCTATTATCCTTCTCTTGCATGTGAGTTTTTACTAGCTGTCTTTCCTACTAGGCGTAGCTCATTCTTTTTTTATCTATATTTTTCCAGTGGCTCGGCAGACTTGACGCCACCCAGCTTTAGGTGGGATCGTGATCAATAGGCTACTGGAGGAGATCTGATCTGTGATTTTCTGAGACATTCTGGTTAGTTGATTGTTGCTGTTGGATGTATTCAGTGAGACTGTTGTTCTTATGTCTTGTATTATGTGAGGGTGATTCTGACTTATGTATCTAGTTGAATGATATTGTATTTGTTGGACTTGGATCTTATTCTTGTGATGTGATGTAGTTTCCATTCACTGTTTTACTTTATTGTCTTGGTGGTATAGTGTGTGGAGTGCCATATTTTATCTGAGGATGTTATGTATTTTATTTTTGATGGTGAGGTCATTACATGACTATGGAACTTAACCGTGGGGGTTCAGACTTCTATTAGACCGGTTCTCCTACTGGTATGGGTTAGGAGTATTGGGTCTAGTAGGAGTAACATTGCGCGAGTTCATCAGTTAATTCAGGAGTCATGAACCTGATTTGACGGTGTACCCGGGAGATGGGATCCACATTGTTAAGGAAAGTAGGTGTGTAATGATGTGTTATATCCTATGTTTTTCGTAGGCTACTCAGGTTGGTATGGGACGATCTGAGCTGTCTATATGTTAAAAAAAAAATATATATATATATATATGCCAAAAATCAGCCTAGAAAAAAAATGGGGTGTAACAAAAGTGGATCAGAGCCCTAGGTTATGATAGTGGGGCTAGACATGTATAGAAGTTCAGCCCAAAGTTATGATAGTGGGGCTAGACATGTATAGAAGTTCAACCCAAGGTGGGGAGAACTGTTGGTCATTTTATTATACTATGGTAGTCCGTATGCCAAATGCCAAATGACGACTCTAATGCCAGATTAGTTGCTTGACAGTATGGCTGGTACCAGGAGACTCCCCTTTCGTGGAGCAGCTAGAGGCAGACCTGTATCTGCTACTCCTACCCCGGAGACGATCCCAGCATTGCCAGTTGAGCCAGCCGTGGATCGTTGGATCGATGCCTTTATGCGGTTGCGTCCGCGGAGCTTCAGTGGGTCGGCTGACCCAGCGGTGGCTTATGACTGGATGGCTCATATGCTTGAGCTGTTTGATGCCTTGGGATGTCCACTTGGCAGGAGGGTAGTACTTGCTGCTCTAGTATTGGAGGGAGAGGCTGCTACCTGGTGGATAGGCCAGCGGCGCGCTGTGTTTGGGGAGGTCCAGAACAGCGAGATAGCTTGGGAGGACTTTGTTGAGGCATTCAGGGAGTGCTACATTTCGGCTTCTGCCATGTCTCAGTTCAGGAGGGACCTTATACACCTCAGGCAGGGCCAGATGTCAGTGAATGACTACTTATCGAGATTCACTTATCTGGCGAGGTATGCCGCAGAGCTGGTACCATCTGAGGAGCGTAGATGTGAGATGTTCTTGGAGGGACTTCGTCCTATGCTGCAGCGTCAGTTGGTTGTGAGCCAGTTTGCCAGATTTCGTGACTTAGTGGAGGCTGCGAGATCCGTTGAGCTTATTGACATCCGGATGGAGGCCCAGAGAGAGGC
Organism: Vanilla planifolia; assembly: GCA_023846275.1. Classification (NCBI taxonomy): domain Eukaryota; kingdom Viridiplantae; phylum Streptophyta; class Magnoliopsida; order Asparagales; family Orchidaceae; genus Vanilla; species Vanilla planifolia. The sequence continues at coordinate 2,659,277 of JAIUJO010000058.1, read as the reverse complement.
TCACAACAAGAGGAAGGGATTCAGAAATGCCCAAAAGGGCAAAAGACAAGGAGGCCACCGTGGTACTCAGGAGGGCGTGTTCCACCCACGGCCTATTTCCGAGAGGCCAGTGCAACAGACAGGTATTCGAACTGGGGGTATTATTTGCTACCACTGTCAGCAGCCCGGACACATAAGGAACAACTGCCCGGAAAGGAAGAAACAGAGGATCACAGGACCGGTTGGTTCATCTGGGGGACAGCCCAGAGTATTTGCATTAACTCAGCAGCAGGCTTCAGAGTCACCAGAGGTGATCACAGGTATGCTTTATTTTGGAAACATGCAGTGCACGACTTTGTTTGATACTGGTGCATCTCATTCTTTTGTTGCTGAGAGGATCTAGAATCAGATATCAGGTTCCAAGGGTTATTTAAAAGAACCCTTACTGGTTAGGCTTCCTGATGGGAAAGAGATTCCCACTGTTCAGAAGATTGATGGGTCTATTCTGATTAGTGGACACGAATTCGTGACAGAGTTGATATGTGTGCCGCTAACAGAGTTCGACATCATTTTGGGGATGGATTGGTGGTGCTACCATGTAGTGGTTCTGGATTGTTACGAGAAGAAGGTTAGGATCAGGGTGCCTGGTTCGGAGGATGTAATATACTTTGGTCTGAACAGGCAGATTCCCCTGATCTCAGTTCTTCAGGCAGAGAGACTAGTGAGGAAGGGTTGTACTGGTTGGTTGGCTTATGTGGCAGATAGCCAAGCCACCACTACCCTTATGTCAAATATTCCAGTGGTGAGAGACTACCCTATGGTTTTTCCAGAGGAATTGCCTGGACTTCCACCAGCTAGGGAAGTAGAGTTTTCGATTGATTTGGAGGCAGGAGTAGTTCCTATTGCTAGAGCTCCCTACAGGATGGCTCTAGCCGAGCTAGCAGAGTTGAAGACTCAGTTGCAGAACTTATTAGACAAGGGACTCATACGCCCCAGTTGTTCACCTTGGGGTGCCCCTGTCTTATTCGTCAAGAAAAAGGATGGTAGTATGAGGCTGTGTGTGGATTATAGGGAATTGAATAAGGTTATGATTCGTAACCGGTACCCTTTACCACGTATTGATGATTTACTAGATTAGCTGCAGGGGGCAACCGTGTTCTCCAAGATCGACTTGCGTTCGGGTTATCACCAGATTCGGATTAGAGATTCTGATATACCCAAGACAGCCTTCCGTACTAGATATGGACATTATGAGTTCACAGTGTTACCTTTTGGATTGACTAATGCTCCAGCAGTATTTATGAATCTGATGCATCAAGTTTTTCATGCCTTCTTGGACCAGTTCGTGATCATATTTATAGATGATATATTGATTTATTCCAGAGATAAGGAGGCTCATACAGATCAGTTGAGAACAGTGCTCACAGTATTACAGGAGAATGAGCTGTATGCAAAATTCTCCAAGTGTTCTTTTTGGCTAGACTCAGTAGCATTCTTGGGACATATTGTCAGTGCAGAAGGCGTGGCTGTTGATCCTAGCAAGATATGAGCTATTACTGATTGGAAACGACCATCTTCTGTCACTGAGATCTGGAGTTTCCTTGGTCTAGCAGGTTATTATAGGAAATTTGTTCCTCACTTTTCTAGACTGGCCGCTCCACTGACACAACTGACCCGGAAGGGAAAATCTTTTGAGTGGTCAGAGAGTTGTGAGAACAGTTTCCTAGAGCTGAAGCAGAGGCTTAGTACCGCTCCAGTATTGATTTTACCCACTCAAGGGAAGCCTTATCAGATGTACACTGATGCTTCACATATAGGCTTGGGAGCTGTACTGATGCAGGATGGCAGAGTTGTGGCGTATGCCTCGAGACAACTAAAGGATCATGAGAAGAATTATCCCACTCATGACTTGGAGTTAGCTGCTATCATATTTGCCTTAAAAATATGGAGGCATTATTTATATGGAGTGTACGTAGATTGCTTCTCTGATCACAAGAGTCTCAAATATCTATTCACTCAGAAGGAACTGAATTTGAGGCAAAGGAGGTGGTTGGAATTGATAAAAGACTATGAGCTGGTGATAAATTACTACGAGGGTAAGGCTAATCCTGTTGCTGATGCTTTGAGCAGGCACGCAGTTATGCATACTATGTTAGCTTGTGACTCTATACTAGACTTGGATTGGGATGTTGAAAGATGTCAGGAACAGTTGTCTGTTCAGAGACTGGTTCACAGACTCAGCTCGTTGACTATTCGGGCTGATTGGTTATCTGAGATGCGTGATCTTCAGCTTTGTGATGAAGAGCTGAAGGAGAAGTTTGAGTTGGCATCGCAGGGATTGGGAGGATACTTTGCTCTCAGAAACGACATTTTGACTTTCAGGGGTTGCTGGTGTGTGCCGTCACATCAGGAGTTCAAGGAGAGGATCCTTCGAGAGGCTCATAATGGAACTTTGGCTATGCACCCTGGAGAAGTCAAGATGTACAAGAATTTGAGGAGTGTTTTCTGGTGGAGAGGTTTGAAGGCAGATGTTGCTGCTTTTGTTAGAAAGTGCCTTACATGTCAGCAAGTTAAGGCCGAGCACTAGAGACCTGGAGGATTGCTGCAGAGATTGCCGATTCCGGAGTGGAAATGGGATGACATCACTATGGACTTTGTAACTGGTCTTCCTCGTACAAGACAAGGTTTTGACGCCATTTGGGTCATCGTGGATCGATTGACCAAGTCAGCCCATTTCTTACCAATTAAGAAGACGGATTCAGCAGCACAGTTGGCAGAGGTATATATTCAGCAGATTGTCAGATTGCATGGGATTCCCCGATCTATTATTTCTAACAGAGACGCCAAGTACACATAACAGTTTTGGAAGAGCTTACACACTGCCATGGGTACACAGTTGAAGTTCAGTACTGCTTATCATCCTCAGACAGATGGACAGTCTGAGCGGACTATTCGAACCTTAGAGGATTTGTTACGCCTGAGCATACAGACTTACTCAGCAGACTGGGCCAGACAGTTACCCTTGGTAGAATTTGTGTATAATAACAGTTTTCAAGCGTCGATTGGTATGGCACCTTACGAGGAACCATATGGACGTCGGTGTAGATCTCCTCTTTGTTGGGAGGAGGGTGATTCCAGGAGAGTGTGGGGACCCCAGATTGTGGAGGAGACCGCAGCGGAAGTCAAGTTATTGCAGGATAGATTACGTACTGTGCAAGATTGCCAGACGAAATATTATGATCCTAAGCACAGAGCTGTTGAGTTCTCTGTGGGAGATAGGGTATTCCTGAAGATTAGTCCTATGCGGGGTCTATTCAGGTTTGGAAAGTCTTCTAAGCTTCGACCTCGTTACATTGGACCCTATCCTATTCTGGAGAGGATTGGTGAAGTGGCTTACAGGTTGGCACTTCCTGAGCATCTAACTGGGATTCACAATGTGTTTCATGTTTCGAATCTCAAGAGATATGTGCCAGATCCTTCTCATTGTATCGGTGATGATCTTCCTTGTTTGCAAGTGGCACCATATTCTTCTTATATGGAACTGCCAGTTCGCATCCTCGAGGAGAGCAGCAGGCAGCTGAGGAACAGGTCGTTTCCTATGGTCATGGTTCTGTGGAATAGACATGACGAAAGGGAGGCAACCTTGGAGCTAGAGCAGGATGTTGCGGAAAAGTGGCCGGAACTTCTTGCTGAATTTCGAGGGCGAAATTCCTGATAAGGCGGGGAGATTGTTATACCCAGTAAAATATTATAGGTTTAATCTTCAATAATTAAATTGTGGCTTGGATGATTTCAGATCGATATTAGGATGAGCCAGGAGCTCAATTGGAGGCTATTGGAATTTCTGAAATTTTCTGGGAATTTTTCGGAGCACCGAGGAATTTTTAAGTAATTTTCCCTGTTTAATTGGATTTTTGGAAATTCGAAAATCTATTTAAATCGGTCCATTAGACCGGAATTTTGTTTTTACCGCGCGTGAACCTTACCGGAGCGGTTCAGCGAAGTCGGGGGCGGTTCGCCGAGTACGTTTGCGCGTGCGTTTGGATAAGCCGCGGATAAGCGGATCGGACGGACGAGAACAGCAGTGGAGATTAACCGACTGATCGGGGTTAAGCGACGTTATTAGAAGGTCAACCGGCGCTTAATGGATTCTTAACGTGTTATTACCGGTTTAAGCTGGGTATTTAACCTGAACTATTTCGGACTTTAGGGTTTCGAACGGCGGCGAGAGACGAGGTGTTCGCGGCGAACGGCGGTGATTTCCGGCAGCCTTTCAAGGGGCTTTTTGTACCTGGAGATTCGCGGGACCGAGGAGAATCGATTGGTACCGGTTTCGTTCAGCGAGGAGCAGCGGTTGGTCGCGTGCGAGCTTCACCGTCTCCGAATAAGAAAGGTAGGAATTTCAGTCTAAATTAATTAATTAGCAAATTAAAATATGGATTATTTTGCGAATTGTAGGAAATTCGGTTTTAAATTAGTTAATTAGCAATTTAAAAATATGGATTATTTTGCAATTAGCTACCGGAGCATGCAAATTGTGGTTTTTGAAATTTATTAATGCAAATTATTGATTTTAGCATTTTAGGGTTTTCGGAAAAAAAAAAAAAAAAATTACACCGCCGAATTTGGAAATTTTACCGAGCAATTGTTGATTCGATTATGTGCTTAATCATGTTAAGATAGTATCAAATGCTGAAATTTGTTTAATTTCATAGAATTGTTAAAATGAGAATTGGATGAAACTTCGGCGGAAATTTTTATTTGAATCTTAGAAATTAGTGACATTATTGACAAATTAGGATAGTACGAACATCGGATGTTACTTCTCTTTGATCTCGGTCGCGGAAATCAACGGGGAAAACGAAATTTTCCGGAGGAAACGTCGGCTAGGGTTTCGCGGGCGCCGGGCGGAGGAAGGAGATGGATTAGATTAATTTCGGGTTAGTTAATTAAGTAATTGTAATTATTCAAATATTAATAATAATTAAATACTAAACGTCGGCTGGAAAATTTGATTTAAATGTTCGGCCGGTGGGTTCGCGGTTCAGCGCGAGGATTCCGAACTGGCAGCGAAAACCGGTTCAGCGGGATTCTGGCGGACGAACGGGCGGAGGAAAAATTTAATTCGGAAATTAATCCGAATTTTCGGGAAATATGTGGAATTTAAATTTTAATTCGGAAATTAATCCGAATTTTCGGGAAAAGGATATATGTGGAATTTAAAATTTAAATTCGGAAATTATTCCGAATTTCGGAAAATGGATAAGGGCAGAAATTGATATTGGAAATTAAAATTTCCTGAAGTGAGAAAAAGGTGATTTTTGGAAATCATGTAGCTAGTTGAAATTGACTGTTGGAAATTATCCATAAATCCAGTGCAGCTGGATTAGTTAGAAGGAAGTGTGACACTTGGGTAAGTGCTACCAGAATAGTCAGAATTTTGGTACAGTTTGTGTTGCTTGGATGACAATGGCATGATTTGAGTCAGTTTACTCAGTGTTGGCATATTTCACGGATTGGCATATTGGATCGGACTACTATAGACCCTATATGATGTTTTAGGATAGTTGTGGTAGGTAGCTGTGCGGTTCAGACTTAACTTTCACAGTATACATGTGGACTGGTATGCGCCTTGTTGTATCTGGACACATGTTGCCGAATCTTGGAGTTAAAGCTTGGCAATGACTGTAGGGGCGTGGCTTCTATGGAAATTGTTGGGAGAGGACTTCTTGGGACGGTGGCTGAGTCGATCTCTTCTGGTCCACGAGTGTAGGCCTGCGCGCCTGAGAGTGGCATCGGCAGGGGTGACTCAGCGTGGCTAGCCAAGTGTGTAGGCCTGCGTGCCTGAGGGTGGCAGGGGTGTCTAACGTTGGCTAGAGATCTATGTGACGGGTTTGTCTATAGTCTCCAGAAGATTGATTGACGAGAGACGCTGCGGTGTCGGGTGCTAGGCGTTGTGATGCGTGCGCAGAGATGGGCGTGTCCTGCTGGCTTGCTTTGCCTAGGCGCCATGCTTGCGCAGAGATGGGCGTGTCCCGCTGGCATGCTACCTGGGAGCACAGAGGAGAGCTACTCTGTTGTGACTGGGGGTGACTGTGGTTGGTCGGAGTCTGGAACTGAGAGTGCCTTTCCACCCTACATTGTTATGCTATATTCCTATACTCTTGCTATTATCCTTCTCTTACATGTGAGTTTTTACTAGCTGTCTTTCCTACTGGGCGTAGCTCATTCTTTTTTTATCTATATTTTTCCAGTGGCTTGACAGACTTGACGCCACCCAGCTTTAGGTGGGATCGTGATCAGTAGGCTAGTGGAGGAGATCTGATCTGTGATTTTCTGAGACATTCTGGTTAGTTGATTGTTGCTGTTGGATGTATTCAGTGAGACTGTTATTCTTATGTCTTGTATTATGTGAGGGTGATTCTGACTTATGTATCTAGTTGAATGATATTGTATTTGTTGGACTTGGATCTTATTCTTGTGATGTGATGTAGTTTCCATTCACTGTTTTACTTTATTGTCTTGGTGGTATAGTGTGTGGAGTGCCATATTTTATCTGAGGATGTTATGTATTTTATTTTTGATGGTGAGGTCATTACATGACTATGGAACTTAACCGTGGGGGTTCAGACTTCTATTAGACCGGTTCTCCTACTGGTATGGGTTAGGAGTATTGGGTCTAGTAGGAGTAACATTGCGCGAGTTCATCAGTTAATTCAGGAGTCATGAACCTGATTTGACGGTGTACCCGGGAGATGGGATCCACATTGTTAAAGGAAAGTAGGTGTGTAATGATGTGTTATATCCTATGTTTTTCGTAGGTTACTTAGGTTGGTATGGGACGATCTGAGCTGTCTATATGTTAAAAAAAAATATATATATATATATATGCCAAAAATCAGCTTATAAAAAAAATGGGGTGTAACAGGAAATGAGCATAAATTATGAGGGATCATTAATCTAGTTTGGCATACATGTAAATGAGGTTTTCGTTAATTGTTATGCATTTTAGTTTTTTAAATAATTTATGATTTAATGAATTTTATTAAAAGTTTTGTTATCATAAAGAAAGAGAGATTATTGGGTTGACCCATTTTCGTGATGTTTTGTTTGATGATCATAAACCTTATGTATTACCAATGAATTTGCTTGAATAAATTTTAAATTTTAGATAGATGATAGTTCTATTCAAGGTAAACATTGAAAAGAAAGAAGAATAAAGGTGAAATTTTGTGAGCATCGTTTTGGTTGAATTAACAAAGAACTAAGAAATATTTTGTATACGTAATAAAACATAAAATATAAGGGAATTTTAAATTTTGTTATGATATCCCAGTCGATAAGTTTTCCTTTAATATTTTATGTTGTAACATATTTTTAAATTTTTGATATTTAAATATGCCAATATCTAAATATAAAGGAATTTCAAAGTCGATAAATTAATAAGCTATAAAGGAATGTTACATTTTTGGGATATAAAGATGTTCGATATTTAAATATGCCAATATCTAATGTTTCAAGACTAATGATGTTTTAACGTATATGCCAATATCTTGTTATAATAGAAAAGAAAATTTCAATATTGGCATATATAAAAATATTTGAAAGAAATATTAAAAAATATGTTAAAACATAAAATATTAAAGGAATGTTAAAACAGAAATCCAACCTAAATTTCAATATTGAAATATGCCAATTTAAAAGTAAAAAATTTAAATCCAACCAACTCTTGTTACTTTTATGTCACTTTGTGTTGCTTATTGTATATATTTAACAATTTTTAGTTATTTTTAGTTTTAATGGAGACTTATTTAAAATTAAAATAATATTTCCTCATTCTTACTGATTAATTAATTTTTAAATTTTTAGTAGTTCCAAAATAAGTCTAATAAAGATGAAAGAATTGTAGTTTGATTTTTATCAACAAACTTTATAAATTAAATAGTCATTCATCTTAAATCCTTTATTTTCTAAGTATTTTGGCATGTATTGCGAGAATTTTATTTGTTTTAAATTTTTAGATCAATAATGTTATTCTAAATCTCCCCAGATTGTTAAATTACAACTTTCCCTTAAAATTTATCTTATTTTCTAAAAGGATTTTCCATGATTTTATTATATTAATTCAAAATTCCAATTCATCTCTTATCTGAACTTTACAATTTCTTTGTTTGGTTATTTTATGTTACTTTAATTTATATCATTTCAACTTTAATATATATTAGTTGTACATCAAAGCAATACTATAACATTATTTTTACTTGTTTACTTTCATAATTTGTAGTAATTCTAAATAAGGAAAGGTCAAGAATAAACAAAAATCATTGCATTTGGCTCGATGAGGTTTGTCGAGTCAAATATTCATTTATCATATGTTTATCTATTCTATTTACACTATTAGTTCTTAATAATTTTAGGCAAGGTTTGATTAACATTGAACAAACATCGTTGGAGTTGTCTAGATGAGCTGCATCCATGAAAATATTCATTTTTTTAACTCTTTAGGTTTTTGGCATTCTTTACAAGCCATTAATTTTTTACTTAATTATATGATAAAAGATGTTGCAGTCAATCTCTTTGGTATCTTGGAATGTGATTTTCTCATAAAATGTATCTCATTCCTCCAATTTTTTTTAAATTGATTATAATAATTTAAAATGCTGATTGTCCTCCTCTATGACTTTAACATCACTTTAATTTACTTATATTACTATGGTTGCTCTTTTCTTATTAACAAACTTATTATATATTTAAATAACATTAGAATAATAATTTTTTATTATTATTCTAATATTAAATAAAGATATAATAAATTTAATAATAAGAAAAATGTGTTAATGCTTTTTTAATTTGATGTTACAGAATAAGTCAAAAATAAGTTTTATCGAGGCATCAAATGTCATTAGGACTAATTGCAATGAGCACTTTGAAATTAAATATTTATTTTTTAATATATTTTAATTTTTTTAATATTTAATGATTTAACATATTTGTAATAATTCCTTTATAGACTTGGAGAAATATTTTTATTTTAATGTCATAGGTAAAATTGAATTATTACTTTAATATTAAGTGAATATAATAAGGATGAAATAAGATAAATAGATGCAATGTAATGCAACCAAACCAAAGTGATGTTATGGTCACATGTGATGAGATATAGAGTTTTGAAGCGTAATAACCAAAACAAAACAAAAACTGTTAAAAATGAGATTAATTACAATAGGATTCTACGCATACTAAGAAAATCATCTTTAACATTCTCTATTATAAATCATGAACATATCAAAATATCTCGTAAAGTGCACAAAAACTTGATAGAGCACATTAGAACAATTTGAACAATATTTGTTTCCCCTCAAGTGAAACTTATTTAATATTATTAATTAACAACTAATTAAATAAAAAAAATTATAACAAAATATTACTTCAATATTATGTAAAAGAATATTAAAGCTAAAATGTGATAAATTAAAGAAATCTTAGATAAACAAATCAATGCAATGAAAACGTTACATGAGAGTAGCACTGGTGGTAAATAATGCAATAACCAAACGGAAAAATTAAGAAAAATGAGTTAAATTACACTAACAAAAGCACTCCAAGATACTAAAGAGATCAATCCTAACCCCATAAAATAACAAATTAGTTGTGAATTAAAATTTCTCATAAAATATATAAAAATAAATGTTTATATGATTTGAGCTAACAGAGATAAATTTAATGACTATTTTGTATCTCCATCATAGCATTTTTTGAATTTCTATCAGTTAGCAAAGTGAATAAGCACAAAAAAATAATAAACTTTTACTTAAATAATAAGTAAATATATATTAAAGCCATAATACGAAAATTTGAAGCAATACACCATAAATAAATAATGGCACTATAAAGGCCACACAAGTAAAGATGTAAAGTAGCATCATTATATAAAAAACTCAAAGCACTAAATTTGAAAAAATAAGATAAATTACCCCAAAATATTTTAGTCTAAATATTAAGGAGATTGAGTGTAACATACAGTAATTTAAAAAATTATAAATAAAAAATTTTTCTTATAATGTGATGAAACCATACAAAAAATATTTTAAAATAAAGGAATTAATATATATTTGGAAAGAGCTCATGGAGATGAGTTGAACAACATTTATTTTGTCTCGATTTGGCCTTATTTTGAATTATGACGATGTACAAAATTACAAAGTCTTAAAAATAATAAATTGTTTTAATATCTGGAAAAATATAACAAACTTAAAATATCATAAATAGATGTCAACTAATTTAACTAATTCAAAATGGACATTTGAAAACATAAGAAAAATTGTGTAGGAAAGTTGTCATCCAAGATACTAAGGAGATCAAGCGTCACTGCCAAGATTACAATATCATGTATGAATCACATAATCTTGCAAAATATGCCAATTATGAATAGAGCCCATTGGGATGAGTGGAACTTTGCTTGTTTTGTTTTAAATGGACCTTGTTTGAAATAACTATGATTACAAAAGCAAATAAGCAAAAAAATAAAAAAATATTATTTTAATATGGAGTTAATATATTTTTAAAGAAAAAAGTGATAACTTGAAAAAAAATATAACAAGAAAACGTGACAAGAATGTCACTTGATAAGAGATTTAGATGAACATAGCAAACTGACAAAAGAAAAGTCAAAATTTTGAAGAAATGGGATAAACTGTATTCTATTATCACATTGCAAGATATTAAAAAGAACATGTGTACATTCTTGATCATTGAATATGGTAAAAATAAAACATACCTTTAAAGCATGCTAAAACAAAATAAAATAAAATATTGAAAACATTAAAATGTATCCTTAATTGGATGCAGGTTTTCAAGACAAGTCCAAAAAAATTGGTATCAACATGATCACACTTCATCTGAAATTATTATAAACTAGAACTGTGAATATGAAAAAAGATAAGAAACTTATTTTTTAATATTTAGTAAATATATGTTATGGATGGAATGTGTTAAATGGAGGAAATGTTATAAAACAAACTCAAAGTGATGTAATGGAATAAGAGATGAGATTTAAAGTAATATAGCAATATAACCAAAGAAAGGGTAAACTAAGATGAAATTAATAGCTATAAAGGAATGTTACATTTCCAAGATATAAAGAGGTTCGAGAGTAACATTCTCAATTGACAATTTAGTTACATATCAAAATATTTCAAATTCTAATGCAAAATAACAGAAAATAAATTTTTTAAAAAGGTAATAATCAATTTTTCATTTCATAAAATTGACTTAGAAAAATCCAATGAGGTTTATTTCATCTCAATTGTTCTTTTTCTTAATTTCTATGAATTACTAATTTAAATATGTATAAATAATAATTTATTTCTATTTTAATATTAGGTAAAAATATATGAAAGAAAAAATGAGATAAATTTAGGCAATGTAATGTAAAAAACTAACGAAGATACATAGGTTACAAGATGGAAGAATTAGAGTTTTATTATTATATAACCAAATCAAAGAGAAAATTTTTAGAAAGTGTGACAAATTATATTGTATATTTTGATTCTAAGATACTGAAGATATTAAGTATTACATCCTCAATCATAAAATATTCTGCTATCAAAACTAAATAAAAAAGTGTAAAATAAAATAAGAAAATAAAATGTTTAAAATTATAAAAAAAATAAGTTGGATAGAGGCCTTTGTGGAAAGTTAAATGATGTTTATTTTATCTAGTTCAAAACATTTTTGGAATTACGATGAATTATTAAAAAAATAATCATAAATAAATTAAATTAATATTTCAAATTTTAAATAATTACTTCTTAAGAAAAAAATTAAGATAAATTGAAGCACAATAATACACCTAAGACAAAGCAATATAGAGGTAGGAGAAAAATGATGTTAAGGTTATGTTGTAATATAGTTAAATCATTGAAAAAAGCTTAAGAATTGTCATAAATTATATAACATATTAGCACTTAGAGATATTAAGGAGATCAAGAGTAATGCCCTCAATCATAATATCTAGAATGAAAATAAATATCTTATGTAATATGCCAAAACCATGAAAAATAAAAATATTCAAAAATAAAAAAATGCATGCATTGTTAGACAAAGAACATTGGGACAACTCTAATAATCTTTTGTTATATCGATTTGACTTGGTATGTAAATATAGTGAATTACTATAATTAATAAGAAAAAAATTTAATAAATTATTATTTTAATGTCAAGCAAAAATATATTTAAACTTAAATGAGATAAATTAAGGCAATTAAGTGTAACAAAATAAAAGTGATATAAAGATCACTTAATAGTCGGTTTAGAATTACAAAGTAATATAACAAAAAGAGGAAAAAAATTATAAGTAATGAGAGAAATTGTAGTTTACAGTTGCATTCCAATTTGCTAAAGAGATTGAGTGTAACTTTGATGACCATCAAATTATGTATAAATTCAATGTCATGTAAGGTAAGCTAGAGCTATAAAAGTAAAAATATTTGAAAATATAGAAATAAATACTTATTGTAATAGAGCTCCTTGAGCTTAATCCAATGACATTTAGTTTGTCTTGATTAGACATAATTTAGAATTACTAAGAATTACCAAAATTAATTAAATAAATAACAATGAATTATTTTTTTAATATAAAGTAAATATATAATAAAGATAAAATAAGATAAATTGAACCAATAAAATATAACCAAATCAAATTGATATAATGGTCACCCGAAAGGAGATTTAAAGTTACATCTTATTGTGGAAAAATAAAAATAAAATATTTTAGGAAATCAGATAAATTTTATGTGAAAGTTGTACTCCAAGTTGCTACCTATATCGATTGTAACAATCATGATCATCAAATTTGGTAAGAATCAAAATGTTTAGTAAAGTATTAAAATACCATAGAAAGTAAACTAATTAAAAATACATAAGTCAACATTTTCTTAAAATCAAAAGTTAGTAAAATTTTAACACAATTATCTCATCTCAATAGGACCTCGATCTAGTTTGCAAAAAATTACGAAAGAAATTAATAATAAATAGAAATAAACCACTATTTTAATATTAAAATATTTTGAAAGATAAAAAGAGATAAATTGAAGTAATATAATGTTATCAAATCAAAGCCACATCAAAAGAGATGTTGAGTCACATAAAACTATAATCAAATCAGTGAAATATTGGGATCACTTGAGTAAAAAAAAGAGTTTCATATTCCTATATACAAATCTAGAAAAAACTTTTGGAAAAATTTCATGAATTATGTGAGAAAATTTATTGCAAGATATTAATGAGATCAAATGTGACAACATTGATCGTCAAATCATATACAAATAAAAATTTCTCAATATTGATTTAAAAAATCCTTGAAAATAAAATATTTAAAAAAATTTAAATGAATAATAAATGTGATAGAGCTCGTAAACATGTGCTCAATAATGTTTGTTTCATCTCCATAAGACCTTGTTAGACAATATTATCAAGTACCAACATTAATAACAATAAAAACTAAAAGAATATTATTTAAATATTATATGAATATATATCAATACTAAAAACAATAAATTAAAGAATTGTTTTTAGAAAATGTAAGGCATTTAGTGAATCAAAATCACAGAGAAATGCTTAATGAAATGAGATAAACTCTATATGAAACATTCCTTCCGTGGTCCTAGGGAGATTGGTTGTAAAATCTTCAATTGTCAAAGAAATTATAACTCGAAACACTACAAAATCATGGAAAAAACAAAGAATACTTAATTTAAAAAAATACCAAAATACTTATTTAATTTGATATAGTTTGATGAGACAAGTCTAAAGATTTTTGTTTCATTTTGATTAGACCTTGCTTGAAATTAGTATGAATTACCAAGGTAAATGAGATTAAATAATTACAAATAATTATTTTAATAATAAGTAAAAATATATTAATGTCAAAACAAGATAAATTAAAACAATGTAAAATTAACAAATAAAAGAAAGTAAGGCATTCATAAGAGCAGATTTGGAGGTACATAGTTATAACATATGAATGTGGCATCATCTATTCTTAAATAATGCACAAATGAAAATGTCTCTTTAAAAAAACAAAAACCCTAGAATTTAAAATATTAAAATAATATAAATTAATATATTATTAGACTGAGGTCATCAAGATGGTTCTAATGATGACACTTTGTTCTAGGTTAGACCTATCTTTTTTTTAATGTGAATTACCAGAGCAAATAAAAATAAGAAATTGTAAACCATGTTTTTCATGTAAGAAAGATATAAATTAAAATTGAAATAAGATAAATTGAAGCAATTTAATATGATAATCAAATCAATGTTAACCTAACATGAGAATGAATTAGAATTTGATTGCAATATTATCAAATAAATGTGTGAAATGTTAACAAATGAGATCAATTATATGATAAATTTGCATTTCAAAATACTTGAGTTTTATTATAGCATCCTAGTTCACTAAATTATGTATAAAATAAAATTTATCTAAAGGATGTCCCAACCATAAAAAATTAAATATTTAAAATTAAAAAGAATATGTTTAATTAGACAAAGCCTATCGAGATGTGTCAAAGGATGTTTATTTCCTCTTTGTCTAACCATGTTATGAGTTATTTTGAAATAACAAAGTTAATAAGAAAAAAGATTTATAAACTATTTTTTAAGTAAAGGAAAGCTATATATTAACTTTGAGATGATATAAATTAAAGTAATGTAATATAACATAATTAAAGTGAAGTAATAGTCACATCATAAGATAATTGGAATTTTTTATAATAAAAAAATAAAAACAAAAAAAATTTAAAAAAGGGATACATTTTATAAAAAAATTTTGCAATCCGATATATGAAAAAAATTATGACATCCCTAAGAAAAACTAGTTTTACAAAGTTTGCTTCATCTTTATCAAACCACATTCAGAATTATAATGAATTAGGAAGGTAAATTGCTATAGAAAATATTAAATTAAAATTTTTTTATAGTATGTAAATATATATTAAAAGTAAAATGATATAAATTTAAGTAATATCATATAGCCAAATAAAAGTGAGGCAAAGGTCTTAAGAGATGAGATTTTGATTTGCATAGTAATTGAATTGAGCTAGAAACTATGAGTCTAATGATGTTTGTTTTCTGTTGATCAACCTTTATAAGAAGTTACTATGCATTAAAAAACTAAATAAGTATAGCTAATAGTAAATTACTACTTTAATGTTAAATACGTAAATAATAAAAAAAATCATAGACATATAACTCTCACATGAGATGATAATTAGTGTTACATAGCAACATAGCTAAATCAATGTAAAAATGTTGAAGAAATAGGAAAAAAATTTATGTGATAGTTGCTTTTAAAGATACTAAGGAGATGGAGTGTATCTTCCTCGATCATCAAATCTAGTACTAATCAAAATGTTTATTAAAAAAGTACAATCTTTAGAATTAAAAAATTATTTTTAAATATTAAAATGAATACATGATTGGATAAAACTCATCGAGACGTGTCTAACAACATTTCTTTTGTCTTGGTTGGATTTTCTTTAGAGTTACTAATTTTAATAATATATAAGAAAAAATAATAATAAATTTATATTTTTATTTTTGGAAAATATATTTCAAAAATGAGAATAAAAAAGTTGAAGCAATGAAATATAACAAAATTAAAGCAACATAATTGTCACATAAGAGCAAAAATGGAATTTCATAAAAATATTAGAAAATTAAAGCAAAAACTTTCATCAACTAAGATAAATTGTATGAGTAAGTTACATCCTAAGAGGCTTTTGAGAGTGTGAACTCCTCAATTGTAAAATCAACCATGAATCGAAACATCTTGTAAAGTGTACCATAACCATAGTTTAATAATAGATTTGAAAATATATAAAAACAAATATTTAGTTATGTAATGGTTGTGAGGGCAAGTATAATGAAAATTGTTTCATCTCCATCTCGACTAATTAAAAATTAATACAAAATACTAACAAAAATTTTAAAAAAACAAAATATTATTTAGTCATTAAATATGTATATATATATATATATTAATGTTAACATAAGATAAATTAAATCAATGTAATATTAGTAAACTAAAATGTAGTGGTCACATAAAAAAGCTTTATATTTGAGTTGTAGTTGAATAAAGATCAAATAAAAAAATTTGAAAAATTGAGATAAGTTTTATAAAAAAATAACACCACAAGGTAATATAGAAATCGAGTTCACCTCCATCATTATTAATTAAAGAAACATTTAAATAATTAAAACATCATTTAAAACATGCAAATTTCGAAAAAATAAAAATATTTAAATATAAAAAAATGAATATTTAATTTTCTACACCTCATCTAGATGAGCGTAATGACATTTTTTACATCTCTATTAAGGAACATTCTAAATTATTATGAATTAATAATAAAAGAAAGGTAAATAACCTTAAATATTTTTTATATTAAGTAAATGCATATTAAAGATAAATGAGATAAATTAAATAATTTAAGTTAAAAAAATTTATCTAAGGGAAACAAGAGATGAGATTTAGAGTCACATAGTAAAATAATAAAATAAAAGAAAAAAATTAAAAAGATAAGATAAGTTATATGAGAATGTTATACACCATGATACTGAGAAGTATAATGTAAAATCCATTTTTGTTAAATCTTGTATGAATCAAATTATCTCATAAAGTATGATGAAACTTTAGAATAGAAAATATTTAAGAAGATATAAATAAATTTTTATCAGTAAAGAACTTATCAAGACAAGTGTAATAATCTTATTTCATCTCGATCTAAGTTGGTTCAGAATTACAAAAAATTTCTAAATAAAAAAGGACAAGAATAATAAATTATTATTTTAATAATATATAAATATTTCTTAAATTTTAATTCAGATAAATT
Organism: Vanilla planifolia; assembly: GCA_023846275.1. Taxonomy (NCBI): domain Eukaryota; kingdom Viridiplantae; phylum Streptophyta; class Magnoliopsida; order Asparagales; family Orchidaceae; genus Vanilla; species Vanilla planifolia. The sequence goes on along the minus strand of JAIUJO010000058.1, from coordinate 2,642,403 downwards.
AAAGTAATGGAATATAATAAATTCATTGTGATTCAAAAATAATATATGAAGAGATTGGAAGTTACATTTTAATATAACAAAATGGAAGCCAAAAACTTTAAAATGATATAAATTCTATTAGAATGTAGCATTCCAAGAAACTAAAGAGATTAATTGTGACATCCTTTAAAATAAAATAAAGTATGAATCAAAAGTTTCAATAAAATGTGCAAATATTAGAGTCAGATTAAAAATTTTAAAATATAAAAAATTATTTTATTACGTAGAGCTCATTGAGCTGAGTCAAATGACATTTGTTTCATCTCAATGTAACATCATTTTGAATTGTTATGAATTACAAAAGAAACTCATATACAAAATAAATTATTATTTTAATTTTAAGTTATGATATATTAAGCTGAAATAAGATAAATTGTAGTAATGCAATATAACAAATCAAGGCAATATAAGGGTGATTTGAGAATAAAAATAGTAATGTGATCAAATTAAAGTAAATGCTTTGCAGAGATGAGAGTAATTGTTAAGGTAGAGTTGTATTCCAAGATACCAAAGAGATGTAGTATAAAAAGATCGATCATATATTTAAGAAAAAGTCTGAAACTCTCATAAAATAACTTATAAAAATCATAAATAAAATATTAGGAAATAATAAAATGTATTTTTAATAAGATTGAGCTTGTAAAAAAGAGTCAAATGTTATTTATTTTCTATTGATCATATGACATTTGGAATTAAAACAAAATAAAACTTTATGAGCATAAATAATAATAATTGTTATTTTAATTTTAAATTAATATAAATTAAAATTTGAACTATATGAATTGAAGAAGTATAACATTACCAAATCAAATAAATGTAAAACAAAACATAGTAGAACTTTAGAGTTGCATAGTAAAATAACCAAATCAAAGAAAAATTTTAAAAAATAAAATAAATTCTTAAGTAAAGTTAACCTCCAAGGTATTGGAAATTGAGCGGAAGATCCTCCTCGATAGTTAAATTATGTACAAATTTAAATAACTCATAATGCACATCAAAATCGTAAAAAATATAATATTTAAAAATATAAAAATAAAAATTTATTTAGATAATGCTAGTTAAGGTGAGTCCATCAATTTTTTTTCCTTAAAATTGGACTCCAATTGTAATTTTTGTGATGTACCCAAATATATAGGAATAAATCATAATAATTATTGTTTTAATATTATTTATATGTACATTAAATCAAAAATGGGATAACTTATAGAAATATAGTTTAATGAAATCAAATTGATGAAATAGTCACATGAGAAAAGATTTTGGTTTACATAAAAATATAACAAAATAAATGTGTAAAAGTTTAAGTAATGATGTAAATTGTACAACCATGCTGCATTCCAAGATGCTAAGATGTTTGAGTGTAATGTTCTTGATCTTTAAATTCGTTTTGAAATAAACTGTCTTGACAAAAATGCAAAAATATTTTTTAAAATATAAAAAATTAATGTTAAATTAGACATATGTCATAAAACTAATCATAGGAATGCTACACTTCGAGAAGGTAATAAAATATGAACATAAGCAAGAATCAAAATAGAAAATAAAAATTTTGTTCAAATCAAAATTGCACCTCCTGGAATAAGTGCAAATCAAAATAAAAATAAACTTAAGTAAAAATAAATTATTATTTTAATGTTATGTAAGTAGATAATAATGTTAAAATGAAATAAGAAAAAGCAAAAAAATGCAACCAAATCAAAGTGATGTAATGCTCAACTGAGACATGAATGGAGTTTCTCAGTTATATAACAAAATCATAACAAAAACTTTTAAGAAATAGAATTAATTATAACATAATTCTGCACTTCGAGATGCAATGGAACTAAACTATAACATCCACAATCATAAAATCATTAACACATCAAAAAATCATGTAAAGTGCACAAATATTTGACAGAGCACAATATGTCTAGTCGAAAGACATTTAATTCATCTTGAATGAACCTTATTTAGAATTTCTATTTGTAAAAATTAAACAAGAAAAAATAATAACAAAATTTTTACTTTTCTATTATGTAAAAAAACGTTAATGCTAAAATATAATAAATTAAAAAAACTTAATCTAACAAAATCATGTAGTTTAAACATTACACTAGTAAAATGTACTTTAAGGAAACAAAGTGAAAAAGGGAAAAAATGTGATAAATTATATAGGAAGTTACATTCCAATATACTAAAGAGATCAAGAAAACATCATCATATGAGATGTGAATTAAAATTTCTCAAGAAATTATATAAAAGGAATATTTATTTTTTTAGCTAATTTAGATAAGTCTAATGTAACTTTTTTTATCTCCATCATAGCATGTTAGGAATTAATATGAATTTTAGTAATGAATAAGCATAAATAATAATAAATATATATTAAAGTTAGGATGAGAAAAAGTAAAGCAATATAGTTTAACTAAATTATGGAAATGTAAACGTCACGCAAATGGGGATGTAGATTTAGCATAGTAATAAAAACAAATCAAAGCAAAAAAATGAAAAAAAATAGATAAATTGAGCCAAAATATTGGATTCCAAGATATTAAGGAGATTGAATCGAACATACTCTATCATTAAATAAAATGTAAATAAAAAATAAAATTATAATTGGATAGAGCTCATGGAGATGTGTATAACAACGTTTATCTTTGTCTCGATGAGACATCATTTAGACTTACTATGATGTACAAAATTAAAAAAATGAAAAAATAATAAATTACTATCGATTTTTTCCAATATATAATAAAGCAAAAATATCATAAACAGAAGTTATCTAATATAGCTAAATCAAATTGAACAACTTCAAAAACTAAGATAAATTATGTAGGAAAGTTGAATTGCAAGATACTAAAGAGATCTTCTGACATTGGCTCGATCATCATATCTTGTATGAGTCAAATTATCTCTTAAAATATGCATATATTTGATGGAGCACATGGGGCTGGGTGGAACGACATTTGTTTCATCTTAAGTGGGCCTTATTTGAAATAGGAATTACAAAAGTAAGTAAGAAAAATAGTACAAAAATATTGTTTTAATATTGTTTAAATATATTTTTAAAGCTAATAAAGGACATGTATTTCACATGAGAAGACGTTAACATATATATAATAAAATAATCAAACAAAGAAAACATTTGAAGAAATGAGATAAATTATATCTAAATGTTGCATTACAAGATAATAAAATGAACATGTGCAATATTCTCGATTATGAAATATTTTATAAATAAAAAATACCTTGTAAAGCAATCCAAAACCACTGAAAATAAAATATTTTGAAATTTTAAAAGATTTTTTAAATTGATATTAATTTTCAAAACAAGTGCAAAAACATTGATGTCATCTCGATTCGACCTTATTTGAAATTATCACAAATTATGATTGTATATGAGCCCAAATAATAACAAACTGTTTTTTTAATACGAAGTAAACATATGTTAAAGATTGGATGTGCTAAATAGAGGAAATGTAATATAGTAAAAGTCAATGCAATAACATAACACAAGATGAGATTTAGAGTAACATAGCAATATAACCAAAGAAGGTGACAAATCTAATGAAATTAGATAAACTCGAAAGGAATGTTACTTTTCTAAGATATAAAGATGTTCTTGAGTAACATGCTAGATTGATAACTAAATTTAATATTAAAATATCTCATATTATATTCTATTATAAAAGAAAATAAAATGTTCCAAAAACATATAATAATAAATATTTAATTATGTAGAGCACATTGAGATGAGCTCAATGGAATTTGTTTCGTCTCAACTAGACCTTGTCTAAATTTTTATAACAAGGTATATTTATATTAAAGCATATGTGAGGAAAATTAAAGAAGTGTAATATGATAAAAAATGAATGATAAAAGGATTATAAGATGGAATAATTATAGTTTTATAATCATTTAACCATATCAAAGTGAAACGTTTGAAGACGTGAAACAAATTTTACGAGAAGGTTGTATTTAATAGTACAAAGGAGATTGATTGTGCCATCCTTATATCATCAAATAATGTTCAATTTAAAAAGACTCATAAATTGCAACAAAATGTTTGAAAATAAAATATTTCAAAAAATAGAAAATTATATTCTAATTTTTTAGATTTATAGAGGTAAGTCGAATGATGTTTGTTTTGTCTAGTTTGAAACTTGTTTGCAATTGTTATTAATTAACATAAGTAAATATGCATAAGTATTAATCAATTATTATTTATAATTTTTAATAATCATATATTAAACCTAAAATGAGATAAATGAAACAATTATAATATGACCAAATGAAAGTAATATAATGGTTAAAAACAAGTAAAATTAGAGTTACATAGTAATATAACAAAATTAATTGAAAAGATTTTAAAAAATGAGATAAATTGTATTCAAAATTTAGATTGAAAGATAGAAGGTGAACAAAAGTTTCATCATTGATCATCAAATATAGCAAGAAACAAAATATCTAGTATAGAATGCTTAAACCATAAAAAATTAAATATTTAAAAGAAAGAAATCAATACATTATTGGATAGAGTTTGTTAGAACAACCCCAACAATGTTCTTTATAATGGTCTGACTTGTTTGGAAATTCTATGACTTAATATATTTAACAAGAAAAAATATTAATAAATTATTACTTTAATAAAAATTAAATATATATTACAATTGAAAAGTGAAAAATTGATTGTAGAATACAACAAAATCAAACAAATGTAAAGGTCACATGAGAGACGATTTAGTATAACATAGAAATATTACCAATTGAAAATAAAAATTTGAAAAAATTAGATAAATTGTACTTGAATGATGCTTTCCAAGTTGTTAAAAAAATTGAACATGACATCCCTTATTATAAAATTACTTATAAATTGAATGTCTCGTAAAATAAGCTATGGCCATAAAAATTAAAATATTTGAAAATATAGAAATAAATACTTAATTTTATCAAGCTTCTTAAGACTAGTCTAATGATATTTATTTTATCTCGATCAAACCTCTTTTGCAATTGCTATCAATTACCAGAGTTCATAAGTATAAATAATAATAAAATATTTTTTTAATATTAAGTAAATATATAATAAAGCTAAAAAAGGTAAATTGAAGCAATGAAATTTAACGAAATGTAATTGATAAAACTAACTCATACGAGAGAAAATTTCAAGTAACATTTCATTGTACGCAAAAAAAATTAAAAAAATTGAAGCAAAGCGATAAATTTTATAAAAAAGTTATAATACAAGTTACTAAAGAGATCAAGTGCAATAGTCATGATCATTAAATTAAGTATGAATTAAAATATTTAGTGACACATTCAAAAACCATAGAAAATAAAATATTAAAAAAATAAGAATGAACATTTTTCTTAGAAAGGGCATGTCAAGGTAATTCCAACATTAATTATCTTTTGTTGACTTAACATAATTTTTATTTACTAAAATGTATCTTAATATATGAATAAATTATAATAAATTATTATTTTAATATTAGAAAAATATACTAAAGACAAAATGAGATAAATTAAACAAAAATATGTGTTATCAAATAAAAGCCATGTAAAGAACATATTAGAGGAGATTTTGAGTTACTTAGTACTAAAACCAAATCAATGAAATCTAAAGATCACATGAGAGAAAAATTCAAGATCCATATTGCTCTATCCTAAGCAAAACAAATCATTCGAAGAAAATGACAAAAATTGTATTAGAAAAACTTGCTTCTCAAATCATATATAACTCATCATTTCTAAATAAACATATTAAAACATCTTGAAAATAACATATTTAAAAGTATTTAAATGAATATTTAAAGCTATTGAGTTGGTTAAGATGTGCCTTACAATAGTTTTTTCATTTATTTAGGATCTCATTTTACATTACTATGAATTACCAAAGTTAACAGTGATAAAAAAAATTATTATTTATGTATTACTTTTACATATATATATAAATTAATTTTAAAAAATGTTAATCACAAATGGAAAGATATTTAGATAACACTTGATGAGATATTTGGAGTTGCATAGTGATATAGCATATCATAGCGAAACTTCCAAAAAATGAGATAAGTTGTATATAAAATCTTCCCTCCAAATAGTAAGGAGAATGGTTGTATAATCCTTATTCATCAAATCTGTTTCAATTTAAAATATCTATAGAAGCATGGCAAAACTCAAGAATATATAATATTAAAAAATTTAAAAATAATTGTTTAATTGGATATAGTTTGATGAAACGAGTCTAATAATATCTGTTTGAACTTGATAAGGCCACACTTCAAATTATTATGAATTACAAAGCTAAACAAGAAAAGATAATTATCAACAAATTTTTTTATATTATGTTAATATATATAAATATGAAAATTTTATAAAGTAAAGCAACTTAATATTACCAAACCAAAAGGATGTAAGGCTAAAATAAGATAAAATTTAGAGATACAAAGTTCTATAAGAAAATCAAAGTAAAAAATTTTATTAAATTGCAAACTATTTGGGAAAGATGTGTTCCATGTAGGTAAAGTGTCGAGTGTAACGACATTTATTGTGTAAACATATACAAAAGAAAAGGTCTCCTAAGACATGCCAAAACCCTAGATTTTAAAACATTTAAAATATTGAAAATGAAAGTTAGACATGCATCATTTTTATATTATTATTATTTTCTTTTGTATTATTATGGCAAGCTTTATAAGTTTTTTTATACCAGATTTAATGAATGAGGACTTTTTATTCCATCCACTTAGTATCTTAAAATGCACCTTTCTTGTAAAATTTATCTATTTTTTTCTATCTTTTTTTTTTATTAGCTTATATTATTATGAAATTCTAATAATTTTCTTTTGTCACTTTTACATCATATTTATTTTTCTATAATACATAGGTTTAAATGGTCTCCTTTCAACTTAAATATGCATTCAATTAAAAATAAAATAAAATGTTTTTATTATTTATAGTTAATGACATTCGAAATTCTTAATAACTCCCAATGAGGTTGGCTGTGATGAAGCAAAAATTGTTTGTCTCACCTCAATGAGTTCTATCTAATTCAATATATATTTTTTATTCGTAAGTGTTTTATTTTATAAATTTTTAGCATGTTTTACATGTTAGTTCAATTTTTACATGATTTTATGATCAAGGATGTTACACTTGGTCTCCTTAATATTATACAAAGGAACATCTCTATGCAATTTATCTCATTTTTTCAAATTGTTTACATTGAATATGTTATACTAATGTAAAGTCATAAAACTCTTACATCACTCTAATTTTGTTATATCACTTTGCATCAATTTGCAATGTTTTAGCCCTAATGTATATTTGCTAAATATTCATAAAATAATTTCTTATTATATATTCTTACAGATTTTTTCATGCCTAATTTAACAATCAAGGTTGTTACACTAGGTCTCTTTATTGTTATGGAGTACATGCTCATCCTATAATTTATCACATTCCTTCTAATCTTTCTTTTTTATTTGTTTTTATTCCCTTCGTGTGTGGGCTTTACCGCACTTTGATTTTGTTATCAAATATCGATTTAATTTATCTTTATTTTAGTGTTAATATACGCCTACATAAGCTTAAAGTTATGGTTTATTATTATGTACATTTATTTATGTGGCATTTTGTAGTTTTTCCAATTTAAGGTTTGATTGAGACAAAGCAAACATCATTTGATTGGTATCAAGGAACTCCAACCAATTTAAATTTCACTTTTATATTCTGATAGTGTTAATTTTCTAGTGTTTATGCATGCTTTAATAGAATATCAATTCATATCTTATTTGATATTTGAAGATATTTTACTAGATTCTCTTAGTATCTTGGAACACAACCTTTCTAAACAATTTATTTCATTTCTTCAAAGTTTTCTCCTAATTTTGTTATATTTTTATATCCCTCTAAATGTGCTTATCATGTGACCTTTGTATTACATTTATTTGGTTATATAACTTTGCTTGAATTTATATTTTTTTAGCTTTATATATGTTTTTCTAAATATTGAAATAACAATTTGAAATTATTTATGATTATTTTTTTTGTAATTTCTTGTTATTCCAAATGACATTGGATCAAAAATGAATCAATGCCATTTGACTCATCTTAATGAGCTCTTTCAAATTAAATATTCTTTTCTAATTTTTTTAAATATTCTTTTCTAGGGTTTTTAATTTATTTAAAAGACGGTTTGAATCATCCAAGATTTTGTTATTAAGGATATTACAATTGATCTCCTTAATATCTTGGAATGAATCTTTCTTGTATAACTTATTTTTGTTTCTCCAAATGTTTCTAATTTTTCTAGTTATATAAATTTAAACTATAATTCTCCACTCGTGTGAACCCCACATCAATTTATATTTGTTGTGTTATACTTTCTAAAATTATTTCATTTGAGCTTTGTTATGCTATCCAAAAATATAAAAATAATAATTTATTAGTATTTATGCTTATTTAATTTTCAAAATAATAATAATTCAAACGAACATTTGATTCAGATTAAACAAATATCATTGGAGTCAACTTGACGAGCACTCTCCACTAAAATATAATTTTTATTTTTTTAAATTATTTATGTGCTAGGGTTTTATCATGGTTAATTTGTCATTTTCGTTCATATAATTAGATGATTGATGATTTTAAGCTAAATCTCTTAAGTAGTTCGCAAAGTTACATTATAATGCAATTTATCTCATTTAATAATTTTTCTCATGATGTCATTGTTTTATTATGTAACTCTAACTCTTTTTGTATGTGACATTTACAAGTCTTTGAAATGGTTACATTACATTATTTTAATCTATCTTCCTACAACACCAATACAAATTAATTTATGCATATTTACTTTGGAAATTTATAGTAATCAATGTTCATTTCCAATGATCATAAAACATTGCCATTAGACTCTTCTTGATGACCTCCATCTTAATGGTTCATTTCTATATTTTGAAATATTTTATTTTTTATAGATTTGATATGATTTATGAGGCCCTTTGATTCATAAAGGATTTGAAGAATGAGGATGTCACAGTTGATATGTTTTCTACTTAAAAATACCTTTCTTATATAATTTATCTAATTTGTTGAAATGTTTTATGTTTTTATTGCAAGTTATGTAATACTAAATCTCTTCTCATCTAAACTTTACATTTATTTGACTTGATTATGTTGTAGTTCTTCCATTTATTTGATTTTTATTTCAATATATTTTTCCTTAATATTGTTATTTTTTTAATATTTATTGAGATTGGCAATTTAGAGTAACTCAAAATGGAGCACGGTAGAGAAGAAAACAACTTTGTTTGACCCATCTTGATAGGCTAAATTTAATTAACTATTCTTTCTTATAACTTTTATAAAAATATTTTCTAAGATTTTGCTACACTAAACAAATCATTTCAATTCATAAATGATTTAACAACTATGGGTATTATCCTCCATTTTTGTTGTGTCTTGGGAATGAGCCTTATCATCTAATTTGTATCACTCCTTCAAATATTTCCCTTCGATCTTTGTATATCGCTATGTAACTAAAAATCTCATTTCATGTTACTATAGATTGCATTTACTTTTTTTATTTATCAATTTAACCCATTAAAGTTTTAATAAATATTTACTTAAATATCAAAAAACTATTTTTTGTTATCTATACTTATTCAATTTTGTTATTAACAGTAATTTGAACTGAAGTCTAATCAAAATTATGGAAATATCATTTGACTAATCTCAATGAGTTCCACATAGTTAAATAATAACTTTTAAATTTTGATTATTTTATTTTTTTATTTTTTTTGCACATCTTGATATTTCAAGTTTTACATGATTGACATTTAAGGATATTTCCCACAATCTCCTTAGTATCTTGTAATTTAGATAACTTTCATACAACTTATCATATTTTCATCTATTTTTCCTCTTTACATTGTGTTAAAATTTTTTTTTTATAATTTATGATTGTATGCAATGGTGATTTGCAAAAATTCTGAACATCTGAAAAAGAACAAACAAACATCATTTGACTCATCTCGATAAGGATGATCTAAATGAATATTCATTTATATATTTTAAACTATTTTAATTGTTTTTATTTTTGTATGGTTTGTGAGGCATTTTAATTTGTACCTTATTTGATCATCAAAGATATTACACTCAATTACTTTAATATATTAGAATATAATTTTCTTGTATAATTTATCTCTAATATTCAAATTGCTGTCCTTTGTTTTTTTGCATAGAAATGTGTTTCCAAATCCTGTCTCTTATGACCTTTATATTACCTTGATTAGGCTATATTACATTATTTTTAGTTTATCACATTATAACCCTATTATATCTTTATATAATATTAAAATATTAAAGTATTATTTTTTATAATTATTTATTTTTGTAATTAGTAATAAATTAAAATAAGATCATATAGAGAAAAACCACCATTAAACTTCTCTCAAAATGATACATCCTATTAGATATATTCATATTTTAAGCCTTTTAATAATATGTTAATTTTTCAGCATTTTGGGTTAGCTTACAAGTCATCTCATTTCATACCTGATTTAATAATTAGCTATTTACCTTCATATCCTTTGTATTCAATAATTTAGCATTCCCATACAATATGTTTTTTTCTTCTTACTTTTCTTTTTCATTTGGTTATCTTACGATTAACTCTAAATCTTTTACCATATGAGTTTTAAATTACTTTGTTTTTGATGCTACGTTTGTTTAATTTATCTTGTTTATGTTTTAGTGTTAATTTTCTTTAAATTAAAAAAATATTTTGTTCTCATTATTGCTTATTTAGTTTATTAATTTTTGATAAATCCAAAAAGGACTAATTAAGGGAAAACTGATGATGTTAGATTCACCTTGACAAACTCTATCTCATAAGAAACTTTTTGTAATTCTAGATATTAAATTTTCATTATTTTGACACATTCAATGAGACATTTTCATTTGTATTTTTTTGGTAAGATCTCACACTTGATCCCTTTATTATCTCTGAATGCAAATTTATGATAACATTTATCTTATTTTTTTCAAATATATCTCTTTGATTTTGATGTATTACTATGTAATTTTAAATCCATTATCATGGCACATTTACAACTCTTTAATCTAGCCATATTGCATTATGTCGAATTATCTTAGTTTAGTTTTAACATATATACATAATATTAAGATAAGTTTTTATTTATATTTATTTAGATAAGTAAGTATTGATAATCCTACACAATGTCTGATAGAGATCACACAAACATTGCTAGAGTCATCTAAATGAGCTTTATCTAATTAAATATTTATTTACATATGTCGTTTAGTTTTGTCATATTTTATAGGATACTTTTAATTTTCACACAATTTGAGTATGTCGGTGTTACACTTGTTTTCCTTAGCAGTTTAACTTAATTTTTTAAATTTTTCAATTCTATTATTATATATTAAAATTTAATTTTAAATCTCAACTAATATGACATTTATGTCACTATTGTTTTATTATTTTTACAATACTTATTTTTATAACATTTCATGTTTAGTTTGTATATTTAAGTAATATTAAAAAATAACTATTTGAGCAAATTTATGTTAGTAATTCATAATAATTCTTAATGAATAATGATGTAGGGAAAATAATGACAGAGTTTATTTATATTAATATTTTTTTCATCTTAGGTTTTGGCTTACTTTAGAAGGCATTTTAAAATTGCACTTGAATTCAAGGTCATTAATGCTACACTTGATCAATTTTGTATCTTAAAAGTCATCTGTCCCATAAAGTTTCACATTTATTCGCATATTTTACTTTGGTTTGGTTATATTAATACAAAACTCTAATTATTCTCTTGTGTGTGCTTTACATCAAATTGATTTTGCTTTGTTATAGTGCTTAAATTTATCTTATTTTAGCATTACAAAAATTTTACATAATATTTTGAAAAATAACTTATGATCATTAATGTTTAACTCATTTTATAATTTGTAATGATTTAAAATTTTAGAGACATCTTGACAACCTCTATCTTATTAAATATTTATTTTTATATTTTAAAAAGTAAATTATACAATGAACATGCATTAAAAGACATTAAAATTTAGACGATGCTACACATAATCCCCTTTATACCTTTGAAAAAACATTTCTTATGAAATTTATCTCATTCCTTCTAACGTTTTTATTTTATTTGATTGTATTGAATTCTAATTATAAATATGCACTCCTAAGACATCTACTTCACATTTATTTAGCTACTTATGTTTATTAATTTTTGTTATTGATAATATTTGTAAATGAAGATTGGTTGAATTGAAATAAATATTATTGTGTTCATTTTGAAGAGCTCTATTGAATTTAATATTCATTTTTAAAAATAATATTTTAATCAATTAGTTTTGGTCCATTTTTTGTAAAATTTTTACTCATGCATTGATCAATCAAGGATTTTGTAATTGATCTCTTCAGTATCTTAGATTACATCATTCCTATACAATTGATCTCATCTCCTATAATTTTTTTCTTTGGTTTTGTTATATTATTATGAAACTCCAATTCTCCAATTGAATGACCTTCACATTGCATTGATTTAGTTATATTATTTTACTTCCTTTTCTATTTTTTTAGGTTTATGATTTATTTATTAAATATAAATATAATATTTTTTTATTATTTAAGTTTTTTCTATAATAATTTGTTATAATTCAAACAGAGGTTTGATCGAGTTGAAACAAATGCAATTGGACCCAATCAAAAGAGCTTTTAGAAATTAAATATTATTTTATATTTTTTACTATTGTTTGTGTAGTTTAGGCATGTTCTCTTGTATCTTGGGATGGTGGTTTCTCATTCCTTCAAATCTTTGTGTGATTTTGTTATATTACTATAAAATTCTAAATTTGTACTCATGTGGCTTTTACATTACAATGATTTCGGCATATAACATTACTTTAATTTAATTTATTTCATTTTTTGAAAAAAATAATCAATCAGTACTTTAAAATGAGTAAATATATAATATTAGTGAAATAAGAGCAATTGAAGTAACATAATATAATAAAATTTAATCAATTTAATGCTCAACAAAAAGTACATTTATTGTAACATATTAATATAACAAAATGAAATATAAAATTTGATTAGTTGAGAACAATAGCAGACAAAATTTATATTTTTAAGTAATAATGAATGCTACATAAAAAATAACAAATTTGATGCAAAGTAATATATCATAATAACACCAACACTAAATCTACACAAGAGAAGATTAATGTTACATAGCAATATAATCAAATAAGTGCGAGAAATTAGAAGAATAAAAAAAATTTGTATGGAAAAGTCAAATTAAAAGATATTAAGAATTACTTGGTTAACAAGCTTCATCATAAAATTAGGTACAAACAAAAATAACTTCTCAAAAAATAAAAGTATTCAAAACAAAAAGGTTAAAAATAAATAAAAATTATTGAAATTAGATTGTTTAGGTGTGTGCATCAACATTTTTTTGGCCTGAGCAGTCTCGTTTGAATTAGAAATTTAATTTATCTCATTATCATTTTATTTTGTATCTATTTAATGACTAATGATATTACACTTGATCTTCTTAATATCTTAGAATAAAACTTTCAATATATTTTATCTTATTTCTTCAAATAATTCATTGTATTAATATATAACCCTCAATCGCATTTGTTGAAACCTTTACATGACACTTTTAACTGTGTTTATTTTTATTTTTAATGATTTCACACTTGATCTTCTTAGTATCATGAAATGAAACTTTCCTGTACAATTCTTCTCATTTCTACTAATTTTTTCCAATTATTTATTTACATTACTATGTTACTCTAAGTCTTTTCTTACATGTGATCTAGTTCACTTTCATTTAGTCATATGACATTGCTCAAATTTATCTCATTTTAGCATCAAAATAATTTAATGAATATCAAAATAATAATTTATTATTATTTTATTTTATTCATTTTAGTGATTCTTAGTTATTCTAAAAGAGATTTTATTGAGATTAAACAAACTTTGTTCAACTCCAGTTGATGAGTTCTACCCAATTAAATACTCGTTCACTTATTTTTAACTTTTTGTTTATTTTTGGAAGACATTACTAGGTAATTTGATTCATGCTTAATTTAACCATTAATAATGTTACACTTCATCTCCACAATAAGTACAAATTAAACTTTCTTAAATAATATATCCTTTTTTTTACAAAGTTTTTATTTGATTTTTTATATTAATATAACACTCTAATCCTCCCCTCATTTGTCCTCAATGGACTAACCACAATCAGCTCAATGAATTTAAATATTCATTTTCATATCTTTAAATGCTTATTTCATAGGGATTTAGCATGCTTTAGATGGTATTTTGTTTCTTACTTAATTTAATGATATAGCATTTTATGCTTAATCCTCTTAGTATTTTGGATTGAAACTTTCACATATATTTATCTCATTTATTAAAATGTTTTCTTTTTAATTGGCAATGCCACTATGAAACTCTAATACTCAAACAATATGACCATAACAATATTTTAATTTTATTATATCACAATGCTTCAGTTTATCTTTTTAATGAATTATTATAATTTTACTTAATCAAAATCAAAACATAATATTTTTTATGTATTTTGATCTTTGTTTAAAATTGTAATTCTAAAAATGATATTGATCAAGTTGAAATAAATGTCATTAGACATGGCATGATGAACTTTATCTGATGAAATATTCATTGGTATATTTATTTAAAAAACATTTGTAGTATTTTAGCATACTTTATGGATCATTTCAAATTATACAAAATCTAAAAATAGTGGACGTCATTGTTTATCTTGTTAGAATCTTTGAATGCAACTTGCCTAAACAATTTATATCTTTTTTAAAAATGTTTCTATTTGATATAGTTATATCATATCTTTACAGTAAATCTCATATGAAGTGACCTTTGCATCATTTTGAGCTTTTGATATTATAGTTATTATTTTTAAGTTTTGTAGTAAACATATATTTGTTAAATATTTAGGTAGCTTTATTATTTTTTATTTATTATTAGTAATTTTAAGCAATTTCAAAAAACGTTTGATCGAGATGAAACAAATGGTGTTAGACTCATCTCCATGAGCTCTATCTAATTTAAGTTTTATTTAAATATTTTCTAAATTTTTTAAAGTTTTGACATCGTTTAATAAAATTTTGAATCTTGCCTTATTTAATGGTCAGGGATGTTATGCTCCACCTCCAAAGAATCTTGGCATGTAGCTTTCTATCATTTTTTATTTTAATTTATTAAATTTTTAATTTTGATTCAATTTTATTTCTATGAAACAATAATTCTACTCCTATGTGACATTTATACCCTTTTAAATTTTGTTTTGTTATATTACCTCAGTTTTTCTCATTTCAATTTTAATATGTATTTAATTATTATTTAAATCATAATTTATTATTATTTATATTTTATTACTTTGTAATTCACAGTAATTCCAAACATGTACTTACAGGGAAGAAAATTTCATTAGACTCATTACAATGAACTTTACATAATTAGTTACTCATTTTTATTTATTTAAAATTTTTATTTTCATGAGTTTTGGCCTGCATTCGTAGGCATTTTTATTAGTGCTGGAGTTTATGATTTAGTATGTTCGTTGACCTCTTAACTTGGAATGTAACTTTGAAGTGTGATTTATATAATTTCTTTTAATTTGTAGCTTTGATTAGGTTTATTGCTACGTAGCTAAAAATCTCCCCTGATGTGACCTTTGCATCACATTGATTATGTTATATGATAATCCTTCAATTTAACTCACTTGAGGTTTAATTTGTGTTTGCTTAGTATCGAAATAATAATTTTTATATTTTTAGGCTCATAACTTAGTAATTTGTAACAATTCTAATCTTTGTTTGATTGATATGAACAAAATGTCATTAAACTCATCACAATGGCCAATTTCTCATTCTTGCTACAATATATATTTTTTTAATATTATAGTACAATTTACCATAAATTATGATTATTTTTTTTTATTCATAGTAACTCTAAAAAATGTCTAATCAACAAAAAATAAATGTTATTGGACAAATGTCAATAGTTCTATTCATCAAAAAAGTTATTCATTTATTCTTAAATATTTCAATTTTTAGTATTTTGTTAAGCTTGAAAAGGTATTTTTGATTCACACGTGATTTGATGACATGTTGTTACACTCGTTCTCTTGAGTATCTTAAAATGAAGCTTTCTTATATAATTTATCTCATTTTCACAAATCTTTCTCTTTTATTTTATTATATTATTATGAAACTCTAATTCTCATCTTTTGTGACAATTTTATTGCTTTTACTTTTTTATATTATATTTGTTTAATTTATCACAATTTTCAATTAATTTATTTCTAGTTAACATTAAAATATTAAGTAATTATTTTTTAAGTTTATTTACTTCTATAATCTATAGTATTTCTAAATAATATTCAATGGACAAGAAATGTAGTTGTTACACTTTCCGTAAGAAGCTCAATCCAATGAAATATTTTAAAGTATTCTTAAATATGTAGTCTTGTTTTGTTTTTTTTCATGCTTCATAAGTTGACATAGTTCATATTGGATTTCACATTCAATTTTGTTGCACATGATCTTTACAATAGCTTGGAATACAATTTAGCCATACAATATATTTCTTTCATTGAAAACTATCACTTGTATTTAGTTATATTACTACGTAATTCTAATTCTCATATCATGTGACTTTTACATTACGTTTATTTTGTTATATTATACTACTTAAATTCAACTCAATTCAAATTTAATTTGTATTTTCTTAAAATTATACTTTAGTTAAGTATTATTTGTGATTATTGGCTTTAATAATTTGAAGTAAATCCAAGCTAGGATTGATTAAGAGAAAACAAACATCATTAGGCTTGTATCAACGAGCTCAATTAAAAGAAATATTAATTTTTTATTTTTTTAAATATTTTAATTTTTTTTTATTTAATAATTTCTTACCAAGTACTTACATTTGTGCCTAATTTTATGATTAAAGATGCTACATAATCTTCTTAGTATCTTGGAATTTAGTATTTTTAAATAATTTATCTCAATTTTCCAATTCTTTTGCTTTGAATTGGCAATATTATTATGAAATTATAATTCTCATCTTATGTGATCCTTACAAAAGCTTGACTTGGTTAAATTATATTCATTTAATTATTTAATTTAAACTTTAATATATAATTAGTTAATATTCAAACAATAATTTTTTAATATTTATGTATATTTACTTTGGCAATCCGAAATATAACAAAAAAAGATTTGATTTAATTAAAACAATTGTTCTTGGACTTTGCTCGATGACCTCTATCAAATCAAGTATATATTGCATATCTTTATTTTTTAAATGCTTTATTTGTTTGAACTTTGTCATATTTTATATGACATTTTGATGTACAATAATGTTGACAAAATCTCCATAATATCATGAAATACAATTTCCACATAAACTTTAACTCACTTCTTAAAATATTTTTATTTTATTTTTTAATATTAATTTGTAATTGTGAATGAGCTATCATTCTTCCTTTACATCATCTTCTTTTGGGTGAATTACTTTTCTTCAATTAACCTAATTTTAACTTAAATATATTTTTTTAAACCTTCAAATTACTATTTACTACAGTTTGTGCTTATTTACTTCTAGAATTTGTAGTAATTAAAAAAAACTAATCAAGAGAGGCAAACAAAGCTAGACTTACTTCAATGAGCTCTTTAGTAGTAAACGTTAATTTTTATTTTTTTAATTATTTTCTAATTTTCTAGTGGTTTGACATACATTATGAGACAATCTCGTTCACTACTAATTTAACGATCGAGGATGTTCCAATAAATCTTCTCCCTTTTATTTTTCAAAGCAATTTTCATACCACAATTTATCCCTTTTATTTAAATTTTTTTGCCTTATTTGGTTTGGTTACTTTGTAATGCTAAAGTCCCATTTGTGACTAATATATCAATATTAATTTTCCATTTTAATGAATTCAATTTATATTATATTTAATATATATTTCCTTATTATTAAAATAATAATTTGTTACTATTTATGCTTAATTAGTTTTGTAGATCATACAAATTGAAAATGAAGTCCAATAGGGAAAAAATAAACATTATTAAACTCTTTTAAAGAAGCTCTATCCAATTAATTATTCATTTTATATGTTTATAAATTATTCTTCTTGGTATTTTGCTGCTTTTTAAGATATTTCTCAATGTATGTAATTTGATTATTGAGGATGCTACCCTCGATCCTATTTAAATCTTTGAATATATCTTTTCCATGTAATTAATCTTATTTCATCAAAGATTTAACTTTAATTTGGCTAAATTGCTATGTAATAATAAATCTTTCTTATATGCCATTTAATTCATTTTGATTAACTTACATTACATAACTTAGGTTTGTTTTGTTAAAATTTTAGACTCTATTTACTTAATATTAAAACAATATTTTATTGTTATTGATGCTTATTAATTCACTAAATCACAAAAAATCCAATTGACATCCAATATTAACAAAAGATACTAATTGCACTTATCAAGATGATCTATATTTAATTAAATAGTATTTTTCTTTAATTTTTTATTTTCTTTTGTTTGTTCATGCTTCAAATTTAAATTTTTACTTAATTTGACGATGCAGGATGTTGTACTCAACTGCCTTAATATCTTGGATAGAAACTCTTCTATAAATTTTATCTTATATTTTCAAATTTCTTGCATTTATTGATTTATATTCCTACGTAACCCTAAATGTTCCTTAATGTAACCTTTGCATTACTTTGATTTGGTTTTATAATAATAAATTAGTTTGCCTATTTTGAAATTTATTATATTTTTAGTTAATATTAAAAAGGTAATTTTTTTATTTATGTTTTTTACACGTGTAACTTATAATTATTCCAAATATGGTATGATCAAGAAAATAAATTATCCTTGAACTTATCTCAAAACACTCTTTCCAATTAAATATTTATTTTTATATATTTAAACATTTTAGTTTCTATGGTTTTTTATATGTTTTATTGGACATTTTTGTTTGTAACTGATTTGATGATTGAGAATATTACATTGCATCTCTTTAGTATTACATAATGCAACTTTTTGTATAGTTTATCTTATTTCCTCAAATTGTTTCCAATGATTTAGTTATACTAAAATGACAAGCTATTTCTCCTATCATGTGACCATGAAATTTTAATGATTTGCATATATTTCATTACTTAAATTTATCTCTTTTTTAGTTCATTATATATTTACATAAATTTTAAGTAATCATTTATTAATACACGTGGTTATTTGACATTTGTAATTCATAATAATTCTAAAAAATTGTCAACAAAGATGATTCAAGCTTCACTATGCTCATCTCAATTAACACAACGAATAAAATATTTTTTTTCCTTGTTTTAAATTTATTTTTATAGTTTTTTAAAATGTTTTATTACATATTTCAATTGATACCTTATTTGATGATTGATGCTGCTAAACTTAATATTCTTATAATCATGTAAAGTAATTTTGCCATACAATTTATCTTATTCATCAAAATTTTTTTACTTAATTTTTTATATTTTAGATATAATTCTCCTCTCATATGGCCTTTATAATTATTTGATTTTCTTATATCATAGTGTTATAGTTTATATGATCATAGCTTTAATAGGTATATATAGATGCTTAAAAATCAAACAAATTTTTTTTATTATTTATGATACCTTTTTTCAATAATTTACAATAATTACAAACAAGTTTTGATCGAGATGAAAAGTTATCATCATACTCATCTCGATGACCTCTACTTAAATATTTCTTTTTAAATTTCAAAATAGTTTATTTTCCAAAGGTTTTACAAGAAATTTTAATTCATACTTTATTTAACACTCAACGCTTAATGTCCTACAATTTAAGTTTCTTATAAAATGTATCTTATTTTTCTAAATTTGGGCTTTTATTTATCTGTATTACTTTGAAACTCTAGTTTTCTTTTTGTTACTTTTACATATGTTTGACTTTGTTATTGTACACATGTTTAATATATCATATTTCTTCTTTGACAAAGGTTAAGTTAAAATTAAAAAAATAATTTATGAATTTTATTTTATTGACTTTATTAATTCACAATAATTCCAAATGTGATTCGATGGAGTCAAAATAAATATCATTACACTCATCTTGATGTGCTCTATCTAATTAGATATTAATATTTATATTTTTAAATATTTTATTATCAATAGTTTTGTCAAGCTTTACATAACATTGATTCATAGAAAATTTGAAAATCAATGATATTACAATCAATCTTCTTGTTATCCTAGAATGAGACATTCTTTTATAATTTATTTTTTTTCAAGTATTTTTATTTTAATTTGTTATGAACTACGAAAATAAAACTTTTCTCTCATGTGACTTTTACTCTGTTTTGATTTGGTTATTTTTCATTACATTATATTGTTTCAATTTTTCTTTCAAAACTATTTACCTAATATGAAAATACCAATTTGCTAATATTTAAGTTATTTTAATTTCGTAATTTGTAAGAATTTGAAAAAAGGCTAACAGTAATTAAACAAAAATGTTTTTGGATAAATGAGCTCTATCAAAATGTTATTCATTTTTTATTTTTTAATATTTATTTTCTACTAATTTTCTCGAAATAACGATTCATTGTGATTTAATCCTGACATGATCAATCAAGAAACACTTCATCTCCTTATCATCTTGGAATGTAACTTTCTAATATAATTTATTTAATTTCATAGAAGTTTTTTGCTTTAATTTTTTTATGTTATCATATAACTATAAATTTATTATTGTGTGACCTTTAGTAAATTTTTAACTCATTATATTATCTCAAGTCTGTCAATCTTATTTCAATTTTAATATATATTTTCGTAGTGTTAAAGTAAACAAATCCTTTTCAATGTGCATATTTTATGTGGTAATTAGAAGTTTGCAAATGATATCTAATGGAGAAAAGACGCTTTTTCATACTTGTCTTGATGGGTCTATATAGTCTGACTTTTTTTTATAATTGTAAATGCTTGATTTTCCTTAATTTGGCAGTTTTTATTAATTATTTTGATTCATAACTTATTTGGTAACTAAGGATGCTACAATTGATCTCCTCAATATCTTTGAGTACAACTTTCTCAAAAAAACTTAGCTCATTTCGTTGAAAATTTTTATTTGAATTCGTTATATTACTATTAACTTTAAATCTTCTATTGCATGACCTTCAAAATTAGTATTATTGGTTATATTACTTTGATTCAACCTAACTCTTTTTAGAAGTAATATATTTTTCTTAATATTAAAATAAATTTTTTTATAGTTTAATTATTTAAACAATTCTAAATAATTCCAAATGAGATCCAACCAAAATGTAACGAATATTGTTGTACTCACCTCGATCAGCTCTTTCCTATTAAACATTTAATTTTTTAAATGATTTATCTTCCATGATATTAAATCACTTTACAGGACATTTTGATTTACACATGATTTGATGATCAATGACATTACAGCCGATCTCTTTAATTTTTTTGAATGCAACATTTTGATATAGTTTGTTTCATTTTTTTAAAATTTTTTGTTTTCGTTTGAAAATGTTACTGTGAAACTCTACCTTTTGTCTTATTTAAAATTTATGTCACTTAGATTTGGTAATGTTATATTAGCTTAAGTTATCTTAGTTTAGTTTTACTTTTATATTCCAAAAATTTAAAAATAATAATTTTTTATTTTCAATGTCGATTAACAGTGATATTTCTTTGTATTTATTAATATGGTTCAAACATTATGAAAGAAACCTTATTGGACTCCTCTCGAGGACATCTATCAAATTTAATTCTCATTTTTATATTTTTTAGTATCTCATTTTCTAGAGTTTTGGCACACTTTCTAAGATATTTTTATTCAAAACTTATTTGATGGTCAAAGAAATTACATTTTTTCTCCTTAATATCTTGGAATTGAACTTTCCCATACAATATATCTTATTTCCTCTAATTTTTAGGTTAGATTTCATTATATTACTCTTAATGTTAAATCTTTTGTCACATGACCTTCACTTCATATATTTTTTATTGTGTTACTTCGCTTCAACCTAACTCGTTTTAGAAAAAACAAATATTTTATTAATATTAAAAATAACAAATTTTAATTATTTATTTTTAATAGTTCATAATAATTGCATACGAGGTCTGATGAAGACAAAAATAGGTCTTATGCTCACCATGATGAGCTCTTTCTTATTAAATATTAGTTTTGGTATTTTTAAAATTTTTTATTTGTTGATTAAGAATGTTTACATTTGGACTTCTTAATATTTTAAAATGTAGCTTTCTCATACAATTTATTTCATTTGTTCAAATTTTTTATTTTAATTTCTTTATATTACCAGAAAACTCTAATTCTCCTCTCACGTGACTAATACATTACTTTAATTTTGTGATATTACATTGCAATGATTTATCTCATTTTAGTTTTTTTACATATTTATTACATATTGAAAACAATATTTTATTAATACTTTTGCTTATTTTCTTTTGTATTTCTTAGTAATTGTGAATGATGCAAGTCATAATGAAACAATCATCATCAAAATAGTCTAGATGATCTTTATTTAGTTAAATTCAAACTATTTCAAAATGTCATATTTTCTACAGTTTTGCACACACTTTTTGCATATTTTGATTATTAAAAATTTTGACAATAAAGGTTGTTTTGCTTGACCCTTTTAGTATCTTTGAATATAACTTTTCCACGTAGGTTATCTTATCTCATTAAATTGTTCCCTTTGAATTTGTAATACTGTTATGTAACTCTAGTTCTTCTCTCATGTGACATTTACATTTAATTTTTTTAGGTATATTACTTTATTGTTATTTATCTTATTTCAACTTTAATATATATTTGTTTGGTTTTATAATAATAATATATTTTTATTTGTACTTTTTTTGGTGATTCATAATCTATTTACATGGAACTGACATTATCAAACAAACTTTGATGAGCTCCATCTTGCAAAATATTTATTTTTTTTGTATTTTTTAAAATATTTTGTTCACTACGGTTTGTCATGCTATTCAATATATTTTTATTTATATATGATTTAAATATCAAGGATGTTACAGCCAATCTACTCAGCATATTGGAATAAACTTTTACTGTATAATTTATCTTATTTACTGAAAAGTTTCTCTTTGATTTTGATATATTATATTGAACATGTAGTTCCCTTTACATCGATTTGATGTTTTTATATTACATTGGCTAAACTGATGTCATTTTAATTTTAATTTATATTTTCATATTATTAGAATTATTATTAATTTTGAATTATTTTTATAATTAAAATTAATTAAAAGAGATGTATAATAAAAAATAAAGAAATGTCATTAGATTATTTTTCATAAGCTTTATTGAATTTAAAGTTTTCTCTTATGTTTTGAAATAGTTTAGTTTTAATTTTTAAGCACTCTTTGCAAGATATTTCTTTCTGCACCTATTTGATGATTGAAGTTGTTGTACTTTATCTCCTTATTGTCTAGGAATGTAGGTTTCCAAAAAAAATTTATCTCATTTCCTCCAATTTGCTTGCTTTGCTTTTCTTATGTTATTTTGAGACTCTAATTCTCCTTTCTTGTGACCTTTACATTGATTTGACTTTGATATATTATAATGCTTTGAGTTTTCTCATTTCAACTTAAATATATATTTCCTTAATAATTCAAAAAAATTACATTGTTATTTATACGAGTTTTTATTATTAATTCAAGACAAACCAAAATTTTGTTAGAGCAACTTGGAAGAAATGTCTTTTGACTCATTTAAAAGAGTTATATTCAACAAAAAATTCATTTTCACTTTTTCAATTTTTTAGTTTTCTATGTATATGCCACACTCCATAAGATATTTTCATTCAAGCCTGATTTGATAATCTTGAACATTATATTCAATGTCTTCAGTATCTTAGAATATTTTTTGCATACAATTTATGGCATTTCTTTAAATTTTTTGCTTTGATTTTACTATAGTTTTATGAAATTGCAATTCTATACTTGGGTGATAACAAATTCCTTGAAATTTTCTTGATGTCCTCCACATAACTGAATATTTCTATTTATATTACAAATTATGTTTTTAAGGTTTTGACCAGTTTAATTTTTACCAAATTTGGTGATTAAGGACATCACACTCAATTTTGTTATATTTCTACAAAACTCTAATATTTTTCTCGTGTGACCTTTGCATCATTTTTGTTTAGTTACGTTTCGTTTGGTAAATTTATCTCACTTATGTTTTTTTAATTTTGTAATTTATTGTAATTTCAAATGTTGTCCATTTGAGACAAAATAAATATCATTTGAATGGTACATGATCTAACAATCTACAGTGTCATACTCAATCCCTTTAGCATCATAAAATGTAACTTTCTCGTAAAATTTATCTCCTCCAATGGAAATTTTACCAAACTTTAATTTTTCTATTTTACGTTGCTTTAGTTTATGTTATTTTAGCTTTAATACGTCTTCTCTTTATTATTAAAATAAAATATTGCAACTATTTATGCTTATTTTGTTTGTAAATTCATGGTAATACCAAACATGCTTGAATCACAATGAAACAAACGTTTTTGGGACCCTCTTGATAAGCTCTATATATTAAATACTTATTTTTTATTTTTTAAATGCTTTAATTTTGAGGTTTTTGGCATATTTTGTGATATATTTTGATTTAATCATGATTTCGAGATCGACAATGTTACACATGATCTCCTTAGTATCATAGAATGGAACATTACCATATTATTTATCTCCTTTCTTTAATTTCTTTTATTTGAATCTGTCATATTAATATGAAACTATAATTATTCTCTGATGGGATCTTTATGTCTCTTTTAGTTTATTATGTCACGTTACTTTAACTCATCTCATTTAAGTATTATTTTATACTTATTAAATGTAAGACATAATTTGTTATTATTTATAATTACTTAATTTTTTAATTTCATGATCTTTTTAGGATAGGTTCTATTTAAACAAAAGAAATATCATTTGACTCATCTTAGCAACCTCAAAATAATTATATTCTTATTTTTAAATTTTTAAATACTTTACTTTCTATGATTTTTCACTTCTGTGAGGCCTTTAAATTCATGTTTCATTGATAAAAAAGTTTGTCATACTTGATCTCTTTAATATCTTGGAATACAAGGCTTATGTCTAATTTATATCAATTCTTCAAATTTTTCTTTGATTTGGTTATACTAATGTAACCCTAAATTAATTCTTTAGTTGCCACTACATTTCTTTGATTTTGTTTAATTACTTGGTTTCAATTTAGCTCAATTAAGCCTTAATATACATGTCGTTGGACTCATATCGACATGCCTAACCAAATAAATATTAAGTTTTTATATTTCTAAATATTTTATTATCTTAAGATTTCAAAATCTTTACAAGCTACTTTTATTTGTACTTAAATTCATAGTCAAGGATGCAACTTTTAATTTCCTTAGAATGTTCTAAAAAAATTTTACCAAGGAATTTATATCATTATTTCTAGTTTTATTTCATTTGATTTTGTTATATTATCAACTTATCTCATTTAATCATTAATATTTGTCCACTTTATCTTACAATAATAATTTATCTTTATTTTTATCTATTTACTTTAGAAATTTATAAACCAAAACATGGTTTGATATAGGTCATATAGATGTCATTGAACCTCTATTAACAAGCCCTATCCAATCAAAAATCTTTTTTATTTTTTAAAAATCTTATTTTTTTAATTTTTTGAAACACTTCTAGAAATATTGTAACTCACAAATTTAGTGACCAGAAATGTTGCACTCAATTTGTTTAGTAACTTTGAATGTAAATTTCTTGTACCAGTTATCTCATTTCTTTAAATTTTTTTCTTTGATTTTGTTACATTACTATGAAACTCTAATTCTCCTCTTATGTGATATTTACATAGCTTTGGTTTATTAATGTTGTAGTCCTTCAATTTATGTAATTTTTATTTTAATATATATTTACTTGATATTACTATTATTATTATTATTATTTATTCTTAATTTTTTTTGTCCCTTTAGTGTTTTAGAATAAAACAGTTTCACTAAATTTATCTCATTTCTTCAATTTTTTGCTTTGATTTTATTATGTTACACACTAACTCGTAATCTCTTATATGTGATTTTAACATAACTTTGATTTGGTTATACTTCATTACTTTTGTTTAACTCATTTCAACTTTAATTTTTGATTACATTAATATTAAAATTGTTTTTTATAACAATTTATTAATTTTTTTTTAGTAATTTATAATAATTCAAGGATGTGGTATGATTGAGATAAATTAATGCCATTGGAATAGTCTCGATCAGCTCAATATTATTAAATACTAACTTCTATATTTTCATAAATGTTTTATTTTCAAGAGTTTAGTATGTTTATAAAATTTTTTTATTCGTGCCTCTTTTGATGATCAAGAATGTTACATAGGATCTCTTTAGGATCTTAGAATTCAATTTTCTTGTGATAGTAATCTATTCTTTTAATATTGTTTGTTTTATTTTGTTATTTTACTACAAAAATTTAATTCTCCTCTAAATTGATGTTTAGATCATTTTGATTGGTGATATTGTGTTTCTTCAATTAGTGTCATCTAAAGTTTAAAATAAATCAATTATTATTCAAATAATAATTTATTAATATTGTTTTTATTTTATTAGAAATTTACAATATATTCAAATGAGGTAGATTAAGATTAATAAACATTGCTTGACCTGTACGTGTCGTTGACCTTTACCCAATAAATATTTATTTTTATATTTTAAAATATGTTTTTGTGTTTTTTAATACTTAATAAGGTATTTTCCTTCATATTTGATTTGACGATCGATGATGTATGGCAAGATCTCAATAGTAACTTGTAGTGTACCTTTAACATATAATTTATCTAATTTCTTGAAATCTTTGACTTTCATTTGATTAGATTAAAATGAAACTCAAAATCTCAACTTATGGAATGGATACATGGCTTTCATTTTGTTATATTATTTTTCTTCGATTTATCTTATTTCAACTTTAATATGTATATCTACATAATATTAAAATTGTAATTTAACTGCTTTGTTTTTTTTCTTTGATAATTTGTAGAACTTAATAATTAGAGTAGCTTTGAAAGGTTTTATCTAATTAAATATTGACTTTTTAAAGGAAACATTTATGTTTACGGCACATTTTGTTATGTATTCTTGTTTGTACTTATATTGGTGGCATGTGTTTATCCCTTCTAGCCTCTTATTGGTCATAGGTTTTTTTAAATCTATAGGCCTCCCATATTCTATGATAAATGACACTACATGGGCTTCACCTTAGCCAAAATGGGCTCGCACAATGATTTCAGGAGAAGCACTTCGTAAATTGGCAAGCTAAAACTTTTTAGATTTTAAAAGTAAGTGTTCCTAAATGAAAATATAGAGATTTATTTCACTGATGTAATGCACACCCCTAACAAAAACGTCCTTTGCATAAAGACATCAATACTACAACATTAATAGAAGATAAGATAATTAATAGATAATAAAAAATGTAATTATTTTTTTAGCAATATCTTCTTAAAAATTAGTACTATTATTAAAACAACAAACATTAAATGAAGTTAAAGAGCAATTAATGATTATCTTTGGAAAATTTCTCTTATATAGAAACAAATATTAAAGAAACCAAAGTAAATTTGTTTCTTGGCAGTCATCTCTAACTCAAAAGAAATAATAAATAGAGAAAATAATCAAATCACAAAATAATAACTTTCTAAATAATTGGCTAAATCACCATATGGAAAAATAATAGATGACTTTAAATATTAGTAGATGAAAAATAATTTATAATTTTATAGATAAAGATATAAATTTAATTTTTAGGCGAATATATTTACCAAATGAAAAATCAGTAGCATTGGAGCATTGAGTTGGCCAAGAAAATGAGAAAAAAAGGTTCACTTAGAATTATTTACTCCTAAGATAGAAATAAATCATAAAAAAAGGACTTGTATTTGTTCATAATTGCCTTGTTATGATAGTAGTTATAAGATACACAAAAAAGCCTATGAAGGAAAACTCTAATACTCTTACCAAATAATGATAACAATAATCTTAGATATCATTTATTAGAAGTTTAGCACTAGAGACGAATGATAGGGGAGAAATAAGTTATTTAAGATTACATTATATCGTTCAGGCTCGAAAACCTTACAAAGATAGAAAATTATACATAAAAAAATATATGATACAAATAGAAGGAATCTCTTCATTTGTAAAAGCCCTATAACTAAATAATTAAACTTATTAGAGATTAGATATAACATATATGAACTACATATCATTAAATTCTTAGCAAAATCTTGCATCAAAATTATCAAATCAAAGGTTTTATCTAGAGACCAACTTTAAGGAATAGAATGCGATATCTCCTTAGTACAACCAACCTAAACATATATGCCAAACTATGTAAGCTATTTTACTAATACCATTGGGAGACTCAACTGTGGATATTCCAATCACCATGCTATTCTTGTAGGAGAAGATTTAGATGATGATGATTGATGGTTTAAACTCTAAACATCAAACTCCATATTCTATTAAATAATTTATTATAAAAGTAATCGAAGCCAGAAGTAGTTGCATGTTCAAAATTTCTTAAAGCATACTTTTTAATTCTTACCCTTTCCTTCAACCTCAATTCGAAGAACAACTCCAAGCTTTTCTAAGACACAACTTTGATGAACTACTACTCTTAGGGATGAATATGGTAAGTTATGGTAGTGTGACAGTAGATACCATAGCTACTTCCTTCATAGTAACTCTCAATTGCCAAGCACTAGTAGGCCTATCAAACATAATACAACCCACATCATTTGGAGAAGAAACTAATTGTTTCGCATTCCCAAGATGAATAAGAATGTGACAAAAATGGGGTGAATCCAAATGATTATTTCATAATTGAAAATGATCATATCCCCAAGATTTTGAGCAAATGTTACAAGTAGGAAATAATCTCAATTATGTAACTAGTATAATTCGAGAAATCATCCAAGGCATAGAGCCTTGTCAAGGACATACATTAGGATGAAGTTATACTAGATTTAGAATGATTAACAATAATTAGTTTCAATCATATAGTACATTTTAGTCAAGATTATTCAAAAATATTTGCAAAAAAGGTAGATGCTTCATGAATGTCACATTAAGGGATAAATATTTTGAGAAACTACCACAACAATTAAGAGAAATTATTAGCAAAAAATTGAATTAGACAGTATGTTATAAATTATCATAAGAATCAATTCTTCGATTATGTTTATGTTTAATTATCTCTAAGAGAAATGCATGGAATAAGATGTTGAAAAGAAAATTAAAACCTTTGGTTATTCTAATAAAATTATGATACCAACATACTATAGTGCTAGCCATTTTAGAGATAATGAAGTAGCACATATAATGAAAAACGTTTACGTTGGAGATCAGATAGAACTGTTCAAAATTTATAAACCATTAGCTAAAAAATATAGTTATTTATTTTTAGAGAAATAAGTCATTTTGTCAGCCAATGCTTAAATAACAAAGTAGATCAAGAAAGATTAAACAAGTACATTGAACTAGTCATTGAAGAAAAATATTATATTGTGAGCTTAGTTAAAATTTAATCAAAATGAGATAACGATATTATAGTTATTTAGATGAGCAAGTTAAGCTAGATGACATAGACATACTGGTTTTAGACATAAATAGAGAAAACCCATGGAATTTTGACAATGAAACCAAATATCTCCTTAAAAATTATAACTTTAAACAATCTAAAGTACATTATGATCATGAATTTTATGATACTATAATAACCATTAACCAAAAGTGTGGTGACTGTAAAAAATATTTAGGGACAAATAACATAACAAAATCTAAGAAGTTTAATTAGGAGTTATGGAGTTTTTATGCTAAAAACTTAGTATGTAATATGACCAAAAAATTTTAGAAGTGTAATAATAAGATAGAAAATAATTTAATTCAGTGATTTTAGCTTCGAAGAAGACATGAACTAAGATTTTTTTAAATATGTACATAAACTATGATGATTTATAATAATGTGTTAATATTAGACAAAATGTAATTTTAAAATTATGCAAAAAAATCTTTAAAGCATTATAGAAAAACTATATAACATGCCAATTAGAAATAATGACACTCAATTTAATCTTTAAAATGAAAAAACTAGATGCAACCTAAAAGACTTTGAGAATTTGAAATGCATATTGAAGAATTGTTAAGATCAGGATTATTAAGGGAAAGAATAGCTCTCCACCAACGATTACAACTGTACTTAAAAAAAATTCGAAAACAATTCAAGGTAAAACAACAAAGCTATTTTATAATAAACAATTTAACGATAATACTATAAATAATATGTATATTATACATAGCAAAGAAAATATGCTACATAAAATTGAAATAATATTATGAATTGCTAGTTATGCCCTTTAGATTATAATTTGCACCATCTATATTTCAATCAAAAAAATACATTTTAAAAAACAAAAACAAAATTCATGAAAACTTGCATAGATGATATTCTTATCTCTTGTCTACACACTCTTACTCATTTTACCTATTTTGAACTTTTTTTCAAAATATGGCTGTAGAAAGGTCTAGAATTATCAAAAATGAAGTTCTAAATAAAGAAATGATATATTAACCTTTTAGGAACAAATATTGGAAACAAAAAGGTAAAATCGCAATATCATGTTAGTAATTCTATCATGGACATGCCAAAAAATTTACCAACACCTAAAGATTTTAAGAGATTTTTTTGAAAACATAATTATGTATTTTTTTTCATTCATCATTTAGCTGTAGTTGTAAGAACAATGCAAGTAAGAACTATTTTGAAGGCTAATGGATTCTTTAGCGATCAAGATATCAGGTTGGTGAAAAAGATAAAGCAAAAAACCAAAGCAATGGCTCTTTCACACTTACCTCATCTATGTATTTATTTAATAGTAGTACAAGATGGATGCATTGAATGTTAGTGAGGGATATCTAAATAACGAAGTAAGAAAAGAAAGCAAAAGAGGAAGAATGTATAGGTACATATCAAAAAACATTATGTAAGTAAAGTAATTACTATATATGCTGAACATTATCATACCTATACAGCTTATATAGCTTTGAAATATTCCTTAAAAATACATGAGAATTTACTATTAGGACAGATTTAAAAGAAATTGTTGAATCTTATGATAAACTTAATCACAATAAATTAGCCACTAAAATGTCTTTATTATTTAATGATTTTCTTATTAACTGTCAATGTCATATAATCATCAAATGTATAAAAGAAGATATAATAGTTTAACTAATCAGCTCTTCCACACAATTAGCAAAAGACTATCCTTGAAAGGCCACTAGGGTCATAACATATATAATTAGCAAACACATGGACACAAAAAGCTATCAATTAACATTATAAATGGCCTTAGAAAGCTTTGAAGCAGTAGTATAAATTGCCATAAAAAGTCTCAAAATGCCACTATTATAAAGATAATTTATCAAGTTACAAAATGTAACACTAGCATATTTTATAGGAAATGACATTTTTTGTACCAAATCACTTTTGGGCCTCATAAACTAAATAGATTTGTTAGAATTCAAATTTACAATACATACCCCAACATGTAGTTAACAAGGTATACAAGTACTTATTCAATCACCTGTGGAATACAAGAAAGGACAAGAATCTATTTTTATATGTCATAGACATTCCTGCTGGTAAGCTTTGTTAGATTGAGTCCCTTAAGAAAACACCTTCCTTGGCAAGAAATTTTTTTTTTCCTTCCATGAAGATTTAACAATAGCAAAAGGTTTCAAATTATGAAGAGAAAGACACTATTGGATTAATTATCAAAAAGGAGTTAGAATATAAGCTTGGTCAAGGAAAAAAAGTTGAAATGAGGACACAAGATTTTGAAAATCAAGAATACCAAATGTCTTTGAAGTATAACCCTATGATATCTCTTTAGTCAAATAGAAGATTTTACAATATGTTATCAGACACAACATGGAAAAGATAAAAAGATGGTAAAAGTATATTTAAGAAATTCCCTTAGAA
This sequence comes from Vanilla planifolia, assembly GCA_023846275.1. Classification (NCBI taxonomy): domain Eukaryota; kingdom Viridiplantae; phylum Streptophyta; class Magnoliopsida; order Asparagales; family Orchidaceae; genus Vanilla; species Vanilla planifolia. The sequence goes on along the minus strand of JAIUJO010000058.1, from coordinate 2,610,151 downwards.
ATTATTTGTATTATAGAAGGAAAACTTGTATGTGTCTTGGAAATATTTGGACTTCACCATGACCCTACGAAGAGATTCTACTAACTTAGACTTATCATCAGGGAAAGACTAAATTGTTCTTACTAAAGAACTTAATTCTCTTAAAAGTTTACGAATATAGTTCATTTCAATGATTAATACCAAAAAAAATATTGTAAGTTAACAAATTTTGTTGCAATTCATTAACATAAGCATACAATCTTGCCTCTTGACCATAAATCTATAGAATCTCAATGAAGCAAGAAAAGAAAACTTAGACACTTCAATAAGCCATAGAGTGTGAGTATTCAATATATCAATTGACAAGTTTACTTGTCTATAAGACCAAAAGGAACAAATATAATGAAAGAGAAGTCACGCATTTGCTATTAAGGCTAACAATTCATTTTTAAAAGAAGACAAGAATCTTTATGAAGAAACGTGAACAAAAATTTATGAGGATGAAGATGTTTTCAAAAAATAAATTTATGTGCCTTTCTTATGGAATATGAATGATAGTCCTAATGTTTTAGACCTTTTTCTAATAATAATATCGATTTCAAAATAATCTATAAGGGAGATTACTAAAAGAACTTTGGGGATCCTAAAAATGATGATCACTATAATATGTCTTATTCCAAACAATTTATGAATCTTATAGACACTGGAGGCTCACCAAAATTTTATAAATCTTGTGGAATTAAATTATCTGAGGGACAAATGCTTGAGCACATCCAAACATATGGCATTAGGCCAACAAAATGCCTTTGGTGGAATAAAATAAAGATTTATGACTTGTTAAGGTCACCTGTGAAACACATGAGCCAATACCTTTAGTAGTTTGACTTTCTTGCATTGGAGCCCTTAGTCTAAGGCACAAGGTTTTTTTAGAGAACCTTGTTATAATTAACCATCTAACTAGTAGCAAGCCACACTTGCTACTTAGGGCTCTACTCGTATTTTCTATACTTATTGATTATTTTGTTATCAGAGTGGTTCACATACATTTTGTTTTCAGTTTCTTCACAGAGGAGCTTGTACCTTTTACAGATGGAATTCATATTCCTTTAAGTCTATATTATCGACAATTGGTTGTTTCATTTTTTTAAACAATGGAGAACAGCCATGATTCTAACACGTCCCATTGTCTTTATGGTTTTGTCCTATAAACTTGTTTAAACACTCTCTATCTACTTTATTATTTTTGTTTTGTTTGAAAATAAGACAAATTTTACCAAAAATAATCACAGATGAGTACCCATTATTTAGTCATTTTCTTCTTAATAGTGGATATGAGGTAGTGCAATAACTATGTGAATTATTTTGCTAAAAAAGGGTCCACTAATCTCACCATAAGATCTATATATATGGCTACGAACATTATAAAACAGTTATATTTCATCGTGTAGGCCCCATCATGGTTGCAGTTTTGGGATTAGATTAAAATGGATAAGGTGCAAAAACACAAATAATCTTAATAGATATTTGTAATAACAGTTTTAGATAATGTTTAATAGAATGTTTAGTAGTTGACATGAGTGACAAATGGTGTTACACATGATCTTGTCAGTATCTTCGTATGCAATGTTTCTATAAAGTTTATCTCATTTATTTAAATTTTTTTCTATGATTTGGTATATTAAAATGAAGCTTTAATTCTCTTATCATTTGACTTTTACATTAGTTTGCTTTAGTTATATTACATTGCTTCAAGTTACCTCAATCCAACACAATATAAAATTTAGTTTATAATAAAATAAAAAATTATTAATATTTATGTTTCACTTCTTTGCTTGCTCATAGAAATTCTAAACGTTGTTCGATGGAGAAAAAATAAACGTCATTGGAGTCATCTTGATGATTTCTATAAAAATTAAAATTTATTTTATATTATAAATTATTTAATTTTCAAGTTTTTTGCATGCTTTATATAGTATCTTGATTCTTACTTGATTTGAAGATTGAGAATATTACACTAAATCTTCTTCTCATCATGAAGTGAAGCTCTACTTTACAATATTTTTCATTTATTCAAAGTTTTTTCTTTAATTTCTTTATATTATGAATATTAATGTGCTTCTAGTATGATCTTTACATCACCTTGATTTGGCAATATTACATTACTTAAGTTTAATATTTTTTTCTTCTATATTTATCTCCTTAATATTAAAATAATACTTTTTATTACATATGCTTACTTTCTTTGATAATTTGTGCTATTTCTTAATGTATTTCAATGGAGACATGACAAACTTTGTTTGGATGCATCACAGGACATTTTCATTGTTTACCAAATTTAACAATAGATGATGTTTCACTCGATCAACTTATTTTTTGGGAATACAAATTTGTTGTGTAATTTATCTCATTTCCATAATCTTTTCTCTTCTATTAAGTTAAATATTACGATTTAGATCTAAATCTCTTATCATATCATCTTTGCATCACATTTGTTTAACAACATTACTTTGCTTCAATTTATCTTATTTCAAATTTAATATACATTTACTTAATATTAAAAAATTTTTATTATTCTTTAAAAATTTTTATTTTGGTAATTTGTAGTGTTCTAAATGACGTTCAATCCAGATGGACCAAACATTATTGGATGCATCTTGACCTACTTTTTTTAATTGAATATTATTTTTTGTAATTCTTTAATATTTTATTTTGTTTGTCTTTCACATGGTTCTCAGCACATATTGATTGGCATAAGATTTGATGTTTGAGAACGTTGAAGTCGATCTCCACAATATTTTGGAATGTAGCTTTCCCGTCTTATTTATTTTAATTATACAAAGTTTTCATTTTTATTTGTTATATACCTTTGAAACTCTAACTATCCTCTAATGCTACGCTAACTTTTCTTTTATATTTTTGCATTAAATTACCTCAATTTTCTTATTTTAGTATTTATAATATATTTACAAAATGTAAAAATTATAATTTTTTATCATTTATGGCTATTTAATTTGTTAATATGCAATAATTCAAAACATGGTCTATTTTAGTTGAAACGATCACTATTGGCCTCATCTCAACAAGCATTATCAAATTTAGTTTCATTTTTATATTTTTTTTATTTTTTTACTTTATATCCTTTTATCTTATCTTTTGGGAGATCTCGTTAACATCTTAGAGTATATTTTCCCTTACAATTTATTTATTTCTTAAAATGCTTTACTTTGACTTGTCAGTGTTATTATGTGACCCTAACTCTCCTCTCATATAAATTTTATAATTTAACTTTTTTGTGTTTAACATAAATTTATTTAAACTTAAAGTAGTCATTTTTTGTTGTTTATACATATTTACATTCACAATTTATCACATGTTTGAATGAGTTCTAATCTTTATAAAGAAAAATTCCATTGGACTTGCCTTTGTGACCTTTGTCCAAATAAATATTTTTTTTATTTCTAAAAATTTTATTTCTAAATATTTTATTTCAAAATGTTTTATTCCTAAATATTTATTTCATTAAATTTGGGCATGCATTGTAAGGCATCATGATTTTTACCTAATATAATGATTGATGATGTTATAATATTTAATTTATTAATTTTTGGTAATTCAAAATGAGATCAAATAGTGATGAAAAAAAATGTTTGGAATGTTGATGAGTTTATCAAAAAAAACTTTAATACTTTAGTTTTTTAGAAACCTCATTTTCGATGGTTTTCGCATGCTTTATGCGAAGTACTGATTCTTATATGATTTTTTAAAACCAGATGTCAGCCTTAGTGTCCACTGTATCATATATGTATACTTTCTCATAAACTTTATCCCCTTTTTTCAAATGTTTCACAACTTTATTATGTTGCCATACAGCTCTAAATTTTCCATTAATATGACCTCTACATCACTTTGATTTTGTTATACTCCATTGTTTCAATTTATCTCATTATATTTTTAATATAAATTTTTAATATAAAAAAAAAAATTTTTATATTAAATATTAATATAAAATTTGGTAAGAATAAAATAATATTTTTGTAGTTTGTAATAATTCTAAATGATACCTTCTTGAGTTGAAACAAATGTCAACTCGTCTTGATAAGTTGTATGATTTTGGCACACACTATTAGAATTTTTAATATGTACTAGATTTGATGATTGAGGATGTTACCTTGATAGCCTTAGTATCTTGGATTGGAAATTTCTTATACAATTTAATACATTTTTTCAATTTTTTGCTTTGATTTGGTTATGTTACTTTGAGAATTTAAATCTCTTCATGTTGACAATTACATCACTTAACTTTTTTTATTTTACATTAGATAAATTTATTTCATTTTTTTAAAATTTTTCTATTTAACATTAAGATTGTATCATTAATGCTGATTTACATAAATAATACATTACTTTAATTTATATCATTTTAGTTTTAGAATATTTTTAGTTAATAATAAAATTTTTTTTATTATTTATGCTTATTTGCATTGGTAATTAATTGAAATTTCAAATGATACTCAATTAAAAATGAGAAAATATCATTCGACTCATCTCAACAAACTTTATGAGACATTTTTATTCATAACTCTTCTGAAAGTCAAGAGAGTTACATTCATTATATTTATTACCTTTCAGTGAAAGTTTCTTATATTAATTATATAATTTTTTCAAGGTTTTCTCCTTTTATTTTTTAATAGTACATTGTATGTCTAAATCTTTTGATGTGTGATATCACTTTGACTTTGTAATAGGATATAGTTTGAATTTACATTATTTTAACATTAATAAATATCAACAAAATTTTAAAACGATAATTTATTTTAATTTATGTTTATTTAGTCAGTTAATTTATAGTAATTTCAATCTAAATTTAATCAAGAAGAAAGAAATATCATTAGACTCATTTTGATCAGTAATAATAATTAAATATTTTGTCTTATAATATTTTTAATTGTTGTATTTTTTAATGTTTTGGCATATTTTAGAAGATATTTTGATTTGTACCTAATTTGGTGATCATAAATGTTACAACAAATGTTTTTCGTATCTTGGAAAGTAAAATTTTCATCTAATTTATCTAAGATTTAAATAGTTTTACTTTGAATTTGTTATATTACTATCAAACTCTAAATCTTCTCTCATTTGTACTTTAAATTAGTTTGACATGAATGGAATGCTATTATAATCATCTTCACATGGTCACAAAGAATAAATGTTTATTTTTTCATTTTGAAATTTTTTATTATGTATGATTTTTGCATGCATTATGAGTATTTTTTAGTTCATATCTATTTTTACATTCGAGGATCTTACCTTCGATGTCAATTTTGCCTTGGAAAGCAATTTTCTGATACAATTTATCTTGTTTCTTCAAATTTCATAGTAATTCCAAATGATATTTCCTTAAACTAAAAATCTCTTCTTATGCGAATTTAGTTACATTATAATTATAACATTTCACTCTTTTCAACTTTAATATATATTTACTTAAAATTTAAAAAAACATTTTTTTATTTATGCATATTTATAGGATTAATTCATCGTAATTCTAAATTAGGTCTAATAGAGGCAACAAATTTCATGAGACTTATCTGCACGAGCTCTACCCAATTAAATATTATTTTTTATATTTTTTAAGTACTCTTTTTTAGGACATTGACATGTTTAACGAGATATTTTGATTCTTACCTAATTTGATGATCAAGATTGTTACACTCAAACTGTTTATTACATAGGATTTAATTTTCCCTTATTTTTTTTTCTTATTTTATCAAACTTTTGTCCTTTGATTTTATTATGTTATCTTGTAACTCTAAATCTTTTCAATGTGTTACATCGCTTTGGTTTTTTATATTGCATTGCTTCAATTTATCTCATTTAAAATTTAATAAATTTTGACTTAATATTAAAACAAAATTTCTTTTTATTAACGTTTATTTAATTGTTTAATTCGTAGTAATTCCAAATGAAGATTGATGGAGAAGAAAGAAATGTTATTGGGCTCATCTTAATGAGCACTAACATTTAAATAATTATCTTTATTAGATTTTAAAATTTTTTTTTAAGGTTTGAAATTTTTTTTTATTATTTTAGTATTTTTATTTTTACCTATCTTGTTGATCAAGATTGCTACACGTAATCTTCATAGTATCTTCTAATGCAATATTCTAATATATAGTTTATCTCATTTTTCAATATTCTTATATTGATTTGGCTCTATTACTTTTAACACTAAATCTCTTCTTTTGTGACCCTAAAATTACTTTGTTTTTTTTACGTTACATTTATTAATTTTTTAATTTATCTTTAATATATATTTACTTAATATCAAAATAAAATTTGTTATTATTTATACCAATTTTTTCTGTAATTCATAATATTTCAAATTTAAGATAGAACGTGATAAAACAAACATCATTAGGGCTACCATAATGAGCCATATGTAATTAAATATTTCTTTTTTAATTTTTATTTTATTTAGTATTTTTTGAAATTTTTATTCGATTTTTTGAATCATACTTTCTTTAATAATGATGGTGCTACGTCAATACTCCTTATTAGCATTCAATGTAGCTTTGCCATATAATTTATCTCATTTCTTAAACTTTTTTACTTTTATTTCATTATATTTTTATGGGATTATAATTCTCTTATCATATGATTTTCAAAACACCTTAATTTGTGTATATTACAATGCTATAATTTATTCATTTTAGCTATAACGAATATTTACTTCTTTATTAAATAATAAGTTATTTCTATTACATTGATAATTCATACTAATTCAAAATGATGTTTGATGGAGATGAAAAAATGCTATTGGAGTCATCTCGATGTGCTCTTTAAATATAGATGTTTTTCTTATCTTTTAAAATTTAAATTTTAAAGGTTTTGGTATACTTTATTAGAATTATTTATTTAATTGATGATCTGGGTAGTTGCAATCAACATCCCTAGTATCTTAGAATGCCACTTTCTCATGCAACTTATTTCATTTCTTCAAATATTGATCTTTGATTTAGATATAGTAGTATATTTCTCCAAATCTCCTCTCACGTGATCCATATACAACATTGATTTTGTTATGATTTATTCCTTTATTTTATCATAATTGAGCTTACTATTCTTATATGTTTTATTATTTAGCTATAAGTCTAAACAAGGTCTGATCATGACATAAAAAAGACATTGGAGCCGTTTTCATTACCATTATCAAATGAAGTATTCATTTTTATATTTTTTAAATATTTACCATATAATTTACCTCATTTCTTCAATATTTTTTTATTTACTTGTTATGTTATGATGAAACTCAATGTCTTTTCTCACATGACATTTGCATTGTTTTTATTTGAACATATTACATTGCCTTAATTTATATAATTTCATCTTTATTTTATATTGGCTAAATATAAAAAAATAATTTGTTATTGCTGATGATTACCTTCACTTGTAATTCATTACTAAAAAACTTTACTAGATTGATTCTGATGAGGTGTATCTATTTAATTTTTTATTTTAAAATGCTTAATTTTTTAGTGTTTTAACATTCTTTATGAGAGATTTGAATTTGTAGTTAATTTCACTATCCACAATCTTACTATTGACATTCTTAATATCTTTGAGTGCATCAATCTTGTACCATTTATATCATTTTAACTCTTTCACATTGATTTAGTTATATTTCTATGAAGCTCGAATTCTTAAATCATGTGACCAATATATAGAGTTTGTCAAATTATATTGATTGTTTTTATTTTTTTTCAACTTTAACATATATTTCCATCATATTTAAATAATATATTTTTTATTTTTAAATTTTCTTTGTAATTCGTAGTATTTTAAATTTAGGTTCAATGGAGATCAAGCAACTACCATTAGACTTGTCCCAACATGCATAATCCAATTGAATATTTACCTTTATACTTTAAAGCATTTTTTTCTAATATTTCTTTATATTTTATGAGACATTTTGATTTTGGATAGATTTGATGATATAAGTTGTCACACTTGATCTCTTTAGTATCCCAAAAAACAACATTCTTGTATAATTTGCCTCATCTCTTGGAATTATTTTCTTTTCATTTATTATATTACTATGAGATTAAAATTCTTCTCCTATTTGACTGTCATATTATTTTCATTTTTCCACATTTTTTTGCTTCATTTTATCTCATTCTAGCTTTATTATGCATTTACTTTGTATTAAATTGATAACTTATTAATTTTTATGCTTTTGAAAATTTTAAAGTATCTCAGCAGACTCTTTCCATTTAAATAGTCTATTTGTTTACTTTAAATATTTTATTTAAGTGTGTTTACATATTTTATGATGCATTTTTATTTGTAACATATTTGATAATTAAGGATGTTTTGCTTTGATTTCTTAGTATCTTGGAGTGCAACTTTTAGTTAAAATTTATCTCATTTTTTCCAATTTTTTATTTTTATTTTGTTATATCATAAGATAATTCTAATTTTCTTCTTTTGTGTCCTTTGTATATTTTTTAAATTTGATATATTACATTATCTTAATTAAACCTATTTGCAATTTAATTTAAGGTATTTAAATATAAAAAAATTCATTATTATATATGCTTATTTGCTTCTTTAATAAAAAAAAACTTAAAACAAGGGTTGACTAAGAAGAAAAAGATAACGTTGCACTTGACTGATTTCTATACTTTTTAATATTCTCTTATTTTATTATGACAAGCTTTATGTGGGTTTTTTATTCATATCAAATTTAATCATCAAGGATGCTTCATTTGATTCCCTTAGCATCTTGGAATATTGTTTTATTTTACAATATATCTCATTTTTCTATTTTTGCTTTGATTTGTTTATATTACTATCAAGCTGTAACACTTCTCTTGTATCACCTTTACAACTCATTTTTTTAGTTATAATGTGAAATTAACTGATATAAATTTATCTATTTATTTACATGATAATAAAAAAATTACTATTATTTATGGTGGTTATCATTGGCAATTTCCAATAACTCCAAATCTGGTATAATGGGATGAAGAAGACAAAATTTGTCTCGTCTTACAAAAGACTTTTTTGATATAATTTATCTCATTTATAAGTTCACTTTGACTGTAATATATTACTAGGTAACATAAATTTTTTATCATGTGACATTTACATGGCAATAATTTTGTTCTCTTACTTTTCTTCAATTTATATTTTTTTAGCCATAACATATATTAGCTAATATTAGCAAAATAATTTTCTATTTTATATACTTATTTACTTTTTGAATTCACAATAATTCATAACAAGGTTCAATCAAGACCTAATAATCATCATCAAACTAATCTCATTAGCTATATTTAATTAAATTTTTTTATTTTTTTATATTTTAAAATATTTTTTGTAGAAATTTAGCATACATTTTATAGCTTTAATTCATATTTGATTTAATGATAGATAATGTAATATTCCATCTCTCATACATCTTTGTTTGCAAATTTTACTTTCTATATTTCTCATTTTCTAAAATTATTTTCTTTGATGTGGTTATACTACCTTGAAGCTATAATTCTCGTATACTGTCAACATTACATGGCTTTTATTTTCATATGTTTCATGCATCATTTTAACTTTTTTGTAATTTAATATATATTTAAAAAATACTAAAAAAAGTAATTTATTAATCGTTATGTTCAATTGCTTTTGAAATTTATGGAAATTCGAAATATTGTTCCATGAAGATAAAACGAACATTACAGTACTTAATCCGATCAACTCTATCGAATTAAAAATTCATTTTTATAATTTTAAATATTTTATTTCCTAATGTTTTAGGATGTTGAGAAGTGAACTTCAATTTTTAGTTTAATTAGGTGTTAGGTTGTTACAATAGATCTCTTTGCTATTATGGAATGCAATTTAATCTTATACATTTGTCTAATCAATGCTTCACTTTTATTTTGTTACATTATTCTCTTAGATTTATTTTAATTTAGGTTTAATAAATATCCTCTAAAGTTTAAAACAATTGGTCAATATTATTTGTGTTTATTTATTTTTGTAAATTGTAGTGTTTCCAAAATGAGGTCCAATCGAAATAAAGGAAATGTCATTGGATGGTTGTCAATGAACCCTAGCCTATTACAACTTTATTTTTATATGTTAATAAATTTTATTCTCTAGCATTTGGGCATACTTCGCAAGAACATCAATTGATATATTATTTGGGGTTTGATGATGTAATCACTGTAATTTTAAATAAGGTCAAAATAAGGAAAAACAAATATCATTATAATCATCATAATGACCTTTGTCTAATTAAATATTTGTTTATATATTTTAAAATATTTTATCTTCTTGGGTTTTGGCACCCTTTGTGAATCATTTTATTTTGCACCTAGTTTCACCATCGATCATATTACACTCGGTCCCTTTAACATATTTGAAAATAATTTCCTTGTGCATTATATCACATTTACTCAAATCTTTCTATTTTTCGGTTGTATAACAGTGTTACTCTAAATCCTCTCTCTTACAGTGTTTATATTGCTTTAATTTGGTTAGATTACTTTACTTTTTAATATATATCAACTTAATACGAAAATAATAACTTATTTTTATTTGATCATATTTATATTGGTAATTAGCAATAACTCCAAAAACTTTCTTATAAAGAATAAAAGACAATCATTAAACTTGTCTCATTGATCTACATCTAAATATATATTCATTTTTATATTTTTTTAAATATTATATTTATTTTTTAAGACAATGTCATAGTTTAGGAGTTATCTTGATTCATACCTGATTTGATGATCAACTATTTTAAACATGACCTCCGTTAAGTTCAAAAATTTAATATTCTTATATAATTTATTATTTCTTTTTTCTTTTTTTTTCTTTTTCATCCTGCTATATTACTATTAACTCTAAATTACGTATGACTTTTACATTATTGTGATTTATTATAACATAGTTTTTCAATTTGTCTCATTTATGTTTTAGTATAAATTTTATTAAAATTAAAATTATAATTTATTCTTATTTTTTTTTATTTAGTTTCTAAAACTTGTACTAACTATAAATAAGGTCCAATGAAGACCAAATTGACATCGTTGGATTCATTTTGACGAAGTCTGTCATTTTCATTTGTACCTTTTTCTGTGATCATGTATCTTGCACTTGATCCATTAATATCATGGAATACAACTTTAAAATAAAATTTATCTCATTTTTTTTCAAACTTTTCATTTTGATTTTGTTATATCATTGTGCATTTATAAATCTCCTACCATGTGATGTTTAAATTGCTTTAATTTTCCTATATTACATTGCTTCAATTTATCTCATTTTAGCTTTAATATATATAGCTAATATTAAAAAAATTATTTATTTTTATTTATGTTTTTAACATAGGTAATTAGTAATAATTCAAAATGAGATTAGATAATAATGAAACAAACATCACTGAAATGATCTCAAGGAGCGTTATTTAAATAAACATTCATTTACAATTTTTTTGATATTTTTCAAGGGTTGTAATACTTTATGGCAAATTTTAATTTTGACCTAATTTGGGTATCTTTGTGTTACACGCGTTCTTCTTTGTGTTTTGGAAAATAATTTACGATACATTTTATCTCAATTTTTCTAAAATTTGACATATATGTTTTTATAATATAATATAACTCTAAATTTCATTACATGTAACCTTTAAATCACTTTTAGTTGGTTAAATACATTGGTTGGGTTTATCTAAATTTATCTTTAATGTATACTATTACTTGTTTAATATGACAATTATTATTAATTCAATATATGGTTTAATAATGATGAAACAAACATTGTTAGTTTAATGTCAACAAGTTTTATGAAGTTAAATATTTATTTTAATATTTTAAAATATTTTATTTTGCTAGGTTTTGGCAAATTTTGTAAGAAATTTTAATTTGTGCATGTTTTTACAACCAAAGATGTTATCCTTTATTTGTGTAGTATCTCAGAATTAAACTTTACCAATATAATTTTTTAATTCTTGAAATGTTTTACTTTGAATTAATTTAGTTACTATGCAACTCTAAATCTTTTCTCATGTGACCATTACAATGATTCAATTTAGTTAAATTACATAGCTTCAATTTATCTAATTTCAATTATATTTTAAATTTACTAAATGCCAAAATTAGTATTTATTATTATTTAATCTTACTAATTTTGATAATTTGTAGTATTTACAAACATGGTCAAATCAAAGAAAAAGAAACCATATTACGTGTACTTTGAAAATCTCAATACATTTAAATATAAAATTTTATATTTTTAAATATTTTATATCCTATGGTTTAGGCACCTTATAAGAAATTTTTGTTTAATATTGATTTGGTGATGTGATACCATCATTCTCCTTGGTATCTTAGAACACAACTTTGTCATAAAAGTTATCTCATTTCTTGCATTACTTTGTTTTTAATGTTACTACTTAACTCAAAATCCTATTTTGTGTTCCTCTCAAATTGACTTTATTTGGTTATATTTCCATTGTTTTAATTAATCTCATTTCAATTTGATTATATGTCTTCCTAGCAATTAATTTCGTTTTTATTTGTGCTTGTTTTCTTTTGTAATTAGTTATAATCTAAACGATGTCCAATGGATATGAAAAAAAGCCATTGTATGCTTATCAAATAGAACCATCCAATTAAATATTTATTTTATAGTTTTTAAATATTTTATTTTATAGTATTGTGTGAAGCCATATGGGACTTTTCAATCGGTACCAAATTTGTTGATCATTGTGTAATGCTTTGTTTTTTTTAGTGTCAAGGAATAAAATTTCTCATTACAACTTCTCTCAATTGTTTAAATTTTTCACTTTGATTATTCTATGCTACATTGTAATTCTAAATCTTATTTAATGTGACATTTATGCCACAACGATTTGGTTATATTACTTTACTACCATTTTTTTTATTTTATATTTAATATATACTTAAGTGATAATAAAAAAAGTTTTATTATTGTTTCAGTTTTTTTACTTTTGTAATTCATAGTAATTCTAAGAAAAATAATGATAAACTCAAGGTAAATATTGTTGCACTCAAATTGATATACTTTATATAACAAAATATTTATACTTATATTAAAAATTATTTTATTTTCTCAAGTTTTGGCATACATTACTAACCCTTTTTTAGTTATACTTTATTTGAAGATCAAATATGCTACATTCGATCTATCTAGCACCTTAGAAAGGCTCCTTAACATAAAATTTTCTTGTTTGTTACAAAGTTTAACTTTGAATTCGTTATATTAACATAAAACTAAAATTCTCCTCTTGTGTGTGTTTTGCATCACTTTGATTTGACTATCTTATGGTGCTTAAATTTATTTCATTTAACCATTACATAATGTTTACATAAAATTAAAAAGAATACATTATGATTATTAATTTTAAAATCTTTTTGTAGTCTACAATAATTTCAAATGTTGGACTCATCTCAAAAACTTTTATCTAATTGTATATTTATTTTTAATAATTTTAGAAATTTTATTTTCTAAGATGGACTTGTTTTCAAAGACTTTCAATTCACACCTGATTTGATGATCAGGGATGTTACACTCAATCTTATTAATATCGTTGAAACCAACTTTCCAATGCAATTTATCTTATATATTTTCTTTTTTAACTTCATTTTGTTGTACTACTTTCTAACTCGAAATGTCCCCCTTTATGACCTTCACTTTGGTTTGATTTAGTTGTTTATGTTTATCTATTTTTGTTATTTACAAAAATTCTAAACAATTTTTGATCGAGATGAAACAAACATTTTTCTAATTATCTTGATGACATTTATACAAATTTGTATTCATTATCTTTAACGATTTTATTCTACTTGGTTTGGTACTCTTTGTGAGAAATTTGAACATACATAATTTGATGATTAAGGTTTTCACCACGAATCTCCTTAGTACCTTGGAATATAGCAATTTTACATTATTTATCTCATTTTCTCAAATTATTTTCATAGATTTTGCTTTATTACTATGACACTCCACTTCTCCATTTGTGTGACCTTAACATAGCTTCGATTTGGTTATTTTAAATTTCTTTAATTTCTTTATTATTATATTTTTTTATATATTTATGAAATATAAATATAATTTAATTTAATTTTTTTTTAGAATTTCGTACCATTTTTTAAATAATTCACTACAATGTGGTTTTATTATTATAAAACTCTAAATTTTCTCTCATGTCGCCTTTATATTACCTGAATTTGGTTATATGACATTACTTTTACTTCACTTATTTCTATTTTAATATATATTTACTTATTAGTAATATATTATTTTATTTATGTTTCATACTTATTGACTTTTATAATTAGTAATTATACTTTATAAGATCCAAAGGAAAGAAAACAAATGTAATTATGCTCCTCAATAAATTTATATGAAATATCAAATTAAATAAGCATAAATATTAAGAAATGATAATTCTAAAATTTTACATAAATATATTAAAGAAGAAATGTTAAAATTTTAAGCCAAGTAATATTAAAAAACAAAGTGATATAAAAGAAACGTGATTGGAGAATTGTAGATTTGTAATAATACAATAAAATCAAAGGAAAACTTTTTAAGAAATAAGATAAATGATATGAATAAGTAGTGTTACCAGATACTAAGGTGATTGATAATGGCATCATTGATCGTCAAATCTGGTACAAATTGAAATATCTCGTTAGACATGGTGAACCTTGGAAAATAAAAAATATTTGATTTTAAAAAAAATTTTTAATTGGATAAAGTTCTTTAAGACTTGTACATAGTTTTAATTTTTCTTTAATCAGACCATATTTTTAATTTTTGCAAATTACTAAAATTATATTGCAATATTTTAAATAGATGGAGTGTAAAACCATTGATCATGAAATTAGATACATTTTAAAAAACCTCATAAAGTATCCCATATCCATAAGAGAGAAAATATTTTAAAATATAAAAAAGAATATTTAATTAAATATAGCTCATCGCCACAAGTCCAATGACATTTTCTTCATCTTAATCAGACTCACTTGGATGAACATGTTACCAAAGTGAATAACAAAAAGTAATAATCAATAGTACTTTAAAATATAGTAAATACACAACATTACTAAAATGATAGAAATTTAAGCGAAGCAACATAACCAAAGCAAATCAGTTTAAAGGTCACCTTATAGTACATTTAGTGTTACATGGTAATATAACCAAATCAAATTTGACCAAATAAAATAAATTTTAAGAGAAGCATATAACCCAAGATACTAAAGAATGTGATATTCTTAATCATCAAATTGTATATGAATAAAAATATATTATAAAAAATGTGAAAATAATGAAAAAAAATATATAGAAATGAATACATAATTTGATAGGCCTTATCAAGATAAGTCTGATAATAATTGTTTCATCTCAATTGAAGCTCATTTATAATTATAGCAAATTATTGACTTAAATAACTATAAATATTAATGAATCTTACATATATTATATAACATAATAACAATAATACTAAATCCACAATATAGGAGATTAGAGTTTCATAGAGCTCATTTATGAATCCTAACGATGTTTGTTTCACCTCAGTTAGAACTTGTTGTGGTTTCCTATGAAAAACCAAAGTCAAAAGAAGGTGTAAAGAATAATAAATTGTTATTTTAATATTAAATAAATGTATGTTAAATATAAAAGGTTTTAAAATTGAACGAATGTAATATAACTAAATAAAGCATTATATATCTCACATGACGTTAGATATAGGTTTACATAATATTATAACAAAATTAAAATGAAAAATTTTAATATTTAACATAAATTATATACAAAAAGTCACATTCTATCATAGTAATGAGAATTACTTGAACATCCTCAATAATTAAATATGATATAAATAAATATTTCATTAAATGCATGTAGAAAAAGGAGGTAGCAAAATATCATAAAATATAAAAAAGAATATTTAATTAGATAAAGATTGTAAATGTTAACAAATAAAATAATTTGAAAGAAATAGAATATAACCAAATGAAAAGTGGTGTAAAGGCAAGATAGTAATAGACTTAAAGTTATATAAGAATATAACAATATTGAAATAACAAATTTGAACAAATAAAATAAATTACAAAAGAATATTACATTACACAATACAATGAAGATCAAGCATAATATCCTCAATCACCAAATCAAGTATAAATAAAAATGACTCATAGAGCATATCATACCCTAGAAAGAAAAATGTCTTAAAATTTAGTAAAATTTATTTCCAATGATAGAATTCCTTGAGTCGAAACTAATGAAGTTGTTTAGCCTCGATAAAACATCACTTTACTTTAAATAAAAATTAATCACAGAAAATAATGTTTTTAAATTTAGTAAATATATAATAAAGTAGAAACGATATCAACTAAAGCAATAAATTATATCCTAATCAAAGAAATGTAAAAGAGACATGAGAACATAATCAAATTTCCATAATAATATAACCAAATCAAAAAAGATTTTAAGAAATGAGCTAAATTTTTTTATCAAAGTTACATTCCAAAATATTAAGGGCTTCAAGTATAACATTTTTAGTTGTTAGGTAAGCTAAGATTGGAAAAATCTCATAAAATGTTCGAATTACTTTAAAAAATTATGTAAACATAGAAATGAAATTTTAATTGAATAGAAATCTTTTAAATTTGCCCAACAACATTTCTTTTTGATTCATTAGACCTTATTTGGAATTTCTATGAATTGATAAAGAAAATTTGTATAATTAAAAAAATTATTATTTCAATATTAAGAGAAAGTATATTAAAGTTTCAATGAGACAAATTGAATCAATGCAATTTGAGAAACAAAAGTAATGTATAGGCTATTTGAGGGAAGATTTACTGTTGTATAGTAATGCATCAAAATAAAAAAATTTAGAGGTAAGGCATATATTTTATAACAAAATAGCATTTCAAGATGCTAAAGAGGCTGAGCATTATGTGCTTAATCATTATATCATATTTTAATTGAAATATCCTATAAAATATATCAAAATGCTAAAAAATAAAATATCTTAAATTACGAAAAGTACTTTTAAGTTGAATTGACCTGAACTTGTTAATTATACAACGTTTGTTTTATCTCAATTGAAACCCACGTAAAATTGCTACCAATTACAAAAGCAAATAGGCATAAGAAATATTGTTTTGATAATAAAGAAATATAGAAGAAAGTTTAAATTAGATAAATTAAAGCACTATAATGTAACCATAACAAAGGAATATAATCGTTGGATAGGAGGATATTTTAAGTTATAAAGAAAAATAACAGAATCAGATGAAAATTTGGTGAAAGAAGATTCGTTATGTGGGAAAGTTCCAATCTAAGATACTAAATAGATCGAGTATTAATTCATCTATCATTAAATATTTTAAAAACTAAAATATCTTATAAAGTGTACAAAACCCTTCAAAATTAAAATATTTAAGGAAATAAAGATGAAAAAAAAATTACATTAGGTAGATTGAGACATTTCTAATGGCATTTGCTTTATCTTGACTATAGGTCATTCAAAATTAATGTGAGTTATAATTTTAAGTAATCAAAATGATAATAAATTTTTATTTTAATATTTTAGGAATATTTAATAATGGTGAAAAAGGAAAAATTGAGGTAATATAATATAAGTAATTCAAAGGATAAATGTCACACAATATTAGACCTAAGTTTCTTAATAATATCACCAATAAAAATGAAAAAATTAACAAAATGAGATAATGTTTTTTGGGAAATTCTAATTCTAAGATAATAATGTCATCGAGTTTAACATCCTCAATCATCATAATAGTTATGATTGAAAATATCTTAAAATACATGCAAAAAAATGGAAAATAAAATATTTTAAAACATAGAAAAAAAATCTATATTGTTAGAGAGCATCGATATAAATCCAAGGATAACATTCACCTTAATTGGACTTTATTTGATTAACTATCAATTATGAAAATAAATAAGGATAAATAATGATAAATTATTCTTTTAGCATTAATAAAATATTTAATAAAGCTTAAATGATAAAAGTTAACGCAACGTAATATAACATAATAAAAGCAAAGTAAAGGTCATAAGATAAGATATTTAGAGCTACATGGTAACATAATGAAATAAAAGTAAAATAATTGAAGAGATCTGTTTTAACAACATTTATCATCAAATACGATGCAAATCCAAAGGATTGCAATTATGTTTGTTTCACTTCAATCAGTCGAAATTCAGTTTAAACTAGAATGACAAGAATAAATAACAGTAAAAAATAATAAAATGTATTTAAATAATATATAAATTGTTATTAAAATAGTAATGAGATAAATAAAATCATTGTAATAAAACCAAATCAAAGTTATTTGAGGTTTATATAAGAGAACATTTCATGTTATATAGCATAATAATGAAATCGTAGACAAACATTCAAGAAATTTGACAAATTAGTTAGGAAGGATGCCTTCCAAGATGCTAAGGAGATTTAGTGTATCGTCCTCGAACTTAAAATCATGTTTGAATGAAAATATCTATCAAATATGCCAAATATCTAAAAAATAAAATATTTGAAAATACTAAAATTATTATGCAACATGATAGGGCACATCAAAACGTGTCGATAAAAGTTTCCATGGTTTAGATTGGACCTCATTTAGGATTACAAGAAATTACAAAATTAAAAAAAGCATAAATAATAAAAAATTGTTGTTACAATAATAAGAAAAAATTTAATAAAGTTATATTAAGAAATATTAATGCAATATAACATAAAAAATTTTAACAATTTTAATATCATACGAGAGAAGAACTAAGTTTAGATAGTAATATAACAAAATCAAATGTTAGGAATTTTAAGAAAATGAGATTAATTAAATGAGAGCTTTATTCAAGGACATTTACGAGATCAAGTAAAACATCCTTAATCACTAAATTATGCATGAAAGAAAATAACTTTTAAATCATACAAAAGACATACTACAAGTTTAAAAATGTTGAAATAAATATTTAATGAGATAGAGATCACCCCAATATTTAAAACTAAATATTTTCATAGAGAATACTTGATTTAGAATAATTATAAATTATCAAAGTAAAAAAGCCTAACTATTAATGGCCTATTTCTAATATTGATGTAATATGTATTGAAGTTGAAATGATATAAATAGAGGTGATATATTTATGACTAATTGAAATATCTATAAAAGTAGCATGAGAGGTGAGTTAGAGTTACGTAGATATATTACCTAATAAAAATTAGAAATATGAAAAAATAAGATAAATTACATGAGAATGTTATATTCTTAGATAATAAAGAGATTAAACGTGACATCCTCAATCATCAAATTTTGTTAAAATCGAATAGTGTCATAAAGTGACCCAAAACCATAGAAAATAAAATATTTAAAAATAAAAAAATAAATATTTTGTTAGATAAAGCACTTTGGGGCAAGTTCAACAATGTGTTTTTCATCTGTAGTAGACTTATTTTGGTATTTTTTAATTACCATTGTAAATAACAATAATTAACAACAAATTATAGTTTTAAAATTAAAAAAATATAAATTAAAGCTAAAATTAGATAAATTAAAGTAAGTATTGTATCCATATTAAAGTAATGTAAAGGTCACATGAGAGAAGGCTAAGATTTTCATAATAATATAACCAAATTAAACTACAATGTCTTGAAAATGAGATGTATTAAATAGAAAATTTTATTGCTATGATACTAAGTAGATTGAGCATAACATCGTCAAACATCGAATCATTTACAAATAAAAAATTCATGTTAAGCTTGCCAAACAATTACAATAAAAAAAATTATGAAAGTAAATACACATAAATAACAACAAAGTGTTATATAAGTATTAAGTAAATGTATACTAAACTCAAAATTGGATCAATTGAAGCAATGTAATAAAACTAAATAAAAGTGATGTAAATTTTAAGAAATGAGATAAATTATACTTAAAACTTGCATTTGAAGATAATAAAATGATTGAGAGTAACACTCTCATTCGTCAAATTTTAAATGAATTGAATTATCACTTAAAACACACAAAAAATGTCAAAAAAAAAATATTAAGAGAATATTTAATTTAGTAGATCTTGTTGAAATGAGTTAAACGATTTTTGTTTCGCATCTATCAACCTTGTTTGGAACTACATGTGATAATAAAAAACTAAGATAAAAAATAATAAAACATTATTGAATAGAGCTTATCACAATAACTCCAATGATGTTTATTTCATCTCCACCAGATATCATCAGGTATTACTATTAAATATAGAAATAAAAAAGCATGAGAACTGATACTGTTAGTATCATCTTGATCAATCCTCATTCAAAATTACAATGAATTACAATCTTACAAAGCATAAATAATAATAAATTTTCGTTTTAATTTTATGTTAATAAATAAGGAAGCTTAAATTATATAACTAAAGGGTTGTAATAAAACAAAATATGCAATTTTGAGATCACACAAAAGAAGACATTGGGTGCAAAATAAAATTACAAAATCAAAGCAAAGAATTTTAAGGAATGTGTTTAATTACTTGGGAAGTTTTAATTCAAAGTACTAAAAAGTTCAAGAGTAACATCTTCATTCTTTGAATCGATAATAAATATAATTTTCTCATAAAACATGTTTAGAAAAAGGAAAATAATATTTTAAAAATATCCAAATGAATATTTAATTAGATTGAGCTTATCAAGGTAAGTCTAACAATGTTTTGTCACATTAATCAGACCACCTTTCGTATTACTTTGAACTATCAAAATAAACAAGAATAAATAATAGTTAGTTAGCTATCATTTTAATTTTAAGCAAAAATTTATTAAAGATAAAATGATATAAATTAAAGCAATACATAATAACAAAAAAATATAAAGATTTCATGAGAGAAGATTTAGAGTCACATGCCATTATAACCTAACAAAAATGAAAAAAAAATGGAGAACTGTGATAAAATTTATGTGAATATTGGACTCCAAGTAACTAAGTTAAATAAGTAAATCCTCAACTATAAATCATGTATGGCTCGAAGTGACACATAAAAAAATGTAAAAACTCATGAAAATAAATATTTAAAATTATGAAATTATGATTTTTGTAGATTGAGCTCATTGAGATGTCTCGAATGATGATTTTTTTGGTTAGCTCTTGTTTGGAATGGCATTGAATTATCAAAGTAAAAAATAATAATTAATATGAAATTAAAATTTTAATACTATGATAATGAGAACCACAATTTCATATTATATCCAAATCAAAGAAAAATTTTAAAAAAGGAGACAAATTTTTTGGAAAGTACTATTCTGATATACAAAAGGGAATAGATGTAACATTTTCAAATATAAAATTAGGTAAGAATTGAATTATTTTTGGTAAAGCATGCCAAAACCTTAGAAAATTAAACATTTCAAAATTAAGAAAATAAATATTAAATATAATGTAGCTCATTTAGATAGGTAAAAAAGATGTTTATTTCACCTTGATTAGACCTCATTTGGAATTACTCAAAATTATCAAAGTAAATAAACATAAATAATAACAAATTATTTTAAACTTAAGTAATAATATATTAAAATTGAAATGAAATAATTTGAAGCAATATAATATATCAAAATTAAAGATATGTAATGATAACATGAAAAAAGATTTAAAATTCAAATGAAATGTACCACTTAAATGTAAAATTTGAAGAAATAAGGTAAATTATTATGAAACTTGCATTCCATAATATTAACGAGACCGAGGATAACATCCTTGATTGTTAAATCTGATAAAAATAAAACTGTCATATAAAAAATAACAAATTTCTTGAACATAAAAATTTTAAAAATTATTTAAAGAACATATTTTTGAAAAAGATGAAAGAAGAGAAATTAAAACATTGCAACATGAGCAAATGCAAATGATATTAAGCTAACATGAGAGAAATATTAGAGTTTAATAGCAATATAACAAAATAAAAATAGAACTTTCGAATAAAAAAATATATATTTTCTAGGAAAGTTGCACACTAAGATAGTAAAAAGATAAAGTGTAACAACCTTGATCATCATATTAGCTACAAATAAAAATAAGTCATACTGAATGGAAAAATCTAAGAAAAATATATTTCAAAATATAAAAATAAATATTTAGTTGGATAAGGCTCATCGATAATAGTCAAACTAAGTTTGTTTGTTTACTATCAGACTTTGTTTTGAATTAATATGAAATAATAAATTAAAGAAGAGTAAACAATATTAATATTTTTTATTAACCTTTGTAGCATATGAAATATTTGGTTTTGTACCAAATTTGATGATAAAAGAGGTCACCCTCATCCTTCTTAGTTTCTCGTAATGTAAGGTTTTGTAAAATTTGTGAAATTTCTATAATTAGGTCTCAATTTTTTATATTACTATGATATCTAAATTGTACTTTCATGTTACTTTTACATTTCCTTGTTTTGGTAACATTACATTACCTTAATTTATCACATTTTAGCTTTCATATATATATTTACTTAATATTACCAAGATAATTTATTATTTTTTATTTATAATTTATTTTATAATTTGTTGTAATTTTAAACAAGGCCCGATATAAAGTAAAGAAACATCACTGAAATTCTCCTGATGAGTTTTATAAAATTAAATATTTATTTTTAATATTATTTTAATTTTTGTCTATTCTACTTTTTTTCCATGCTTTCTAATAAAATTTAGTTGTTTCCTAGTTTAGTGATGGACGATTTTACAATCGATCTCTATAGAATCTAAGAAGTAACTTTACTTCATAATTTATGTAATTTCTCAAAATGATTAGTATTGAGTTTTCCATTTTATTGGAAAACATTTAATGTTGCACCTAATTTAACGATGAATAATGTTGCACTCGATGTTCTTAGTAACTTTAACATATATTTACTTCATATTTAAATTGTAAATAATTTTTATTTTTTTATTTCTTTGATGTTTCTTATTAATTATGAATGACATCAAATGGAGATGAAGTAAATCTCATTGGATCATTCTCAATGAACTCTATCTAACAAAGTATTTTATATATTTTTTAATTATTTTATAATCTATGTTTTTGTCTTATTCTATGAGATATTTTAATTTAAGCAATATTTGATGATAGAGGATGTTACAATGAATCTCATTAATACCTTCAAAGAAAACTTTCTCATTTATTAAAATATTTTTTTTAATTAAGTTATACACTAATAAAACTCTAACTCTTCTGTCTCCTATAATCTTTGCCTAACTTTAATTAGGTAATATTTCTTTTTTTGATTTATCTTATTTTGGCTTTATTACATATTTATTTACAGAAATAATAATTTGTTACTATTTATTGTTATTTATTCAAATAATTCATAGTAATTGCAAGCAAAATATGTTTAAGATTAAACAAACATTATTGGGATTGTCTTGATGAACTTTTATAATTAAATAATTAATTATATTTTTTAAAATATTGCATGTCTTTGGACTTTTGTATGCTTTTTGAAACATTTTAATTTGTACTTGATATAATAATTAGAGATATTATGCTCAACAACCATGTTAACATAGAAAACAAATTCTTGAAAATTTCAAATCATTTCTAAAATGTTTTAGATTAAAATTAACTATATTGGCATTGAACTTTTGTTCCCCTACTGTGTGACTTTTATATTATTTTCATTTAGTTATGTTACATTATTTTAATTTATCTTATTTTAGCTTAACTATATATTTATTTAAAGAGATTAGAATTTAATATTATTTACACTTAATAATTTTGTAATTTTCAATAATTCAAAATGAGGCCTAACCAGGATAAAACAAACTTCATTAGAATTGTCTTGATGATCTATGCAGAATTACATATTCATTCTTGTATTTTAAAATATTTTAGCTTCCTTAATTTTTGACCAATTTACGAAATATATTTTTTTGACATGACATGGTGATTGATGATGTTACACTTGATTTCCATAGTATATTTGAATAAAACGTTCTAACATTATTCATTTTCCAATATTTTCACCTTGATTTTACTTTTTTCTAAGAAAGTCTATTTCTTCTCTCATGTGATTTTTGTAGGTCTTTGATTTTGTCACATTATATTGCTTTAATTTATCTTATTTCCCTTTCACATATAGTTGGTTTACTTTTAAAATTTATTTATATATATCTTCATTTATAATGGTAATTTATAGTATTTCCAAAAGTGGTATGTTCATGATGAAGCAAATATTGTTGTAGTCATTTTGATGAGGTAAATAAAATAAAATATTTCTTTTTATATGTTTAAATATTCATTTTTAGGATTCTAGAAAGGTTTGTGAAATATTTCATTACACTTATCTAGTTTAATAATTGAGGGAAATGCACTCCATCTTCTTAGTATATTGGAATGCAACTTTCTCATATAAATTTTCCCAATATTTGAAAATTTTCACTTTGATTTAGTCATCCTGCTAGGTAACTCAAAATCACATGTCTTGTGACGTTTGCATTGCTTTCTCTTTGTCACATTAGATTATTTTAAGTTTTCTCACTTCAACATTAATGCAAATTTACAAAATATTAAAAAAAAATTAGTTATTTATGGAAATTTTGTTTAGTGATTCGTTTAATTCAAAACGATGTTTGATCGAATCAAACAAATGTTATTGGAGATATCTTGATGACCTTTATGCAATTAAATATCAATTTTTTAATTTTTTAAAAAAAATTTTGCTTAGAATTTTATCTCTTAATATTCTTAGAATGAAACTTCATAGCACAATTTATCTCATTTTTTCAATTTTTTTTAAATTGGTTATGATACCATAACACACTATTCTCTACCCATTTGACCTTAATATCCATTTGGTTTTTTTGTATAATATTTATTTAATTTATCAAATTTGAGGTTTAATATATATTTTAATAATATTAAAAAAATAATATTTTTCTATTATTTTCATGTTATTTAATTTTTTAATTGGTCGTGAACTCTAAAAGTGGTTCGATTGTGATGAAACAAACATTGCTTTACTCATGTAGATGTGCAAAATCTTCTTAATGATTTTGGATTCAGATTTTTTGAATAATTTATGTCGTTTCTTGATATTTTATGCTTTTATTTGGTTATATCACTATGCAGCTACAAATCTTCTCAACTCTATCCTTTACATGCATTTGACTTGGCATTATTAAAAAGCCTCAATTTATACCATTTTAGCTTTAATATGTATTTACTTGATATTTAAATAATACATTATGAATATTTATTCTCATTTATAATGGTAATTTATAATAATTATAGAAAAACATACAATCAAAACAAAACAAACAACCATTCAATCTCTTACATGAGTACTATACAATTAAATATTAAATTCTTTTAGAACAATTTATTTTCTACAGTTTTGTCATGCATTATTAGAAATTTGAATTCATAGTTCCTTCATCATAAAGAACGCTACAATTTAAATTTCTATTACAATTATTCTCATCACTTTAAATTTTTTAATTTTGTTTTATTATATTATTATTAAACTCTAATTAATGTTTCTTATAACCTTTACATCATTTGCATTAGCTTATAGTATATTTATTAAGATTATCTAATTTAATATTTAATATATATTTATATAATATTAAAATAATAGTTTATTACTAGTTTTACAAATTGAGCTTGATAATTCAAAGTAATTCCAAATGAGCAAACATAAAAAAAACAAATGTTATTGGACTTGCATAGAAGAATTCTACCAAATATTCATGTTAATATTTTTAAATAATTTTTTAAAGATTTTGAAATGCTTTTGTGAAGTCTTTTGATTAATACATGATAACATAATTGATGATGTTGTAGTTGATCTCTGTATTCTATTAGAAATTAAATATCTTAATTAATTTATCTCAATTCATAACGTTTTTCCTTTTGATTATGATATTTTTTTCCTCAAAACTCTAATTCTCCTCTCATGTGACCCTTATATTACTTTTATTTTATTTTTTGTATTTCTTTAATGTCTCACATTACCTTTCATTAACTTCCAATTAACATTAAAATAGTTTTTTTACTATTTATTCATATTTTTATTTTTTTAATTCAAAATAATTCTAAACAAAGTCTAACGAAGTCAAAACAAACCCTAGTGGACTTTTCCAGCAAAGATTAATCCAATTTATTATTCTTTTTTAATTTTTCAAATATTTTATTTTCTAGACTTTTGGCATGCCATACGAGATGCTTTGATGCATACCTTTTTTGATGATCGAAGTTGTCATGCTTTATCTCCGCACCATCTTAGAATTTAACATTTTAGTATAATTTTTCATTTCCTTAACTTCATTATATTGGTTAGGTTATATTACAACAAAACTTTACCATCTTTTATAATGACCATTACATTGCTTTTATTTGGTAACAATATAATGTTTTAATTTATCTCATTCAATTTTATTACATAATAACTTAATATTTAAATAATTATTTTTTAATCATTTATACATTTTTTGTTTATTGTTGTAATTATAAAAAATAATTTGATTGATATGAACCAAATGTTATTTTAATCGTATTGATTGGCACTACAAAATTAAATGTTAATTGTTATATTTTTAAATATTTAACTATTTCATAGTTTTCTCAGTCTTTTCAAAACAGTTCTACTCAAGCCACATTTAACAAAAAAGGAGTTTACATTCGATCTTCTTTTGGAATGCAAACACACTAACTGTTTTTTAATTACTTCAAATTGTTTGATTACGATTTGTTATATTATCACAGAACTCTTATTATCTTCTTTGTGACATTTAAATAATTTTTATTTTATTATATTATATTACTTCAATTTCACTCATTTCATCTTTAATATATATTTAATTAACACTAAAAAATATTTTTTATTAGTTATGGTAATTCACTTTGCTAATTCACACCACCTCCAAATGGCATAAGTGTAGATAAAATAAATGTTATTGGATTGATCTCAGCAAGGTCTATCAATTCAAATATTAATTTTTTATTTTTAAATTTTGATTTTTTTGATATTTTGGCACTCATTAAAAGATATTTCAACGTCGTACTTTATTTGATGATTGAGAATATTACACTCAATCTCTTTAGTCTCATGGAATGAATCTTTTATATGATATTTATCTCAAGTTTTTAGATTTTTTGCATTGGTTAGGGTATACTACACTGAAACTATAGCTCTCCTCTTTAATGAAAAAAATTTACAATATTTTTATTTCCTTATATTATATCAATTAGATTTATCTCATTTTAGCATTAGTATATATATTTACTTAATTTTAAAAAAAATATATATAAATATTTATGCTCACTTATTTTGTTAATTCATTGTAATTCCAAATAAGGCACCATTAAGAAAAAAGTAGTGTGGTTGGGCTTGTCTTGATGAGATCTATCCAACGAAATATGAATTTTTATATTTTTAAAAGCTTTTTTGCTTGAATGTTTAATAGATTTCTTAAAGATTTTTATTCAAACCCCGTTTGATGATCTAGGAAGATATAATAGTTCTTTTTAAAATTTATTAATAAAATTTTCTCTACACAATTTATCTCATTTCTTCAAATTTATGCTTTTATTTAAGATAAATTATATAATAAAGTTTTTTTTGTAAGATGTCAAGGAGACAAAGAGTAGCATTATCGTTCAAAAAATCAAGAAATAGTCAAAATGATTTATAAAGCATGCAAAAGTCATAGAAAATAAAATGCATAAAATTTACAAATCGAATAGAGCTCATAGAGATGAGTCCAACGACCTTTATTTCTTATTGCTTGGGACTCATTTCGAATAATAGTGAAATGTAAAATTATATATGAATTAATAATAATAATAAATTGTTGTTTTAATATCAAGTAAATCGATATTATATAAAAAAGAAAAAAAATTGATGTAATATTACATAACCATTTAATTGTGGCATAAAGGTCTCATGAGTGGAGACTTATAGTTTTGTAGTAATGCAAGAAAGTCATTAGAAAGTATTTCAATAAACAAGGCTAATTGTAGCATAACATTGCTTCCTAAGATACGGAGAAGATTGAGTGTAACTCTCTCAAACATTAGTTGAGATATGAGTTAAAAATGTCAGTAAAGAATGCCAAAATAAAATAAAATAAAATATTTTAAAATGTAGAATTGAGTATTGAGTAGATAAACCTTGTTGAGAGACTTCAAATGATGATTATTTCATCTTAGCTAGGGCTCACTTGAAATAACTATGAATTACCAAAAAAATTAAAAATAAATTTTATTTTGTAATTATTTTTTCTAAATCAAAGCAATATAAAAATAATTTTGAGGATATTTATAAGTACATGTAATATAACAAAATAAAAGCAACATTTTGTAGGAAATCATAGAAATGTTATTAGAAAGTTGAATTACCATATCATAAAAATATGAACAAATATAAATTTTTTTAAAGTAGGCCCAAATAAAAAAATCTAAAATATTTAAAAATTTAAAAATTAATAATTAATTCAATATAGCATCACTAGATGACTCCAATAATCTTTTTTAGATTAAACCAAGTATTAAATTATCATGAATAACTAAAATGAATATGTATAAATGATAATAAATTATTATTTTAAATTCATTTAACTAGTAAAGTTTCCTAGTAATAAATAAACAAGCACTAAATTACCTAATAATCAAACAATGTAATGTATCCTTTTTAAAATGTTTTAAAGCTAACCCAAGGTTGAATTTTGAGTGATAGAAATATAACTAATCAAAGTGAAAGTTTTGAATAAATGAGATAAATTGTATATGAATGTTGCATTATAAGAGTTAAACAGATTGAGTGTAACATCCTCTTTCATCAAATTAGGAACTTTTTGAAATTTCTCATAAATCATGCAAAAATTGATGTAAATAAAATATTTTAAAATCTAGAAATGAATACTTTATAGAATAAAGAATGTTACGATTAGTCCAATGACATTTGTTTTGTCTTAAGCGAATCTTATTAGTAGCTACTATGAATTACTAAAATAAATAATCAATAAAAAAAAATTATTTTTTCAAGATTAAGTAAATACATATTAAAGCTCAAATTAGATTTATTGAAGTTGTACAATGAAACAAAATTAAAGAGATGTAAAAGGTAAATGGGCTAAGATTTAGATGAACATAGTAATATAACAAAATGAAAGCAAAATATTTGAAAAAATGAGATAAATTATGTGGGTGAGTTGCATTTTATCATACAATAAACAACAATGTAACTTCTCAATCATGAAAAAAAGTACAAATCAAAATTCATCATAAAATTTGCTACGACAATGGAAACTAAAATATTAAAATATATTTCAAAATATTAAAAATATAAAAAATAATTTAATTTTATATAACTAATTAAGTTAAGTAAAATAACATTTATTTCCTCTATATCAAAAATTATAAAGAATTATTATTTTTTATAAAATTAAACAAACATAAATAATAATTGATAATTTTGTTAATATAAAATAAACATATTTTAGTACTAGAATAAGATAAATTAAAGAAGTATGGCATTACCAAATAAGATTAACATAAAGGTCACACCATAAGAGAATTAAAGTTTCATAATAAAAACCAAATCAAAGAAAAAAATTAGAAAAAAATGAGATAAATTACACAACAAAGTTGTATTTCAATGTATTAAGTCAATTATAACATGCTTGTTCATCAAATCAAGTATGAATCAAACTACTTTTTGAACCATCTAAAAGTCTTAAAAAGTAAATGATTAAAAAGAATATAAAAATAAATATTTAAGTAGATAGAGCTCAATAACATGAGCTTAATAACATTTTTTACATAAATTTGATCTTATTTTGGAATTACTATGAATTACTAATGAAAGAACAAATAAATAATTCAAAATCATTACTCTAATAATGCAAAAAATATTAAAGTTTAAAAAGATAAATTGAAGTAGCATTATATAAAACAAAATGAAAGTGAATTATTGGTCACATGTGGGTAGATTTTGATTTACATATTAATATAAGAAAACCAAAGCAAAATACTTGAAATAATATTAATTGTATAGGAAAATTTTCCTTCCACGATACAATGGTGAAAATTCTTAACATCGAAAATCTTCAAACTAAAATTGAATTGAAATGTCCCACAAAATGTGCCAAAAATTAGAAACAAAAAATAATATCTAATAATATATATAAATAAATTATTATCTAATTTCATAGAGCTCCTAAAAATGAGTCCAATGACATTTTTTTCATCTCCATTAGACCATATTTGAAATTGCTACAAAATTTAGATTTGAAAAAGCATAAATAAAAAATTATTTATAACTTTAATATTATGTAAATATATTATGAAGTTGAAGATAAAAAAATTTTAATAGTAAAAAAACAAATTCAAACCATTGAACCATTTAACCTCAAAATTTAAAATATTTAAAAATATAAAAAATGAATATTTAATTGCATTGACCTCATTGAAGGGAGTGAAAAAACTTTCATCTCTATGATATCTCTTTTGTAATGATTGCTAGTTACAAATGCAAATAAGCCTAAATAATAATACATTTTTTTAGTACATGAAAATATACATTCAACTTAAAATAATATAAATAAAAGTAATGTAATATGACCAAATCAGAGTAGTGTAAAGGTCACATGAGAGAAAAATTTGGCTTTCAATATAACATACAAAATTAAAGACAAAATTTTAAAAAATGAAAAAAAAAAATATAGTAAAGTGTGGAAACATAACTGAAGAGACCGATTGTGAAATCGCTAATTCTAAAATAAGGTGCAAATAAAAATTTGTCCTGAAGCATGCCAAAATACAGCAAAATGAAAATTTTAAAAATATTAAAAAGAATATTTTATTCAAAAAAGGTGATCGAGAAAACTCCAATAACCCTTGCATTATCTTGGTGTAAAATCATTTAAAATAAAGGAGAATTACAAAAACAATATCCACAAAGAATAAATTTCGTAACAAATAAATATATATTAAAGTATAAATGTGATAAATAGAATCATTATAATAATCTCAAATCAAAGTAATGTAGAGGTTACACCTAAGAATATTTACCATTACATAATAGTATAACCAAATCAAAGTGAACACTTATAAGAAATGAGATAAATTATACTAAAAAATTACATTCCAAGGTACTAAAAAGTTTG
This sequence comes from Vanilla planifolia, assembly GCA_023846275.1. Classification (NCBI taxonomy): domain Eukaryota; kingdom Viridiplantae; phylum Streptophyta; class Magnoliopsida; order Asparagales; family Orchidaceae; genus Vanilla; species Vanilla planifolia. The sequence goes on along the minus strand of JAIUJO010000058.1, from coordinate 2,578,968 downwards.
ACTATGAAATCTTCAACTTTCACATTTGTTATGAAACAAGATTTCTAGAAAAGCATGATGAAACTATTTATAATACAATAATTAAAGATATAAAATATTAAGTTAATTGAGCACAACAAGTTGAGCCTAACAATGCTTATTTTTCCTTGATCTTCATTTGGAATTGATAAGAATCACTAAAATAATTAAGCATAAATAACAATAAATTATTATTTTAAATTCACATAAGTATATTTAGTGTTGAAATGAGATAATTTCAAGTAATGTAATATAGACAGTACAAGACGCTAAAAAGGGCATATATGGGTGGATTCAAAGTAATAATGTCACATAATAAATCAAATCAAAGCATTTGATGAAATAAAGCGAATTTTATAGGAAAGCTGGATTCCTAGATGTTAAACATATTCAATACAAGATATTTTATCAACAAATCTAGAATGAATTGATATATATATATATATAACTCAAAGTAAGCTAAAATAAAAAAATTCAAATTATAAAAATATTAAATAAGAAATTAATATAATATTATTTTTTTAATATTTAGTAGATATATATTAAAATAAAAGGTGCGATAAATTAAAGTTTTTTAACATAGCAGAAGCAAAGAGATGTAAATGTCACAAAAAAGAGGAATTAGAGTTTCATAGCAATATAACTAAGTGAAAGACAAATCTTTGAAGGAAAGAGATAAATTACGTGAGAAAGTTGTATCCTCAGATATTAAGGAAAATGATTATAGCATCTTTAGAGACCAAATAAGGTAAGAAATAAAATATCTATTCAAGTATGCAAAACTCTTATAATACAAACAATTTAAAAATATATAATTGAATATTTAATTAAATAAACTTGTTAAGGTGAGTCCAATTAAGTTTTTTTAATTTGGATTAGACTTTGCTTGGAATTACTATGAAACATCAAATAAAATATACAAAAGTAGTGGTAAATTATTATTTTAATGTTCATTAAATAATTATTAAAGAAAACATTAGCCAAATTAAAAGCAATGTAAGTTAACAAAATAAAAGTGATGTGAAGGTCACATGAGGGAGATTTAGAGTACTATAGTAAAATAGTAAAATAAAAAAGAAGAAAAGAGATAAATTGTGTGGGAAAGGTTTTTCTTAATATACTATAGAAATCTAGTGTATCATGCTCAATCATTAAACATGGTATGAATAAAAATGTTTAACAAAATATTCTAAACTTTTATAAAATAAAATTAAAAAAATAAAATTAAATATTTAAGTAGAAAGAGTCCATTGAGAGTAGTTAAGTTGAAATGAGCTAAGTTGAAAAACTTTAATGTCACAAAATCATAGTAATATAAGGTTCACTTGAAAAGAGAGTTTGGCATTCAATATAGCATAACAAAACAAATGCAAAAACGTTTTAAGAAATGACAACTTATACGAGAAAGCTACATTCAAAAATACTGAGAAATTAAATTTTATCATCCTTAGTGGCCAAATCATTTATGAATAGAAAAAGCTCATAAACTCAGCCAAAATACTAGAAAATAAAATATTTAAAATAGAAAAAGCGAATATTTTATTAGAAATAACTCATGAAGTTGAGTCCAACAATGTTATTTAACCACAACTAGACTTTATTTAGATTTATTTTAAATTACAAAAGTAAATAAGAATAAATTATAAAAAAACATTTTTTAATATAAAGGAACAACTTACTAAAGAAAAGTAAGATAAATTGAATCAACATAATAGAACTAAATCAAAGTGATGTAACAGTGAATTGAGACAAGATTTATAGTTTCATCATAATATAATAAAATTAAAGAAAAAATTCTAATAAATGAGATAGTTATATGTGAATGATGCATTCAATGAACTAAAAAGATCAAGTTCAATATCCTCAATCATCAAATCCGATACAAATTGGAATGACTTTAAAGTATGTGAGTGTCATAAAAAACTAAATATTTTAAAAAAAATAGATGAATGTTTAAGAGGTAGAACTTGTTATGTCAAATCGAATGATGTTTGTTTCGTCTCAACCAAATCTCATTTTCAAATATTATGAATTACAAATAAATAAATGAAAATAATAATATGTTACCATCTTATATATATATATATTAAAGATATAATGAGATAAATTGTAGCAATATAGAAAACCAAATCATTTTCACATCAAGATCACATAAGTAGAGATTTAGAGTCATAGAAATAACCAAATCAAAGCAAAACATTTAAAGAATTGACATAAATTATACAAGAAATATGCATTTCAAAACATAAGGAGATTAAGGTTAGCATTCTTAATTATGGCATTAAGTAAGAATCAAAATATCTTGTAAAGAATTCTAAAATAATAAAAAAATATTATATGATAAGTATATATAACATTATTTATTATGATAAAGGTCATTATAATGAGCATAATGAGCTATAACTAAAAATTAATTTTTTAAATATCAATTAAATATATATAAAAGTTAAAATGAAAAGAAATGGTGCATTATAATAAATGCAATTCAAAGAATTAGTGAGGAAATTATATTTGAGTGTTCCATTAAACAATACTATGGAGATATAGTGTCATATCCTTAAAAAAATTAAAAAAATTAATATTATTGAGACATATTTAATTGGATAGAACTTACTGTATCATATCTTGTGATATTTATCTCATCTAGATCTTGCCTCTTTTGAAGCAACTGCTAAAGTTATAAATCAAGTAGGCATAAATTAAATTGTTATTATTTTAACATTTATAATGTATATATTAATCATAAGTAAAGATAAATTGAAGCAATGTGTTATGATCAAATTAAAGCCCATGCAATGGTTAAAAGAGAGGGAAATTTGAGCTTCATTATGATAAAACAAAATAAAAGAGAAAATTTTAAGAAATAAGTTAAAGTTTTTGTGGAATTTGCTCCAAGATATCAAGAAGATTCGACATAGAATACTTAATCAAGAAATAAAAAAAAAATAGCAATGTCTCCCAAAGCATGCTAAAGAGATTGAAAATACAATATGTAAATTTTTTAGATAGAATGTTTGATTCTATAAAACATGACAAGACAAGTTCAACCATTTTTTTCTATTCTTGATTCATCATCCCTTAGAATTTCTACAAAACATAATAGCAAATACCCTTAAAAAATAATAAAATATCTCAGAATCAAATTAGATAAGAATCAAAATACCTAATAAAGGGTCAACAAAGAACAAAAAATAAAAATGCAAAAAATTTAAATTGGATAGAGCTCATTAAGATGAGTGCAATGATGCTTGCCTAAATTTGGTAAGACCAACTTTGAAATTACCACATGATACAAAGGTATGTTGGCATAAATCACAATAAATTTTTATTTTAATATACAGTAAATAAATGTTAAATTTTAATTGAGATTAATTAAAGAATATAATACAATAAAGTCAATACAATTTAAAGGTCACACAATAGATGATTTAGAGATTCAATGTTATATGACTAATCAGAAAGAAAATATTTTAAAGAAATGAGAAAAATTGTATAAAAAATTACAATCTACTATATTAAGTAGATCTAGCTTAGAATCCTTGACTATTCAATTAGTTAAGAGTAAAAATGTCTTGTAAATAATGTAGAAGCCATACAAAATAAAATGCATAGAAAAGTAAATTTAATATTTAATTAAATAGAGCTCATCTTGAAAAATTGAAAAAAACTTTCTTTAAAATTTCTTTTGGAATTAGTTTGAAATAAAAAAGTAAATTGGCATAAATAATAATAAATTTTAATATTTAGTAAATATATATTAATGCTTAAATAAGAAAAATTTAAGAAATGTAACATAGCCAATCAAAAATGATGTGAAAGTTACAAAGTGGCAATTTAGAATTTCATAGAAATATTACCAAATCATAGAAAAATATTAAAAAAAAGAAGATAAATTATATATGAAAGTTGTAATTTCAAAATACAAAGGAGATCTAGTGCATTTTTTTATATCAAATCATGTAAGAATCAAAATGTCTTAAAACCTATGCCCAAAACTATGATAATAAAATATGTAAAAATTTAAAGTTAAATATTTAATTGAATTGAGCTCGTCGACATGAGTCCAGTGGCATTTGTTTTTTGTCAACAAAACTACATTTCCAAATATTATGAAAAACAAATGTAAATAGGCATAAATAATAATAACATATTATTTTAATACTAGGTAAATCAACCTTAGAATTCACTTAAGATAAATTAAAGCAAAGTAATATAATCAAATGAAGTTGGAGTAAAACTATGAGGGAGAAGATTAAGAATTTCATAAAAGTAAAACAAAATGAAAACAAAAAATTTTAAATATAAGATAAGTTATACAGTAATGTTTCATTCAAAGATACTATGAAGGTCGAGTGTGACATCAACAATCATCAAATTTTATTCGAAAATGAATACCACATGAAATATGTCAAAATAAAAATAAAATAAAATGAGCTCAACAACATTTGTTTTATATCATTTGAATATCTTTGTGAATTACCATGAATAAACATAGTAATTAAAAATAAATATTAAGTATATAACTAACTTGAGGGTACATCTTTAAATGTTTTTTATCAAAGTTTTAGTATGATTTATGAGATATTTTCATTTGTATCTTATTTTACGATTAAAAATGTTCCACATGATCTCTCCAATATCATTGAATGCAACTTTCCAATACAATTCACAACATTTGTCCAAGTTTGTTTTCTTTGATTTAGTATATTATTGTATAACCTTAAATCTTACCTTATCTAAGCTTTATATTTTTTTGATTTCATTATTTTACATAACTTCAATTTATCATATTTTAGTTTTAATATTTTTTACTTAGTAGTAAAATAATACTTTTTTATTATTTATTCTTCTTTATTACTATAATTTGTAATAATTTCAAATCAAACTTACTGTAGATGAAACATAAGTTGTTGGACTCATCTCAACTTGCTCTATCTATTAAAATATTAATATTTATATTTATAAATATAATTTTTTCTATGGTTTTTGCACTCTTTAAGTGGTCTTTAAAACAATATTTGATGTCATGATAAAGGATGTAATACTTCATCCCCTCATCGTCATGGAATGTAACTTTTCTATATAACATATCTTTTTTTTAAAGTTTTTTCTTTTATATGGTTATATTAGAAAAAATTTCTTACCCTCCTCTTATATGACCTTGGTATCATTTTTATTTGATTCTATAACATTCCTTAAATTTTTCCCACTTTCCTTATAATAAATATTTACTTAACATTAAAATAAAAATTTCCTTATTTTTCAAATTTATTTTGGTAATTGATAATAATTCTTAACAAGACATGGTGGACACAAAACAAATGTTTTTACACAAGGCCTTACTGAGCTTTATTGAATTAAATATTTTCTTTACACATTATTTTGGAGAATGTTGGCATGCTTTACAAACAAAGTTTTATTTGTATATCATTTAATGATAAAAAATATTGCACTCGTTCTCTTTGGTATCTTGTAGTGTAACTTTGCTATTAAATTATTTTATTTCTTCATATTTTTTCTTTAGGTTTGGCAATGTTACTATGAAGCTATAGTTCTCTTTTCATGTGTCTAAGACATTATGTTTATTTGGTTATTTTAAATTTATTAAGAATTTCTAAATTAATGTCAAAAAGAATAATATTTTATTATTTTAATAGTAGTTATATATATATACATATACATACATACATATATATATATATATATATATATATATATATATATATATATATATATATATATATATATATATATGTGTGTGTTTGTATATGTATATATATAACTAATATTAAAATAATAAAATATTATTCTTTTTTACATTAATTTATAAATTCTTAATAATTCCAGTTAACATCCAACATTGATGAAAGAAAAATCATTGAACTAATATAAATGACCTCTAACAAATTCATTAGTTACATTTACATTTTTACAATTTTACTATTTTTTAGTTTATCATGCTTTATTGTACATTTCATACATGCCTAATTTGATAATTGAGGATTTTATGCTTGTTCTCCTCAGTATTATTAAAAAATATATCAAAGAGCTCATTTCAATTACTCCTAATGACATTTGATATGTCTCGATAAATCTTAGTATTGTCTTTTTTTGTAATATCAAATTAAAAAAGCATTAAAACATTTTTCTTATTATCAAATTTATTAAATTTTTGTTTATATTAGAATAATAATTATAAATTATTATTCTAATATTAATTAAATATATAATAACTTTGTTAATAAGAAAAGAGCAACCGTAGTAATATAAGTAAATTAAAGTGATGTTAAAGTTATAGAGGAGGACAATTAGTATTTAAAATTAATATAATCAATTCAAGAAAAAAATTTGAAGGAATGAGATACATTATATGAGAAAATTGCATTCCAAGGTACCAAAGAGATTGAGTGCAACATTTTTTTATCATACAATTAGGTTAAAAATTAATGTCTTGTAAAGAATGCGAAAAACTCAAAGAGAAAAAATGAATATTTTGATGGATGGAGCTCATCATGACAACTCCAAAGATGTTTGCTCAATGTCAATCAAACCTTGCCGAAAATTATAAAGAACTAACTATCTAAATAGAATAGATAAACATATGATAAACAAATATTTAACTCGACAAACCTCATCGAGCCAAATACAATGAACCTTGTTTATTCTTGAACTTTCCTTATTTTGAATTACAGCAAATTATGAAAGTAAACAAGTAAAAAAAATAATATAGTATTGCTTTGATGTACAACAAATATATTTTAAAGTTGAAATGATATAAGTTAAAGTAATGTAAAATAACAAAACAAAAGCATTGTAAAGTTCAGATGAGAGATGATGAATTGGAGTTTTAAATTAATATAACAAAATCATGGAAAATCATTTTAGGAGATATGATAAATTTTAAGGGAAAGTTGTAATTTAACAAGCTGAGGAGATTTAGTATAACATCATTGATCGAAAAATTTAGAGCAAATAAAATTCTAACAAAACATGCCAAAATACTTAGAAAATAAAAGATTTAAGATGAATGAATATTTAATTTGTAAAGCTTGTTGATAAAAAAACAAACTACAATTATTTTTTCTTTATTAGACATATTTTGGAATAACTAAAAATTTGAAAATTAATTAATCAATAAGAATGAAGAAATATTATTTTAATATTAAAAAAGTCTCCATTTAAACTAAAAATAATTAAAAATTGTTAAATATATACTATAAGCAACTCAAAGTGACATAAAGGTGACAAGAGTTGGTTGGATTTAAATTCTTGATATTTAAATTGGCATATTTTAATATTGAAATTTTTGTTGGATTTATGTTTTAACATTCCTTTAATATTTTATGTTTTAATATATTTCTTAATATTTCTTTCAAATATTTTTATATATGGCAATATTCAAATTTCCCTCTCTATTATAATTAGATATTGTCATATTTAAATATGTTAAAACATCTTTATATCATGAAATGTTAGATATTGGCATATTTAAATATCGAACATCTTTATATCTTGGAAATGTAACATTCCTTTATAGCTGATTAATTGATCAACCTTGAAATTCTTTTATATTTAGATATTGGCATATTTAAATATCAAAAATTAAAAAATATGTTATTTATCGACTTGGAGATCATCAAAAAATTTCAAATTCCTTTATATTTTATGCTTTATTACATATTCAAAATATTTCCTAGTTATTTGTTAATCCAACGAAATTGATCATCACAAAATTTCCCCTTTGATCTTTTTTCTTTTCAAAGTTTACCTTGAAGAAGTATCATCTATCTAAAATTTAAAATTTATTTAAGTAAATTCATTGGTAATACTTAGGGTATATGATCATCAAACAAAACATTAGGAAAATGGGTCAACCAAATAGTATCTCTTTCTTAATGATAACAAAACTTTTAATAAAATTCATTAAACCAAAAATTATTTATAAAAGTAAAATGCATAACAATTAAAGATAATTCCTTTACATGTACGCCAGGCTAGATTAATGATCCCCCATAATTTATGACCATTTCCATCTTTCAATTTCTATTCTCCTCTACTTTGTCATCACTTAAAGAGAGTTAATCTATATTTAGTATATTGTTCACAAATTAATAATTTTTTGAAATATTCAACCATCTAATCAATTTCTTTTATGTTTATTATGTTCAAATTATGCCAATTTCTAATGATCTAAGACTTGTATAATTTCTTTCAAATATGTTTAATTCTTTCTTTCTAACTATAACCAAAATTTTTTTATTTTTGCTATTTTGTGTAATGCATGGCTTAAAATTTGTTACAATGAATAATAGTTATGAAAGACTAATGTTTAACACCAATAATAATTTCATCTATACCTTTTTTTGTTTAAAACATCCCTATAAAAATTTAAAGTTTTAGGATTGCTTCAAAATATTTTTATATATTTATTTATTTTATTTTAATTTTATAAACTTATTTTTTGAAATCTTATTGGTACAATATATATATATATATATATAAATTATTTTTGTTGGAATTAGTTTATTAATGTTGCAACACATAATATTTTATTTTAATTATTATAATTGAATTCACAAACCATTTTATGTCCAACATAGTTAGATATAATTGAGATACTATTCTTATTCATATAAGGAATTTTTTGAAAAGAGTGAAATCCAAATAAAAAAAATAGAAAAATACTACTACGATCATGTAACATAATAAAAATGCAATAGAATAAAATAATTCGATGACACAAAATGTCAATTACTAAAAAAAATCTTATTCTTGATGAGAGCTTATTGAGAAATAAGTGTTTTAATTAAATCAATTTTAATTAAAGAAAATTGAGAACTTATCTTATTTAAGAAGAAATTAGAGATTATTAGTTTGATGATTGAAGCATGTTCCATAAGAAAATGTAAAAGAGCATTGACAACTAAATGATTGAATATCATGACTTGAAAAGTTTTCTTTAGATTTGTTAAGACTTTAATCAGTCTGTCATATTCAAGAATTCACTTATTTATAAATATTTTTATTAACTAAAAGCACTTGCAAAATTAACCAACTAATTATTATTATTTATATTTAAAAATCCAATATAGTTTTTAATTAATAAATTGTAAAAATCCAAACAATTAAAAACACTCACTACATAAAAGGCACTCGATTAGAAGCCTCTTAGACCATTTGATTGTGAAAACATCTCAATTGGATGAATAAGATTAAAAGAACAATTTTGCAATTATGATTTGATTTGAACTGATAAATGTAAATCATGATTTCACTACTAGATTTAGCTCTTGCATGTAGATAAACATTGGATTGTGAGGTCTCAAATTTATGTGATTGGATATGAGGATCTAAATAAGATTTTTTAAAACTGGATGAGATTAGAATCATTTGATCACATAATAGTGTGATTTGATAGAAAAAAACACTCCCACAATTTTAAATGCATCCATGTGAAATGGATTCATATTTTTCTAGCATTACTTTGAATAAATAATTAATTATTATGGCTTTATTAGAGCTTTCTTACTTTGAACATTTTGCGTTTTTTTGTGGATTGTTTCCTCTATGCTATGCTCTTGTTTTAAGTTATGTTTGGATTCTTGTGTTATGAATGAATCAAAATTGTTTGATATGTTTGAGAGTTATTTTATCGACATGATAAATTTTATTAGCTATATTCAAGCAATGTGTTCTAACAAAGACTTTTTGTTTTTTTAATAATATGCTTGTTTTTTTTAATTATATTATTATTTTTTTTATAAACTTATTGTTATAATTAAAATACACTTTTTGCAACAAGTTTTGGAAAGAGAATTTTCAGTGGTATGATAGGAATAAAATGATTCTTGGATGGTAAAGATAAGATCAAGATTTTAGAATCTTAATACTATTTGAAGATTAATTTAAATAGGACTTAATTTTCTACCTTGTATGAGTGATTTGAATAAAGCTTAACATCTAACCAAAATAAAATTAAAATAACTAAAGTTAAATTTAAAATAAATGTCTTTGTTAAATTGAAATCATAACTCCTCTTCCATTTTAAATTCTCTTATGTACACAAGCATCAATTTTCTAAAATTTACGAATTCTCTTTCACAAATTCATTAGTAACTCTTTCTTTTTGTCATTATCAAATAAAGTAACATGACAAGGGGTCAATAAAATACTACATTAAGCCTTCAAATACTTTATGAGTTATCATAAAACTATCAACTATCATTTGATAGTGCTAGTTTCCTTTTTACAACACTTTTGGACCATTCTATCCATTTATGTGACCATTTGTTACCAACTTCACTAATGTCGCATCTATCTCATGGCTTTAGTATTCAAAACTCCCTTTAGAACTAGTGAAAGTATTATTAAGAATATTAAATGTCGTGTGACAAACATATTGACTTGGATGATTACTAATTTTTTTAGAAAATTAAATCCACCGTCAAGAGGTGACTAACCTTCCTTCATCAAAAAAGCATCATATAATCAAGAAACTTTTTCCTTCTCGTTCCTTAAAGTCAGTTGCACAATTATCTGATTTGTCTCCCTTTTCCTTGCCATTATAATATTTTTCCATTTCAATTTTAACTATTATATCTTTGTGATTAGATGCTTTCCTCTTATAATTCTACTCAATTGGTACATAATTTTTATTATATCAGATATCCATCATGACCAAAACCATATAAAGATTACTATTTCCTACACATTCTATTGCAAGTGACCTCTAAAAGTTCTTCAACCAATTGCAAAAAAAATTACTCCAAGTATTGTTTATTTAATTAAATAAATCATATATTTCTAAAATCATTTGCTTTTTTATTATTTTTCTTTGATAATTCCCTTAGAATTAATTTAATATTATTTTTAAACGGTTTTGGTATTTTTTTATGACATCAATTTCAGTTTGAGGAAAAATTATTATTTAGAGTTCATTTTCATTTGTTCTACCATATTTAACTTCTCATCTATATTATTAGTTCTTTAAAATAATAGAATTTGTGATATTATAAAAAAATATAGATATGAAAATTTCATTTAATTGCATTCAAAACATATTTTAAATGCACTTACATTATTCAACTAATATTAAAAAAATGTTGGAGTCTATTTAATATTTTACAAACTTCCCTTCGTATAAGAATTTAATCATTTAATTTCAAGTAGGAACTACTTAGTATAACTTATCCTTTGTACATTCAACATGGGATGCTCTCCATCTTTGCTTTCATGAATTCCTACGTTATGAACCCCATTGGCCTTTATGAAATAATCAAGGATGCACCATCATGCTAATTTGATCATGTTTAAATATATAACTAGTACTAGAATAAAATTTTATTGAAACTAAAAGAAAAAATATATTATGTTCCCTGGCTAATAATAATGATTAAACTAGCATAATGATAATACAATATATTATATAATGCCATATAATACCTTATATTATATAATACCATATAAATTATATAATACCATATAAGGTGTCTTGCTCATTATATGCTTCACAAAACCTTTTAGAAACGTATGATGTAAGTTTGGAATCCTTATGTAATATAATAGTCCTTGTCATACTGCATGAGCCTTATAATTCTATCAACATATATCTGAACTATTTGTTTTTGTAGAAAAATCTTCAATTAATAGGTAAAATGTAAATTTTTGCAGTAGAAAACCTCATTTTCAATTAAGTCTAATTTAACATCTCTACCTAAAAATATTTTGCTTTTAATCTTCCACACATCACCAAGCTAGCTTATGATAATAACTTCTTGCTATCAATATGCCATAATGACAAATGTAGTAAAGTACATTCTTTTTCATATGGATATAACATATATCATTAAATTATGCTAAGCTTCCACTATGTTATATATATAACTATTTTTTTCTTCTTACTAAAAAATTAGTAGCTACTTTTACTTTTTCTTTGGTGATATAAGATCTCAAAATCATAATGCCATATTGATCAAGCCATTTTAATAATCAAAATGTATGAACAAATTTATTAGGAAATAAATTATGAAAAGAATATTACATGTAGTTTTCAATAACAAGAAACCCAAAAATGTAAACTTAGGCATATTTTGGTGTTAGAGTTATATCAATAAGTAGATAGGAATTGGATATTAGAAACAAAGATAATGGAGGCTATTTATTCATAATATTCTTCAAATAGATAAACCCATAAGCTATTTCATAAGGAAACTTAGTTGTAATGGAATCTAATCAAGTGGTGTTTCATGAAATTATGCATAAAAAAAGAGTTAGATTTACAAGACATAAATGATTTTAGAAAAGTAAAATTGGTAAACAAATAAAGATCATGGAATGATAAACTTTATGGATTTCTACTCAAACATTATTTTAGAAGGGGAATGTAGGTAGAATTTTTTTCATCAAGGATTGTGTTGATTAACATCTTCTAGTCAAACATTATTTAAATGATGCCATATTTGGATCAATAAACTATGACGTATGTGAATGATATGGTAAGCATGTAGGTGTAGGATCTTAGATGAACTTAATGAGAGTTTCTATTCTCTTGAATGCAAGTTAACTAGGATGAGAAAGGTACCCTTGATCTTCCATAAATTATATAAATGATATGTTAAGACATACAAAATAAGGAATTAGTTGCGTCAAAGGAGTTAGCATAATGAAAATCGCCTTAGAGATGTAATCTTAGGTGAGCTCTCTTTTGGAGCACAAACCAACGCCTCTCTTTATAAAGAAATTATATATGGTGCATCTATTTCTGAATTTGCACCCCAAAATAGAAGTGAAGCCTTGAGGAAAGAATTTTTTATTTTGCCATGTTGGATGGTTTCAACTTTTTTGTGAAAATGATTGTTTTGGAATGAATAGACATTCTAAGTGACCACATTACTATGTCATAAAATGGGTACTCAAAAATAAAATGTAAATGATAGTGTGGTTACCATTCAAAATATGAAAAGGCTAGTGGTAAAGAGTTATAATCAAGTAGGAGTAAACTTAGTCTTAATAAAAGTTATTTAAACTATACTGAATGGATTTTAAGAGCACCTTCTTAAATGTTGTAATTTAGGAGAAAGTGTATGTCGGATAGTTGGATTGCATTCAACATTTTCTTCATCAAAATTAGTGCATAAGCTAATGAAATAATCATATGAATTGCAATAAAAGCAAAGATCATGTTATGAACATACTTAGATTATTTCTAGTAAAACATTTTTTTAGGATTGGAATGTAGATAGGACTTTGTTCATCTTGAACCGTGCTATTAAACTTCTTCTAATCGAGGATTATATAGATGGTATCATGTTTGGATCAACCAACTTGTACTTATGTGAATGATTTAGTGAGCTTATAGGTGTTGGATTTGACTTGAAGATAATGGGTGACGTAACATATTTCTTTGGATTGAAAGTTATGTAGGATAAGAAAGGTAACCTTGAATCATAAATAAAGTATAAAAATTTTATTTTTAAATTTTGTGAACATAAGAACATAAAATGCATTTCTGCTGTCAAGAGTCCTCACCATACTATTGAACAAACGTGAGAAAGGAAAACCAATTGATTTCAAGTTATACCATGAAAGGACACATTCTTTACTTGACTATTACAACACCACACATAACTTTTAGTGTGGAACTTTTTTGAGCAATTTCAATCAAGCCTTAAGGGTTTTTATCTAGAAGTTATAAAAAGAATATTTTGATAATTTCTTGAAATAAAGGTATTTAAGGTTTTGCTATCCCAAAATTGTCTAACGTCATGATCTCATAGGATATGGCTACAAAGATTATGTAGGTTCTTGAATAAATAAGAAAATAATTTTAGGCATTTAATCATTTATAGCAACTCTTAAACTAATGATATAGCAAATAAATGGAACTATTGTTTTAGCAAAAAATGAACCACAATATTTAGCATTAGGAGGATTTCTTGTAAACTTTTTTTGGTTTCAAATGGAAATATGGTGATATGGCATTACATTTACGAACAATTCCCCTAAAATATGAAAATTTTAATGTCTTTTTCCTAATTGAAAATGGTATAAAGTACAATAAGATTGAACAAATTGATTTTAAGCACCATTTCAACATGGACAGTGTAGAATGAAATATAATAGACATTTAATTTGTTGCTAACAACATGCAACAAGTTAGCACATTAACAAAGCTTCTTAGTAAAGATTTATTCTGTAAAATTAGAAGACTTTCTTATGATGACAAAAGGGGGAGAAATTAAGCTTACTTTTAAGGCAAGTTCCTTGAGTGAAAGGGTGCTCAACTATGTGCTTTAATTACTTCAAAATCTAGCTTGACTTGTTAATATCTAGCAAATGCCTTCTTGCACTACATTAAAATACATTGCCATAAACTTAGATGGTAAGTAATCATAAAATAAAAATAGGTTTTTGTTCCTATGAGCAATTCTCTATGATATTTTTATTTTTATGACCTAATTAAGTCGCATACTAATTGGTTATCTTGCTTTGCTTGTAGATATGATTGCTAAACAACATTGGAAAGACATTAATGTCAAAAGAACAAGTCAATTGATTAAATATATAGATATAACAGTTGGTGGGAAAGAATAGAAAGGGTTTTAGCATGCTGAAGAAGCTAAGTGTATTTTTGTTGTAAAACGTGTGAGGAAAAAAGAATAATTGAAGAGAGATGAATTGTGTGTTTAACAAAGTTTTTTATTCCAAAAATTTGAGATTTTGAGCTTAAAATAAAGCTTTTTGTATAAAACTTATCAACAAATTAAAAATTTTAGGCAATTAAAAAAATGCACAAAAGATTTTAAGTGGTTTGACTAAAACCTATGCCCACATTCACCCCCAATCTTTTATCGGGTTTTTACTAACTGCTCCCTTTAGTCAAAGCTGGTATAGTTAAGAAAATTATATATTGGTGCACCAATGAGATAGCGAAATATGAGAAATTCGGGTTATTTAAAAAAATTTTAAAATTTACGATTTTTCCTTACAAAAATATCTGAACTCCTTAATTTTCTTAACAAGAGTAGTAGTACTGCTATCGAATGAAGAATGTTACCAGGAAATACAAAACTTATTATGAAGGAAAGTGAGAGAAATGGGGATTGACAAAATTCCATAACTCTATAATTACGTAGAAAAGTGTTGCTCACAATTTGAACTTAAGTTATACTTGTATGAAAATTTTTATATTCGATTCAATAGTTTTAAGATCTCATAAATGATCCCTATTTATAAAAAATAAAATAAAACTCCAAAAAGAACTCACACAACATCAAAAATCTACTTTTTAGAAAGCTAGCACTAATAGACGGAGATGATGGTACAACTACTGTCCAATTAAGCGAATGGAGTGGTAACCATCAGATCAACTTAAATCATAAAGGGTTCATATTTAATTGGAACAAGTTAAGATTTAGAGAGTTGGATTCAAAAGTTCGATGGATAGTAACAACGATTAGAGTACTATTCACATTGGTAAATAGACTCTCAATCTTTTGATCAACTATTCCAAACCAATGGCTGAAGAATTTAACTATTGATAAATACGAGTGTGACTGGACTGCTCGATTGTGAGTATGCATGATCAACCATTGTGAAAATCTCAAGTTTGGCAATTGCTTTTGTTTTGCCTCACAATGCAAAACAGTTGAAGTATTTTGTGGTTATCATACATCAACTACATATTACAATCAACCCCATTGGTTAGCTACCCCAAGGTGTTCTTAAGAAGTCACGACCCGGGTCAATAGTGAGCATGTATGTGTCTAACTTAACTTGATTTTCTTAAACTACTTAAAGAATGTACCATGACTCATTCTATCAGAGCCTGTTCATAAGTATTGCCTTTAACAAATTAATTAAGACACGGCTATAATAACCTAAGTGGATTAATACTTGGGCTTGAGCCATTTTAGATTTTAGCAGGTTCCTAGCTTGCAAGGGTCCCAAAAGCACGTGCCCCAATGTGCTACATGCTATTTGAGCTAAGCCTTTCGGGGTTATTGTTGAGAGTGCACAAAAAAAATATTATTACTATAATAATAAAGAATTATGTATAAAAACAAGTTAAACATTTTTAATATTTTCAAGAACTCAAATGCTTTTAAATAAAATATAACTTGAGCCAAAGTCAAATATGCATAAAAGATGAAAACCCTATTTGCCATAATTACGAAAAAATTAAATGTTTAACATGCTAATCTTAAGAATTTAGAAATGACTATCTTTTTTTATTAGACACTCTATAAGACCATTATCCTTGGCTCCAAGGTTATTAGATTTAGCTGTCAAATTATATTCACTATTTATGTTATAGTTCTTACTCCAATAAATCCAGACTACTAGAAAACTCCATGAGATCTAACTAAAACAATACTAAGTTAAATAATGTATTAATAAATACTTAGACTTGGTTTTGTATCATCATATTAAAAGGTATGACAATCTCCCCCTTGAGGATTATAAAACTAAAGCTAAAGGAAAATATAACAATAATGGAAAAATTAATTAATTTAATATTCAAAATTATTGTATATACCAAATAAGATAGCCCATATACACCTCTTGATATCTAGATTACCCTCACCAATAATTCTAACACTTAGTTCTCTCCATTTTTGTAATAATTCAAAGGGTTTAATGACACCTATGCCTAATCTAAGTTTATTAAATACTATGATAGCCAATTGTTCAGTACCAATATCAACTAATTAGGTAGACGATAGCACAAATAACAACTAAATTTATTTTTTAATGTATGCTCTCTAATAAAGTTATATCTTAATTCTATATGTTTTGTTCATGAGTGTTGAATGGGATATTTAGCTAAATAAATTATCACAAGAAATTAGAATTGTGTAAATCTGAAGCCATAATCTAAAAATTGTAGTTTCATCCATACGACTTGAGATGCCCACGATACTTTACCATTTTTTCTCAAAAATTTTCCACCACTTTTAATTCTTTAAACATTACTAATGAACGAAGTAGTTATTTGAAAGAAATATAAAAATGATTATGAACAAATGTAGGAGAAATAGAGACTGAGTAAAATCTAAAGCTCTAGTAATTATATAAAAATGTGTTACTCATTATTTGAACATCATTTCAACTTGTATGAAAATTTTCAAGTCTGATTCAATTATTTTAATGTTTGATAAATGATCCATTTATATAGTTGAAATAAAAAAAAACTAAAAAAAGAACACCCTAATGGCTGGAATCTACCTTTCATAAGCTAGTCGATACATATTGAGAAGACAGTGCAATTGCCATCTGCTTAAGCAAAAAAAGCAGTAATCATCGAATCAACGCAAATGATAAAAGGTCCAAATCAAATAATAGTGAGATAAAATCTAGAGCATTGGATTTGAAAGTTAGATGGATAATAACAATGATCAGATTACTGTTTGCATAGAAGGAGAGACTCTTAACCATTCTATCAACTATACTAGATTAATAACTAAAGAAAGTTAACTTTTCATAAATATGGGCATGATATGGGCAGTTTGATTACAAAAATGTGTATTAGTATAGAAATCTCTAGTTTGGTAATAACGTTTATTTAATCCCACTTTTTGAAACAATTGAATTATTTTATACTTATAATTGATCAACTGCATATTATAATCAGCCCATTTGGGTTGGTTACCATTAGTGTTCTTGAGACGTCATGCCCCTTGTCGCCAACACAAATCTATGAGTCTTACCTGACCTAACTTACTTAAAACAATTAATGAGTATGTCCTGACTCGCTTCTCTTAACTTGGTTCATAAGTAATACACTAAACCTTTTAACCTAGAGACTACAATATTTAAATGACTATACTAATACTCAAGCATAACTCATCTTAGATTCTACAAGTTCTTGTCCGTTGGATGTGCCTAATGACCACGCCCCTAGGTAGTACGAGTCACTTGCCCTGAGCCATTCGAGCTTAATAGTTGGGGTGTACTTAAAAAATTTATAATAATAAAAAAATTATATTTTAAAAAATATTTGAATATTTATAAGATTTTCAAAAACACAAATACCCTCAAATGAAATACAACTAAAACAAAATTCACATATACATATAAGTTTTATAGTTTTATGCACCACAATTACAAAAAACTTTAAGGTTAACGTGCTAACCTTAAAGATTCAAAAATGAAATGCTTTGTAAATTAGCCACTCTAGAATTATTGTTGTTTTAGACTCCAAAGTCAATAGGTTGAGCCATCAAATTGTGCTCAATATTTGTCATACAGTGTTTGCTACAACAAAATCTAGTCCTCACCAAGCTCAACGATACATTAGTATAAACTTCTATTATAAAATTTGAAGTATTTGAAAGAGAAAAATTCAACTTATTTGTAAAAATTTTCAAAAAAATATAGTTGTTGCACTCAAATTTATGGTTGATATAAAGAAAGCCTAAGGCATCCGTAAAATGCTTTTACACATCAATATTTATTCACCTCTATTCTAGATAAAGGCTTTGTATTTAAAATATTCCTTTACTTTATACAATGCATTACAAAGTTTCATAATAACGTAAGAAAAAAACATCTTGTTATTGTTGATGAGATGCTTGCTCCAATTTTTTGCATGCATACATTAATTATTTAAGTGTTATATACTTTGTATTTTAATAATTTTATTATAAATATACTATTTTTTCAAACTTATTTGACTTTCCATATGGAGGATAATACCAATTTGTTGCATGTCTTCACAAATTATTTAAGTGTTATATACTCTTCATTTTAGCAATTTTATTATAAATCAACTAACTATTTTTCAAGCTTATTTAAAATTTCATAGAGAGGATAGCTTTGATAACTAAGTTGTTAATGGTTGTTGATATATTAAGTATTCAACTATTATAATTATTTTTATTTTTTTTAATTACAATAATAAGATATCTTTTTCGCTTACATTATCGTGCAACTTTGAAATGTTTTGTGTAAATTTACCAAATATTTGAAGTATACTTTTATAATTACCATGTATTATTTATTTTTTCTATTGAAATTTAGCATGTTTTATGTAGCCAAGTACTACATAAACTGAGCATGTTTGTAAATATTTAAATATAGTTAATAATGATTGCTTATTTATTATACTGTATGGATAAAAAAACTCTTTGTTTAAGCAATTTTCTTAATGCTTATCTTAATTATATAAAAAATAATTATTTTTTATAAATATTTTCATATAATATAAATTCTTTAAAATTTTGTACCAAAAATTTAAATAATTTTTATCATCTACTATCTTTTTATTCCATACAAAATCATTTCACAAAACTTCGAATTATTTAATTTATATTATAAAATTTTGGTTCACATGTTTAATTTCTTAAATTATTTGGCTTACATCACAAAATCTGAATATTTTGAATCATTAAGACTTTCTTATTCATATGTTTAATATTAAAATTTTTTAAATAATTTGTTCTTCAAAAAATAGGAATGACGATTGTAAATTTGAATATTTATAAATTTATTTTCAATTTTTTATAACTTATTTTAAAATTGTATTATTTTTTAATTACAAAAATTTTTATAAAAATTCTTAGGAAAAGTTTTTAGAGAAAAAATTGTTAATTTATTTAGCATTTCAAAATTTCCAAGTAATCAATATGAAAAATATTTTCGTGAAAAAATTATTAATATATAAATTATATCTCATTTAGTATTTTGTTGAATTATTGATATTTATAAATTTATCATTTCTTTGATATCTTTCATTTGCAATGGAAAGTTTTTTTTTGCTTGTTTCTATGGGAATTTTTTATATTGTGCTTGTAAATATTAGAATCACTTATTGTACTTTTTTAGGGTAACAATACATTTTTATGTTTTTATTTTTTCACAATCCTATGAAAGTTATATTTTTAATTAATTATTTTTTATGCGATAAAGTTTTTTAACATCTATGACTTATTCGAAAAATGTTGTTCCTAAAAAATGCCTTAGGTTTTTAATATTTAATATTAAATTTTGATGAAAAATTAACCTTTTCGAAAATATAAAAACATTTTGAGATATTTTATATTTTCACCTTTTTTTAAAATTTATAATTTTTAAAATAAAATTTAAATGCTTATTATATAAATTTATATTTTTGTATATTTTTTTCTAAAGATATTGCTAAAGTTTTCCCAAATACATAGAAATTGGTTACTAAGATTTTTTTCTTTTATACTCTTTTATCTCACTAAATGGAACGTAATATGTAATTAATCTAAAAAAATTTTATGAGACTTTATTGATATTATTTTTCTTTATTTTCAATATTTCATATTTATTAATAATATTCAGTTACAATTTTTCAATCATTTTGAAAATTTTTATTAATCATTATATTTAAAGTTTTTAAAATCATAAATCTATTTATTTGATTTTTTTATTTATTTGAATTATATTTATTTAATTTTTCTTGTAACTTCCTCATATATTGGACGTAATGATCAAATATTAAATTATCTAATTATTTTAATAATAAAACATCACTTTATTATTTCAAAAAGTTTATATTAATAAGTTTGTGACGTGGCATTACTAGGAAATTTTGTGTTCATTTCTAAAGCATTTGGCAATAATTACTTAAATCACTTTTAATGGTGTAAATATTTGAGCAAATATTTCATTATTTTATTTTGGCATATTTGTCACGATTTAATTGCTTAAAATATTTTTTTAATGTGTTATACACTTTATTTAAAAATTGAGGTACGCTTATTTCTTGATGATTTGCGATTTTTTGTCTCACAAAATGTTTATTGAAAAGGTATTTAGTACCTATTTTTATTATGATTTTTAATTTACCATCTTCTACATATTTTTCTCATTTAACATGCTTAGCATTTTATTTTTTATAGAACATTTTTATTATATTATTCACCTAAGTTCATTGGTTCTTTTACACAATATATTTTTTTAAAATATTAAAATTTACTTATTTAATTTTCTTTTACTTTTTTATTAATACCTAAAAATTATAAATCTTAACAAAACAACTTTTAAGGTATGATCCATTGAAAAAATTGTATTAACTTCATAATATTTTGAAAATTATTCTTATGTAATCCAATATTTTTGCGAATACATAATACCTATATTTTTTTTGTCAAGAATTTACAGTTTTATGCAAATATTGGAAATAGTATCACATCATATTCTTTTAATTTTCCAATAATATACATGTGATTGTCCCAAGATAATGGGATTTGCAAGAAAAGAAAAAAATATTTTTATCGCAAAATGTCTAAATTAATCAAAATTACAAAGAAAATGATAACAAATTTAGATAATGCTAGGAAAATAAAATTTACTGTTAAAATTTTGAAAATTTTGAAATAGCAAAAGCTAACAAATTAGTTGTGTTATTAAACATATATATTATTCAAACTATATAACATATAAAAAACAAGTTGACAATCATTGCAAACATAAGGAATAAGAAAAGGTAAAAAAGGAAAAAATTCAAAAAAATAACAAGTAAAATAAAAAATAGGTAATATTACAAATACATTCATCACACAACATCAATAAAATGTAATAAGAAAACATGTTTTACCAAAAAAAGGGTGAAACCAATATGTTTTAGGAGTCAAAAAATAAAAATAGTAGAAGCAACAAAATATCTAAAAGTAATCAAAATATTATGCACAATTTGTCATAAAACGTCACACATATGTTGAGAAAAATAAAACATTAAAAACTACAAACAAAAAATATTAAAAAACTAAATATATGTGTTATTAATAATAATTTTATATTATATTAGTTAAAAAATATATTATATATATAAAAGTATGAAAAATGTTTCATTACATATGAAAAATAAGAACAAAAATGATGGAAGAAAAAGGTAGGATGCGAATCCATCAACTAGATTTAGATCTTGCCTTCATGCCACAATGATAACGAAAACTCGACAAAGGGTAAAAGAAAAAGAGGGAAGGCAAATTTATGTATCAAAATGTTAACCTCCATGCATCAAAAACTTTCCTTGTACAAAAATCATCATAAAAAAATAAATTGTGGAATTTCAATCATCTAAGAAAAATCTCTATAAGATCATTATTAAACCTCATAGTATAACTTAACTTATATAAGTTAAACAAACTCAGAGGTTACATATTTCATATATTTATACAGTTAATGTATTCATTGAGTTCAACATTTATTTTAAAAGAGTGACTAATCATTTTATCCTAAACAATTCATATGCATAAGCAAATACTCTTTTGTGCATAGTTTTATATTTTAAATTAGGGACAAAAAGTGTTTTGGAGGTAACACAATTCCATTTATTTTTCTTTGGATGCCTTTTATAGAATAAGCCTAAGACACATAAACTTGGTAAAAATGTTTCAAAAAGGCAATCCGTAAAAAATTAATTACTATAATGAACTGTAAAATTAGGAAGACATTATTGATATATTGATAGGTTTTATTTTGATTTGACATAAGTGGATAAATTTTGTGAAAGTTTTTCAAATTTGTATTTGTGATAAAGAAAGTCAAAGCTTCACTTTTGTGCTTATCATTTATGTAATTTAAACAAGAAGTATTGAAGAATAAGATTGATATTTTAAGTCATAGAAATTACTTTATCAAAATTTCAAACACCTACTTAACACAACTAAGTTCTTCCAAGTATAATATAAATTTAGCCATATAATTTGATCACACCAAATATTATGTAAGAAATTTCCATAGTTGATAGTAATGTAGTACATTTGAGTGTCTTAAACCTTAATGGATTTATCTAAGTTCAATGAAATGATTATAAGAAGTGCAATAGAATTAATATTTGTAGATGTAAGTAACAAAGGTAATTCTTATTGAACAATAATATTCTCATCAATAAAAATTGTGCTTCCAAAAAGATTTTAATGTTAAGCATAATAAGACATTACACATAATAGTCAAATGGATTCTAATAGTGGATTAAGTAATATAATACAATAAATGTGTAACATGAATCATTTTATGGTTTGAGTATAACAGAAATGCATGTAACTAAGACATAATTATAGGTTCTCGTTTTTAGTACACTAAATGGAAGGGATCGTGTCTTACAAGAGTGATAAGTTTTCATAAGATAACATTAACTTGGGCAAGAATTTTGTAATCTAATTTGACAAAAATGAATATAAATCTAATCTTGAAAAATACACTTAATGTAAAAAAATCAGGCCATTAGTGACATAAGAATTACATTAAAACATGGTAAAATTTTATTGGTAAATTGTTTGAAAATTTTTTTTCAATTTATGTTAAACTAGTTAGATGTAATTTCTTCGCTACGTTAATCATTAGTTTAGGGTCAAAGAGAAAATTCACTTGTGACTATTACTCTCTTTTGAGCTACATGGTCAGTATGATGCATAATAAAGTTATGCCTCATAAACAAGACAGCAAGGCCATGGTTGTGTGTGGACATCATGTATGTAATAAAAATGCAATGATTGAAAGCCATAATGAGGGTTGAAAAAAATTACTAAAAAAGAAGAAAGTGTAACAAAGTTTGACAATGCAGTAAGTAATGGTTGTGGATCATCATGTTCATTTCAATAACACTAATTATGATTTGATTAGAAAAACATTGATAGTGAAGGGACATATGATAGGAATCTTATAGTTGGAATCTAATTTTAATCAAATTCCATAAATAAGAAGAATAATTGAAGAGGAGAAAAAATAAGGAAAGGAAGTGTAGAATATGCCCTCCACTATTTCTGTCTATGTGCAAACTAAAGCTCGGTATTGACAATGATGATATTAAAATGACAGTTAAAATTTCAAATTCTACTAAACTTCTTATAGAAACTATCTTAATACTAAAAAATGACAAAGATACTACTACATAAATAATTGATGCAAACATTAAAATATTTGTAAACATTTTAGCTTTATAAATGACTCCTTATATTATAATATAAACTTAAATTTTTAAATTACCAGGAAAAATACTTATATGGTCCATAGCTAGCCTTATAATGAATATTATCTTCCACAAAAAAAATGTTCTAAGCTAAGGAAGAAGTGGTACAACAAATGGTAATCCAATTTAAGATTAATACAAACATAATGGTTTATAAAGAAATGGAGCTTGATAAGTTATTGCTTATAATCAAAGAGAACTTTTATACCAAAGTATATGGAAAAAAACAAAGTTTGAATAGAAGGAAATGTAATAGAAGACCATCCCACTCCCTTCTTCATGAAGCATTCACAAAATTACCTTCATGACTAAGAAATCACACATCCAACTACTAATCCTCATATTCTAATTACATAAAAGCATTTTTTAGGTATTAATATGAATCCATTGAATCAAACAACAATTTAATTTCACTAATTCACATAAATACCAATGAATCTTTGTAGCTACATAAATGCACAACTTCAAACTAGTCACACCACCTCACCTAAAACAAAAAGTGGCATTTCATTGAGAAAAAAAAACCTAGCCAACAAATTTAAAAGGCCTCTTCCATCTCAACCATGAGCGCTATTCAACATATATTAATGGTGTAAACTGAAATTACATGCTAACATTATTTATTCAATTTTTATGGACTTACTTTTAAACATTCCAAATGTTTAAATAGATTCACAATTATCTTTTTTTGTTACAAATAAGTCTTCACCTTCATATTGAGAGTATTTTTTTTAAATATGTTTTGCGCTTGGTCTTTATCATTTTAAGTGTACCATTTTTTTAATGTTTTTTCTATGTAATGAAATGTTTTACTGTTTTACAATCAAAAATATTTTTAGCAAGTGTTATCAAGAAACGTTTTCCAAGTATTTATTGTAAAATATATTTTATATAAATGGCATCTCCTTTTCCTATGATTTTAAAATATTTAATGCTTATCAGATATATATCATTATTAATTATTTACTAAAATTAAAAAGTTTTTAAAAGTTTATTTCTTTTCTTTTACTAACCTTTTTATGATACATCTAATAATTAGAAAAATCTTTCATAAAAAAATATTTGTATATATTCTATGCCTATGTACAAAAAATTAGTATTTAACATGTTGTTGATATAGTTCTAAGGATTTTAGCTTTTTCATTATCTACATAACATTATATATTTTTTCTTTCCTTATTATTTTTATTTCCACAAAAAAAAAATTACTTATTTATGAAAATTCTAAATTATTTTATAATAATGCTTTTATTCTTTTAATATTTAATATTTGTTCATACGAGTCACATAATACTTATGTTATTGGCCACAAAAGCCTCATGACCCAAATTTAAGTTTAGTTCATAACCATTTAAATAAACTAAGCCACTAACAAGTTTTTTAAGTCAGTTATAACACACAAAAGCTATGTGACCTATAGACAAAACTATAGTGAATTAGAGATTAACTCACTAAGCATAAAATGAAGCCCAAATGAACCTAAATAAAGCTAATTCAAAATCATAATTGAAGCAATAATTGAGCTCAAAGTGACTACTCAACAACATATCATGATCATTCATGACACAAACGAAACTTTCAATTTGCAAATTAAATGCAAATTAATGATAGAAAGAACCATGGAGGCTTGACAAAAAGGAAGCTCCTTCGCAATGTCGAAAAATTAAGAAGAATTTTGGCAAAACTTTGTGTGGATATTTTCCAAACTTTATCTTATACGATTCAATTTGCATGCATCATGTTTTTAAAAATATGTCAAAACATATCATTTGAATGTTTTCACACTTTACTCATAAAATGGTTTTAAAATGTTTTAGAAATCCAACTAGAGCAATGTCGGCATGCATGTATTGAAGAAACATTTGTTCAAATAAATTTATAAAGATACATGACAAAACCATTGATAGGATGTTGTTATGTTTGTGTGGATAGTTAAGAAAAATACATATAAACAAGACAATGCATATAGATACGATATATTTGCATAGCTAGTAAATATGACCATTTATGTAAACAATAAATTTGCATAGCTAGTAGATGTTCTTAAGTTAGTTCTAAACCTATCTATGAAATTTTAATGTTAAATTCACTATTGGAAGTGATTAAATTAATTCTAAAAAAGCAAAACTATTCTAAAGGTTTTATAAGTAGAGTTTAATAAAACATTTTGGAATTCATACCACATAACATTTCTTAATGAATTCACATACTACTTTTCCTTCATTAAGTTAATTTTATGACATTTAACTATTTTAAGACCCTTGCCAACACCAAAAGCTTACAACTACTTATTGGAAGTTTTGTTGAACAACTACTAGTAATGTTTTTGGGAAATTTTTTTTTCCATATGTTCTACACATGACCCACATTTTATAGAATATTATATATTATGCTTTAAGAAAAGGTATTTGTTTTTTAGAATTATAAATTGACTATGTTTTAGTTACAAAAGTAGCCATTTTTGTGAAGGTTTAGTCTAACCGACAAAGGCACAAGAAAGTTTGGCTTTAACAATATAAGAGACCAACATAGATTATGTTCCAACTAGCAAAATATACAAGGGATTTTGAACTATGACAAGGAGAAAAACACTAAGATGAGGTTGTGTGCTTACCTTTTGAAAATAACATTTGATGCCATCTTAACTTGATATACAATGGTTCACTTGGGTATAAACTAGACCAACAAAAATATTCTTGGTATTTTTTCATTACTAACAATACTCTTTTCTCATTTTCACTTATCAAGAATGTGATTACTATTGCTACTACAAGTTGGATTATTTGGGATGAATAAAGTAAGATCTTTACAGCATAGCACACACGTTTTTTCAAAGCTCAATAGTTTTTGAGGGACAATCAAAGCAAAATAGTCTTGGTAAAATTTTTTGTGCAGTCATCAGTTACCATTTGTTATGCCCATAAACCAATCAAACATCTTTTGAAATTTTTGGGGATTTAAAAATCTATTTTTTATATGTAGAGTTAAGATATACCTAAAATTATATTATAGGCTCAACTATCATGCAAAAAAGGAGAAAAGGATCCAAAAAATGTCCCATTTTTGTCGATGCCTTTGTGTGTTACCCACCACTGACCATGTTAGAGTTAATAGCATACCTCGACCATGTTTTTTTGGAACAGATCAATGAACAGGTCATTAAAGTCTAATCAAGATCACGAGCTCCTATGACCTACAAACACACCAAGATTTACAACTTCGTCCCTACCCATGAGGACCAATTTAAAGCTACTAATATTTGTAAGACCCCCAAACAAAACTAGATCTACTGCTCTAATGCTTACTTATCATCACACTTAACTGTGCATTGAACTAGATCTGATCCATGACAACGTCGATGTCACATTGACCCCCGTACTTCATCCATGACTCATCAACTAAAATTTGACCAAGACATCATCGACAGTAAAATGATCTGATGACTAGATCCACAACACATACTTGAATTTTACCTACAACACATTCTATGGTGTGCAAATTCACTAATTTAATGCAAAAAACCAAACACAAATTGATTTTGATGACCCTTGTGAACCTGCCTGATAAAAAAATGAAAATGCTACTTTTTACGAAGATAGTTTCACAAATGTTTGGACCTTGGAAACTTTGGGCCAAAATAATAACTTTTTAGAAAGCTATTTTTTGATAACTTTGACCAAAGCTTTGGTAACTTCCTTTGGAAAAATAGATTTTTCGAAAGTAAAAAAGGGAGATTTTCAAATTGATATTTGGTAAGAGCTAATTACATCAATTTTACTTTTTTAATTTCTCTTTTTCTCTACATAAGCTCTTCACAAAATTGGGGGCATACCCTTTCAAAAAGATGATCCTTACATGTCCAAAATTCCCCTTTTTCCATTATGTTTATTGAGTTATAGGATTAATTACATGCGACACCAACGTACTGAACCATCTTGGTTTCAACATTAGAAGGAAGCGTGCGAAGCTTAAGTGATGTGACAGTGTACAAGTTTACCTATAACACTGCTGTTTGGCATCCTCTTGTCGATGTTACGTAATGGTTTCTTTCACTTTGATATTTCTTTTACATCATTGATTCACATTTATCATGTCATGTCCTTGTACTTCATTGTTCCTTTTCACTTTGATACATAATGTTTTCTTAGATTTCCACAACTTATTGTCACTTCCTATCCTATTATTAATTCAACTTTTTGTTTTGTTTGAATGAGCTTTATGTGTAAGTTACTTCGTTACTCCATCCTTTCTATATTTCTTATTAATGTTTGTCAAGGATTTTAATCTGCACCCATGTGCATTTATATTGTTCAATCAATATAAAAAATCTTTTTTGTCAAGTCGCTTTCCAAATTTCTTTGTGCCATTGAATTGGTAATAGGATTAGCATAAGAAATGCACCCTATGGTGTTCTTGGTCCCTTCTTGACTAAAGATTCCTTGGATAGCTTTTTAATCTTTTTAATGTGTGTTTCCTCTCTAGGTTTCTCATGCTTATCATCTCAATTTCTTTATTCTAAATCAGTTTAAGCTAATCTTTAAATGCCTATTATAGTTTGTGCCACTACTTAAGCAACAAATCTTGCTATAGAGCTTGGTTATACCAACATTTGCAATGCTGATAGTAAAGCAATTCTAAACTAAACATTTTTTTAATTGTCCTTTATAAGCACCAAACCTTAAAAAACAAGTGATAAAGATCAAACAAGGGAGTTTCCTTTTCTTTTTGCTAAAAGACAGAGTTTATACACATGATATCATATAGAACTTATCACATACAGCACCCACACATCAACCAAGCACAAGTGACCTTCTATGATCGATTAACTAAATTACAAATCTTTGAAGGCAAGCTAGAGAAATATGGTTTTTCAATACTTGAGCTAGAACAAGCTCAAAATAAGCCCCTCTTTTCAAACCTAATATTGTCATCCACTTTAATCAAATACCTTTTCTAGTCAAATTGGGTTAATGCTAAGATAATGATGGTAACAAACACATGAAGTCTACAAAATGTGAAATTCTTATCTTTGAAGGGATCATAAACCTTAAAAAATATGGAGTCAAAAGTTTCCTTGGACCATTGCTTCTAACTTTTTAAACTTAATGAAAAACAAAGGTATTATTTGCACAAATGAAATTTTGAAAAAACTAATCTATTTATAAAAATCATAGAAACTTAAGGCTAACAAAGGGGATCACAACTCATCAAAATATATATTCCCCTCTTAAAAGATTGACTTACTTGACCAATGACATGCCTAACAAAAGTAAAACAGTATGTTAATGAGTGCATTACTCATTTTGATGAGTGTATTTGTATTGTGGTGTTAATATAGAACATTTGGTCCCCTCTTCTAGATTCTGTGTTGGGCTTAGAGATATATTTAAGGGGAGGTTTTCATGCAAAACATTCACACCTTAGAAGTGGCCTATAAGAATTCCACTAACCATGAAACCTAGAAACATTTATCAAGTCAAAAGTGTGGAAGCATCAACCATGTTAAACTTCAAGGTGACCAACATCAGATGCTCCACAAGTAGTATACCAATACATACCACTCCAAGCCCTCTCTATCCTTAAACTTACAATGAAACCCAACCCACCTATTAACAAATCACCCAAGTAATGTGTTCTTGATGTTGAAAGTGAAGTCATACGATAGCCCAGTACCAAAAATGACAAGTAAGCTATATCGAGGAAGAAAATTATTGGGAATTGAACACAAATGAAAAAATAAGAGATCAAAGATTGAACACCATTATAGTCATGAGAAGCACTTTAACCTAATCGAAGAGAAGTAAAGATTAAAGGCGGTACCACCATTTGTTAAATCTTTTTCAAGCATAGAGAAAATGTTTATAAATATAACGTAGAAAGTGGAAGTACCATCAAAGCCATTTCTACAAATGGTATATCATACCTCAAACTATGGATCATTCATCACCTAAACCCATACACTATTTTTTTAATTAACAAAATATGCATGGGTATCAAGAAAAAATAAATCATACTATTTAAATTTGGCAAACAAATTCGAATATATTTTATGTGATCTTGTTCTTGTGTTAATATGAAGTATCATCTTATTATGACCCTAGTTATATGACCATGATGCCACTATTGCTAACAAGACCAACACCTACACATTTACACATCATGACCAAAAAGTTAACATATACCCATCAAAAACCACCCAACATCCCAAATACGAAAATCTTATTTATGTCCCATCATAAAGTAGACAAAGAATTTATTGATAAAACTTTCATTTATGCCATAATAATGCCTTATATAATAATATCTCTCTTTGTCAAATCCATTTTATTTAGCTTTCCTAAAATTTTAACAAATGAACACCAAGGTATACAACCTCTTCATGACATTCCATATACTGTAGACCTCATACTAGGTACTAGTTTACTAAATTTGTCACATTACCAGATGAATCCTTCTAAATACCCAGAAATCAACTAATAAGTGCAAGACTAACTAGAAAAAGGATTCATTTGAGAAAGTAATAATCCATGTGTTTGTTCCTACCCCTCTAGCCCTAAAAAACAATGGTTCATTGAGAATTTGTTTCAAAATTTGTGTCTTATTGATTTCTAATTTTGATTGTAATAAAAGTCTAACATGATTACTTGTTAGAGCACTAATTTTGTTAGTAGGTGAGCATGGTTTGAACAATGAGGCACCATGCAAATTTACCTTTCATTATATGTCATCACTTTCCTGTCATAGCTCATAATTGTTTCTTTCACTATGTTGTTTCTTTCACTTTATTAATTTCCATTTACTTCATCATTTTTGTTCATTTTGTCATTCCTTTTCACTTCATTTCTTAATGTTTTCTCGAATTTCCAATCCTATCACCTATCATTGCATTTAGTACTTCTCTCAATTTTGTTTTCATAAGTGTTAAACTAATTTTACATGTTGTTGTCCCTGAAGATCTTTTTTAAGGCTTAGTAAAGTTTTTCATTGCTTTCAATTAACACCCAAGTCACCTTTTCTTTGATTTTCCATTATCACAAAGACTATTTTATCAAACATCTTTCCAAGTACACCATCTCTATGTTATTAGTGAGGTAACGAGCCTTGGATACAACGTGACACTTGTATTGGTCTTGGTCCCCTTTTAGCTAAAATCCCTTTGCATTTGTGCCTCGTGTGTGTTACATATTTTGGTTTCTATGTTTATCGTCTCATGTTTTATATTTATTGTATGAAAATTAATATCTTGGTATTCATTACAATTTCTAGCAAACATTTGGCATCAATTCACTTTTAATTTTTCGAATATAGGATGACTAGATTCTTGTTGTCCATAGATCTATTCTAAAAAGCCTTATAGAGAATGCTATGTCTCATCCAAAAATGTTATGGATAACATTATGTTTTGAAAACCCTTCAATGAATGCTCTTAAGAGGAAATGTCATTGGAAGAACAAGCATCACACTTGGATTTTTCAGTTGGTGTCAATTCACTTATATACTTATAAACTAGGAAGATAAAAGACATTAAGAAAAGATCAAAATATAAATCTTCACTTGAGTTCCAAGATATTTGAAAGTGAATCAAGTAAGCCATACCTTTAACTATGATCAACTTTAGGCACATTATCTTTAGAAGATTTTGTGAGCCAAACATATAAGGAATTATTGGTTGTTTCCTTTGGTGTTATAAAAGCTAAGCCTTGAAGAAGTAGGGAAAAGAACTAAAACCATCGTCTTGGAGAGGTGATGATGGATAAATTATATTTTCAAGAAAAGGAGGCATATTAATTGGTGAACTCCACTACATGGATTAATGTAGGATGTACCTCAGGGCTATTTAATTAAACTAGAAATCTATGTGGGTTTAAACAAGATATTTTGGTATATATGCATGATTCTATTTTTAGGATTTTATAAGAGGTCTATTGTAACCACATCTCAAAACAATTCCTAGATCAAATGAGGATGTACATAAACTTGTGATTTCATAATTGAATCAATGACAAGGTAATTTCTTTTGTTTTATTAAGATGGCAATTGAATTCGAATTTTAGTTGGAAAATGATTAATTGTTTTTAAGAACTAGTATGCACCATGATTAATGCTCTAACATGATATAATAATTACTATCATAATAGTACAAAAATAGTTCTTAAATATCTACTATGTCATATGGTCTACAAATTCTACAACTTACTTCCACGTTCACCAAACTGTAATTGTTAAAACTTGTAGCAAAGAAAATCATTTTACCTAGTGTATGTCTTATGGTTTAATGGGAAGGCTTGTTGGAGGGCTCTACAACCATTTTCTACTGAGCTAGAGTTTAAACCAATTGAACAATAATTTTATATTTCCCTTGAAGTAGGCTTGAAGATGATTTATGATTAGGGAATCCATATAATGGTAAGATGATTTAGTATTTCTAGTATAATTTTGATATAATAGAAGGCTATAGTGAAACAAAATCTTATGCAAGATGGATGATATGTTCACCAAGCATGATCTTAATAGACCTTTCAATATTAATAGTCCTAAAACATCATTGTGGACAAACTGTGTGTGCAACTTTAAACAAGGAAATTGTTAATCGAGTTCTTCAAAGAAGTGAATTTTTTAACTCTAATTGCTAACCTTAATCAACATTTCTCAAAGTGTATATTCATGCCAAAAAAGGGAGATAAAAAAAGGATCACTCCATGGCTAAAAATTACTATTTAGGGAATGAAACATTTGGCATGAAAGAGTTAATATTTAAGTTGATTAATATGATAGAGGAAATTAAGAAGAATAATATAAAAATAAGGTTAATCTAAGCCTTAGATGCTCAATTCCACAAATTCTAAGATGCAAGTAGTATCGAAGCCAGTGTCATAGGTTTGAGCCCTTGTGTGCCAATATAGGAAGTTATTGGAGTGAAAAAGTTATGTCTATATGGATCCACCAATGTAAGTAGCATGAAATGTAACATTCATAGGTACCTATGACTTGCTTTATTTTGGCTACTTAATCCTTATGGGAGATGATGTCGGTATGCATTCTTCTTTTTTAGGTTCCTTATTTTTACGATTTTAGGTCATGATGAATACACTATAAGGCTAGGCTATGTGCCACTCATTTTAGCATTTGTTTTTGAAAAAAATGTTGCTAAAGCCAATATTGATATCATGTCATGGATGATTATATAAATAATCATGCAATAAAAGCAAAAGGAAACATTTAAGAAGGGACATGCTCTAGTCTCACAAAAAAACATTATTTTACATAAAGTTTTCCACCTGATCTGTAGTAGTGCTCCCTTTATGGTAAAATTGGGTAAGCTTGAATTGAGAAAAAAGTCATAAATAGAATCATGTTAAAATTTTTCCATTTGGGGGTACTTTTAGTAGTACTAGTGAGCTATTATGGAAATATAAGAGACTATCCCAACGTCGACACCCATGTTGTGCAGAATTTGTGAGGTAATTAGAGAAATTCTAAAACAAAAAACATATTTTTAAATCTCAATTGATATCCTAATACAACACAATAGTTTATAACATAGATAACACCATTGTTGACATTCATCTAGCCAAGATGGGGGTAAACATATATTGTGATATAATTGATAGCCTACGTTGGCTGTGGTTGCTCTAAAAGTTCATTATAGGAAACTTTCTACATTACAAAACATCTAGGGGATGATTTTGATCATGGAGGTAGATGAGAGTGTCAACATCATGTGTAGTTTTTTATTCCTATCTTATTATATATGGTCAACTGTAGTAGCAACATTATTGACAAATTCTTCTATTTCTATTTCCTTATTATTGATCTACATCTAGTCCAAGAAATCCTAAAGCTATGAAATTGCAACGAATAGTTAAGTATTTGGTAATTTGGTAGTCTTTGAAGAAAAATATTGAAAACAGATTTTTAATATTTATAGCACCATAAACTATGATTAATGGTTTCATCATAAGGGTAGTGACATGGTAACATGTTAATTGTTCATTCGCTTCGATGTCACAAACATTTTGTGGGAACAATCGATAATAAAATTCATTAGATCAACATCCTTATCTTGCATTCAATCATAACTTCTATATTTCATTTGTTAGGAAATCTTGATTCTAATTTAGATACAAAAATCTTTAATGTACATATTGATTTTTTTAATCCATGTAAAGCCATACTTTTGAGTGTCATCTAATCTCGTTAACTTTATTTGCTTTGCAAATATTTTATTTTCCAATGGTAGTAAAAGAAAACCACAAAAATTATGCTAATTCCATTATCCATTTCTACTTGAGGTTCTACCTCTACTTTCTCATGTCGAACATGCATATGAAAAACACTTAAAATTCGTGCTTCCAAAAGCTTATTTTTTTTACTAAACTAATGCATGAATGAAACTAGTCCAACTAACTATAAAATAGTACATGCTGTTTTTGTGTGAGACTTTAATTCTACCCATAGCTACTTGATCATAAACCAAAACAATCTATTAACAAACTAATGTATATTTTGCAAGAGTTCAACAAAAAACAAACTACCAAGCAGCTTGAATGTTTAGTCATGTTTGCCCAAAATTGTGCACAAAATTATCCTATCAAATCTGATAAAGCAACAAAAGTACAATAGTCTCTTCAACTTATTTTTGAGTTAGGATGATATTTCTCTTTCACAAGTTCTCCATGATGCCTTTTGATAAGTTGTTTAATGATATTTCTTCCCATAAACTATTTGATATGATTTTAGATGTTTAGAAAAATCATAAAATCAATACTAAGCTTGATGAAGATTCACTTAGAGCATAAAACCACACGTTAGATAAGGTTTCTCTTAGTGGTTCATATTGAAGTCAGACAACTTATATTAAAATTATAATTGAGTTGAACTATTGAATTTCAATTAATTTTATTTATCTTGCTAAATTTTTTATTTTGATATTAGTTTTATTGGTTCACATAAGTTCCCCATGGTAGTTTCACCCTTATCAACATATTGTCTAATTTTTGCATGCTTTCAATAAGAATAATATTTTAGTTATTTTATGGTTTGATTTTAGGTTAATATTGCAGTCTATTTAAAGCTCTACTATGGAATACAAAGAAAGATTATTTTAAATCATCATTCAACTTTTTGAAACAATGTTTTCTTTATCTACATGAGGGTACAATTATAAGTGGCAGCCTAGCTACTTTATGTGATGATTTGATATCTAATTTATGTTTTGAATTTATCTCTATTTTTTTATACTGTCATCACCACCAAAAATATTTAGCCCTACTATCAAAATTCCTCCTTGCCATCCTAAATTAACAATATTTGGCCATTAAAGACATTTGCCTTATCGTTAGTTCTTTAAGTTCTAAGTGTTATAAATTATTTTGCATTATATTGCTCTCAAGTGAGCCACCACGAAAAATAGCTCAAGTTATGCTATCATGTTCAATGAAAATCCCCATTAGAACCATGGTGTCACTAAGTGTGTATAAGTGGTTGACCTTTAATACTATATTAATCTTAACAATCCTTCCAATAAGAAACAATGGAATCAATATCCCAAGTGACATTTTGTTCATCGTTTTTTGTATAACATGCTTTAAATATTCTTGTTTAGGATTTATAGTTAGAAGTTGTATCCCATGACAACATCATTAATTGGCTTTATCTTAAACTTAAATAACCAAAAATCATTTTCGTTTATAACTTTGATATTCCCTTATTAAAAATTAATTATAATTGACACAATACTCTTGTTTTACTCATCTAATAAATTTTTTATTATATATTTTCTTATAGTCTATTCTATTTTTTCTCTAACTATTTAGTATGACATGTGAAAGGGAAGTTCTTGATGTTGTCAACCAAAATTGTCAGTAATCTATTACATCCAAGGAAGTGGTTAAGCATCATTTTCTAATTGCAATATAGAGACAACATTCTTGTTACACTCATGCCAACTTTTTATATGTTTAATGTGCATATTCGATTTGGTTAAAAGGTATGTTTGCACTATTGTGAAAGATGCCAATATAATTAGTCTAATTTAAATAAAAATTTAGTCCATTTGGAATAAAATTGCATAATAAGGTGAACAATATTAGTGACAACCAAGCACAAAAGGATGATAGATACTATAGTAGACATAGATCACGTTGGTCTAGACAATAAAGAACCAAATTCTTCACTTTCATATTTTTGAAGAATGCAAAGAAATGCGATACATTTTGCGAATTATAGAATCTAGTGAACCGTTCATTTTTTTAGTGTAATTTGCACCCAAGAATGTAAGTTAATGGCTTTCCTCTATGGCTGTAACGTGAGATATCGCTCATTGCAGAAGCCCAGATTGAGTGGTTTTGTTCCTGACCCCTGCTTTGAGCCAACTGATGGCACCCCATGCTGTGGCATGGCATGTTCATGTGTTGTAAAAAAGTCAGTTATCAATGTAGTAAGTGGTGGAACACCTTTTAGTTTTGAGTCATTAGCCAATATGAATTGATGTTGTAGCACGACAAGTAAATGCCCCTCAGAAGTTAAACTCCACGCTCTATGCAGTGGAATTTTGACCCCATGTTAGTGACTTTACCCATAGAGTTAAGCACATGAATAGGTGGAGAAAGAACTTATGATGATTCTCTTCATAATATCAAGCAAAAAAAAAAGCCTGGCTCAATATGCAAAACAGATTGCCTAAAGCCTAAATTTTAATCTAAAGAGGGGTACTCTGTCACGAATCATTATCAAGTCCTTTAGAAGAAAGTTTTTTGGAGGGTGACAGAGAAGTAGATGGTAGTTAATGGTGTATATAGGTTAGGTGTATAACATTGTTCGATTGTTTATTTCATAGCTCAAGGAGTTGATTGTCTTAGGCCATCGAGAGGATGGGAGATCAACAAAATGTTTCCCATGAAGAAATTATCATCGTGGCCAGCCATAATGTTTTCTCTATTTTGGCTCGCATTTGTTGCATCATGTGAATTGGTGACCACCAATCAAATCCCCATCTTGCCTAACTTGAAACATGGACAAAGAAGTCTGACATGCTTGCTAGTGTGATGGCGAGCAGTCCCAAAAGATGCAAGCAAGCTAGTTTGTGAGATGCCCATTCAAGAGATGATCCAATGACTGAACCAAATCTTTTATAAAGGGCTTGAGTGAGAACATGCATGTAAAAACAAAAAAGATTATTAACTATGCCTGAGTAGGGTGAAGCCTAAGGAAACTCTAGTGGAGGTCCACAATGACGTTAATGTGTAAATCTATCATCTAACTTGGGTGTATGGGGGAAAGGCTATTTGAACCATCTAGTAGCTAGTTCCCCTCAAAGTTTCCCTCAAGATAACTAGAGCCATAGTCAGTGTATTATTGGTAATGGAAATGACTTGAGGCATTGGTGGCAGATTGCCCTTGACCAATTTTCATACCTTAAATTAGCAAAAAAGCTCAAATTATTTGATTAGTTTTGCTAAGGAATCTAGGGTCCAAGTGAGCCATTGTTTGTAAGCATAACTAACAATATGAGATAAACTAAAAGTTGGTTTCCAATGTCCAATTGTGCATTATCTTGGGGTTTACAAAGGATGTTGGTCAATTAAGATAGTAAGACCATGGTCATGGAATTTGAAATCAACTAATGAGTGCATAAGCTTGTGACCCACCTTGCCATCAGTGTAATGCAACATCTCAATGACTGGGAAGGTGCAATATTCACTACAAAATGTAGAACATTGGCCCACTTGGAGTGTTTCATAGTGCATATCTTGTTTATAAAAGAAAATATTAAAATGAGAACTTTGATGACTGATGGGGGGAAAAAGTTCCTTATGAATGACACTTGGGAATGCCATTTTGCATTATCTTCTAAAGGAAGTGGAGTTAAAATTTTAGAGTTATGATGTGGTAATTGAGTGGGAAAGCAAGTGGTTTAAAGACATAGGTACGGGCCTTGGGAAAACCAAATTTTCTAATTAAAGCCTGTTGTCCCTAGAAACAACTTAACTGGTGGTTGCACCGAGTAGTTGGAAGAGCACCACATGTTGAGTGATCTCTGTTGTGCTTCAAATGATCCTTGAAAATCTAAATTATTGAGTTCTTTTAAAGGCTCATCGTACTCATAGCTACACCATAACTTCAAGGTGACTTGCCTTTGATCAATGGTGAAATGAAAGCAAAAGAGGTTCGTAAAAGGGATTCATAATTTGGAAAAAGGGTTGGCTCTAACGAATGTACATGAATGTTATACTTCCAAACTCATTTGGTGTCAGTGTACTACTCAAGATTCTTGGGCACTAAAAGCAGGTCAACTTATGTTGACTGGCAAACAACTTAGGAGTGGCCCCTACTTGGCCCTTCCTTTTGCATTGAACAATCAACTCAGGATTGGCTCAAACATAGGGAATCTGACTATTTAATTACAACAAAGAATTGTGATCGTTTTCGAGGATGCACATGTAATATGATTTCTTCCTAGTGATCTAAATGTCAAACTAAAAAAATTCAACCATGCATGGGTAAATGATGGGAGTCACTATGACTCTACTAAGGTAGTTAAATATCTTGTCATCTAATTCGTGATACACATGAATTGAATAATGAGATTCCCACTATCAGTTTTTATTATTCAAACAAAGCCACAAATAAGGGAATGAGCTTGGTAAAATAAGTAGACATTACTCATGAAGAAATCATCATTATGGCGTATCATAATTGTTAGTGTATTGGCCTTTTGATTGAGGCACCGCATGCATTGGCGATGGTCACTGAGCTCGTCATTTGCTAGCGAGTCAAATGGTGAGCAAGCCTTTAAGGCATAAGAATGTTGATTTATGGGATCTTAATTCAAGGAGTGAGCCACCAACTAACTCAAATCTTTTATATAGGATTAGAGTGAGAATAGGCTTATCAAAACCTAAAAGTTTGTGAACTATGCCTGAGTACAGTAAAACCTAAGGAAATCCTTATGGAGGCCCATAGAGATACTAATGTGTAAATAATTCATCTAACTTGGGTGTATAAGTGAAAGGTGAATCAAAGTACCTAGTAGTTGGCCCCCTTGATAGTTTCCCTCAAGACTACAGGGGCCACTATTTGAGCTTTTATTAGGCAAAGCCATTGAATAGAGGCTTTGTGCACTCAATGCTCATGAACCAATCTCATACTTTAAATTGATCGAAAGGCTATATTTAAATGATGAGTTGAGCCAATAAATTGAGGCTCCATTTGGGCCACTTTTGGTAAGCATAACTATTGAATTTGTGATAAACTAAAAAGCTGGGTTACGATGTCCAATTGTAAACTAACTTTGAACCTTTAAATAGTGTTGTCCATTAAGTTAGTAGAATGGTGGTCATAGAAGTTAATATCCATTAAAAGGTTTGTAACAACACACTTATTGAATTAATTATTCCCAAAACTAGATTGCAGTTAAGCATGAGGCCAATATATGGTCATCGATGCAAAGCTATGCCCTGATGAGTAGAAGAGTGCAATAGTCGTTACAAAATTTTGATCATGAGTCAGTGTGGAGTCTTTTTTTGGAAACATTTTTTGTGGTACCAAAATTCAAATCAAAACTTTGAATATTGAATAGGGAGAAAAGGCTCTATGTGAATGATAGTTCGACATGGGTTAACTAATCCTAAGAGATGAGGGAAACCAATCAAAGAGTTCCATTTGGCATTACCTTCTAAAGGAAGTTGAGTTGAAATTATAGAGCTGGGATGAGGGAATTGATGGAAACAATTGTTTCTTTAGATGTAAGTGGGGGTCTTGGAAAGAGTTAGCCTTTTCTCTTAACAATCTATTGGCTTAGAAAGGAAGACAATATTAAGCTGGATTCTAGTCCAATTTTGTGAAATGATTTGAGAGGTATATCATATGTGAGAGATAACTTGCCAAATAAATTGAGATACCACTAATTGTAAAATTATTTTAGTTATTATATGACAAAAACATAGGGCCAAAATGCTCTTCTTTTCAAGTCTTGCTTGGGTGGGTCAATCCTAGTAAAGGACATTGTTAGGTAAGAGATTGATTGGGGTGGAACATTTTTTGAAAGATAACAAAGTTGTCCTAAGTTGAGCTCAATGAAAATAGAATCTTATGAGGAACAAAAAGAAAAAAGTTTGTGTGATTCTTATTTCTAGTACAAATGAGAACAATGAAAGAAAGGCCTATCATTTCTTTAAGAATTCAAATTTGTTGCTAAAGGTGTTAGAAAAGTTACCATAGGGATAATTGGTTTGTGGTAGCCAAGAATTCATAGCAATGTTGCTTTCTGATCGTTTGATGTCAGCTCTTCCTATCGTTATGAAGAAAATTTATCGAGTGTTGGTTATTCACCCACCAATATTTAACATGGGCTAGGTATAAACCATTTGAGTAAGATTTTAGCTTTACCCTATTTATTATGTGTCAGATAGTAATTTAACATTTTATAAGAGGAACCACTGATTCACCCAATTGTTTATTGCAGTTGAATTAAATGCTAGGGCTTCAAGCTATCCTATAGAGTGTTAGGACAA
Source organism: Vanilla planifolia (assembly GCA_023846275.1). NCBI lineage: Eukaryota > Viridiplantae > Streptophyta > Magnoliopsida > Asparagales > Orchidaceae > Vanilla > Vanilla planifolia. The sequence goes on along the minus strand of JAIUJO010000058.1, from coordinate 2,538,495 downwards.
AACACCTCTATGTTAGAATCCATGCATAAATGTGATCCTTAGGCCCATTGTTAGCATGTTGGCCAACAGTGGGGGCTTTCCAACCTAGGGGTACACAACCATAGGCTCACCTTGTGTCGTGGAAATCTGTCTGACATAACCACTAAAAGAAATGATCGTTAAGTATGAATAGTGGGTAAAATCCTTTATAGATGACTTAAATTTGTGACGAGAGATTATAACTGGTAAAGTAACCTTACTACCATGATCTACAAAGATCCTACCCTTTATTGTTGTAGATTGATGCCCTTGAAGACATTGACATCACAAAAATTTCAAAACACCCTTGCTCACTTGTAGGCTTGCTCACTTGCTTACTTTCAAACTTGCACAACATGCTCACTTACTCTACTTGCTCTTATTATTGTGACACATCATGTAGTGCTTCATGTAGTACTTCATGTGTTATATGATACTGCATATCATACTTGATGCGATACTACCAGATTCATGTCGTGCCCCTTGGAGGCTTGCTTAGGTGTAATGTTGAAATGACTCACATTGCCCATCACGAATTTTAGATGGTGTAACATGGGAATTCCAACACTTTGCCCTTTCTACAAACTGTTACGATCCACAAGCCCAACATTATCTAATAACAACTTTTTCCCATAAACCCAAAGATGACACAAAAGATTCAAAAATTTTGCTTGCTTGCTTGCATCCATTATTAAAGAGATGCCTGTTATAGTTTTATATCCAGATCATAACATTAATTTTTTGTACCCTATTCATCACTTGTCATTACTTGGGTATGGTTGTGGAGTCACTCTATTGGCTGACTTGCCTTTTTCCTAAATGGAATTGTTGATAATTACAAACTATGAGGAGTAATGTGCATGATAAAGTAGCCCTTGGCAAAGCATAAGTTAGGTGGTGTAATATTCACTATAGTTTATGCATGCCTGGCTATGGCCCAACCCATAAGTTAAGACATTTGTGCTCATGATAGAGCATTGGGCACATTTCAGCATTATGCTCATGTTTGGTAACCAATCCACATCTTCCTTTCTACATCCTTTGCTCATTGATGGTTGGTCTAATGAACTGTAACTTTATTTTAGAGGCATTATGTTGCAAGCTATTAGCCTAAGGATAAGGTGATTCCATATTTGGAGACTTACCCTCTTGGTTCAACTATTGTAATATGCAATCCATAAGGGGAAATGTGTTGCTTGATGTAGCCCATAGTGAAGTGAGAGTTTGATTGTCCAATATATGCTAGAATTTATGCATGCTAGGATTCCACTCTAACAATGCTCTATGACTGCTACATGTGAGCCAAAGCACTTGGTACACTACAACATTGTTCATGCACAGGGAAGCCAATCTGCTTGTATCTGGTGATAACCCATGACCATGATGAGTGGGCCCAAAAAGTGTAACATTTATGGAATTGTTAGCATTATAAGTGTTTAGTGCATGGATAAGGTGATGCTCAGTTGGAATACTTGTCATTGTTCTTGTTTGAAGTTCCACACTTCACCCTCTACATTAAGCATTATTGTGTGTAATGTTTCTCTTGTTGTAGTGTAAGCTTTGTGCTACCATGCATACTCTACAGTCTCCTTCCCATCTATGCCTCTGTCATTCATGGAGTGATACGTGGTCAAGTTCCCTTGGCTAGTTTGGAGGATTTCTTCACACATATCATTTTGTTTTTGAAAAGCATAGCTCTTTTCAACTATTTTCATCACTTAGGACTATTAATGCAAAAATTAGTGTCACTCTAATTGAGACTTCACTTGGTGTAATGTTGAATGATCAAACCATTCTTGTCAGTCTACTCATTATTTCATATGGTGTTTGATAATGCCAAAGTGAAACTTCTGTCGTGCACCTTCAAAGTGCACTCAACAATGTGTTTGTTGAGCATGTTATTGACTCTACAGGGTGTGGAAGTTGGTGTTAAGCATCACCTCTAAGTTGTCTTCCTATGCATGTGGCATAAGGAGCCCAACATGTGTGACTTGTTAGTTCAGAATTACATGGGAGGGTTGTTGTGTAAGAAAGCTTTTGTCAAATAACAACTTTTTAGAAATTAAGGTATGGTATCCCTACGTGGGATAATTTGCTCTCCCTTTGTGGAGTATCACCAGACATGATGAACATGTTAACAGTCACATGGGGTGCTACTTAGCACTTTTTTTTTTATTTCTACCTAGTTGATCATGCCAATAATCATACTCGTTTCACAAAGATTAAGCCATGCATGTGTAAGCATGAAATATTTAAGAAATTGAAACTATAAATGGCTTATTAAAATAATTATTTTTTTCTTGATTGTACAAGCTGCTCACATAACCATTTCAATTATAGAGCTAATACATTCACTAAACCCCAACTATTTTGAAGGGAAGCATTTATCAGATAAAAGGTCAAAGAGGGCTTTCACCCAACTCATCAACATTTCATGATAACATGATGGATCGCATGACCTCTATGCAGACTATACATCATTCAAAATTCCACCATATCAACATTCGATGTTCGAATATGGGCCTACCATGGTGCCAAAGTGTGATAAAGAATTAGCTTTTAATTTTAAGAGAGGGAGCCAGAGAGACAGTTACCACATCCAAGGAAGGTAGCGAACACACAAATTACCCAATCTTGATAAAGAGAATAACAACAAAAAATAATATTGAGCTCCACATGTTTGATAATTAGAATGAGTACATTCTAAATTTCTTAATGAGGATCCATTAGAAGGAAATTTTAGTGTTAATGGACATGGTATATTAGGTCAATTAGGATATATTCAAGTAGTTCTAGATAAAAAGGTCATAAATTGAGCTATCTTTCTGCTAATTGATCTACCTTTCGGGTGCACCACATACCCTGATTGTTTTGTCAATGATGTGGACTAGAATTAGCTGGCTAGGTCACTCCCTTAACATTGTTACATTGAAGACGTTAGTGCTCAATGCAAGCCCATGCTCTAGATACATTTGTGTGGGATAACATCATAGGATTTTGCTCTATTATGCTGGCCATTATGATCATAGTAATGATTTTGAGTGAATGTCGTGAGCATTCACATTTCATTATTAGAGGTGAAATTCATAGCTATATGATAGACAAAACAGGATGAAAAAATCTGCCAATAATGTTTTATTAATCAAGAATAAGTGGTTTGGGCTTAAAGACAATCAAATCTCATCTTTGTGTCCACCATAAATGATGCTGACCAAGAATAAGCAATTCTTAATCTTTGGACTCTATCATCACATCATAAGAAATCAAATTCTTTGGGTTCCTTCATAATGTAATGCTCAAAGCCTAAACCATACTCTCCTTAAGGAGGACTATACATAAAATCATTAAAAGGACAAAGTTTAAGAGATTTGGGAAAGGCTATTCCCAAGTCTCCAATAAAATCACAGAAAAAAGTGTGTTGAGCAACCTAGTCTGTAGCACTATTGCCTTGACACTTTAGGTGATTTTGTTTGAATAGCTTTATACCCCTGCACATATGCAATGGTCCTATAGTAGGAATTATTATTTGCTTTAGACAAAACTTACTAGTTAACTACAATAATAACTGTAGTTGAATCTAATTCAACACCACTACCTTAGCATCAGGAATTAAAATTCTCTGTTCCATTGCTTTAAACATAGCAATAATTTGCTTAATAGAAGCTAACAAGAAAAAAGTGTTTCTTCTACAACAGTAATACGTTTACTTATGTCATCCCATGAAACAATACCAATTCTAGCATTCAAGTCATCTTGCATAGTCGTGTTGCAATTAAACCTAATCCAACTCATTGGAGGAAGACACTAATAAGAGGAAATAAATGGCCCACTGAGGACTCCACAACTCTTTCTTGATGTGATTGCAGAGTTGTACCAACTAGTAGTTATAATGTGAATGTTCCTTTGTAGTATAGTTGAGTTGAATATCTTTTCCATATGTGCCTAAAAATTTTTAGCACACCAAAGGAGGACTAATGATAAAGTAGCATAGTTGACTACTTCAGAAGTTATAGCCACTCATGCAGTCATAGCTATTTTGTTAAGGAGCTCAAAAAAGGAACTGATGTCCCTATAGTTATTCCCACAAATTTAGCATAAGGACAATATAGAATATAAAATGGCAAATTATCCAAGAATAATTTTTGAAACTTTTTTGATTCCAAACCCCATACCCATTAAGCAAGTTTGCTACAAATTTTGTATTCTCCACATCTATGTTAAGATAGATTGGTCAAGTAGTAATAAGAAGGATGGAAAGACTATTATCCAACAAAAAGGAAAAAAATACCCACAACATCCCACAAAACTACATTTTTTTTGCTGCAGAGGGTTACAATTTGTGTAACATACTTGTATGAGATGATTTGTGAGGAAAATAAAAATTATTATTTGTCATTAGGTTTTTGTACATGAAGGACTAAACCCACAAATGGTCTTCCAGAGAAATAACTTAGCTAATGTTGTTTGCAATCAACATTGACTACCAAGTTGACAAACTATGAACACTGAGTCCTCCATAATCCTTACATAAAGTTACCATTTCCTTATAGGCATAACATATTACAGGAATAATTTCTTCAACTCCAAAATACTGTAGGTAGTAATTAATATGTGGGTTAAGTAACAAGATGGAATAATAGCAAACATTAAGTTAATCATGACAATATGGCACATCATAATCACCTTATTGTCCATCTTGACATAGTTTTCAACATGATTAAAAATGAAATTGAAGCATTTTTTCTAAAGTTTAGTTATTACATTTGGTATCGTTAGATATTTTGATTGAGTTGCTCGATGTACATGTAGCTTTTCTACAATACCCTTCTTAAACATCTAGTGCATCACCTTGCTGAATAACACTCTTGATTTGTTTAGATTTGTCACTGATTCGATGATGCCAATACTACTCCATGATTTCTTCATTGTAGCACAAGTTATAACATTTAAATCATGACTTCATCAAAATATAAGAGTTAGGTAATCATAGGGAAAAATGGTCAATCTTAAACAAAATATTGGTAGCATGATCAAGCTAACTTTGAATAAGCCATGAGAAGTACTTTGAAACAGTAAAGAGGTATGGTGAGAGAAGACATGCTTATTTGTGATCATAAGTTACTTTGAACCATGGTAGATGGATGTCATTATACATAACCTCAAATCTTTGTTAGTAAGGTGGGCCTTAATATAATCACATCAAAGAGTAATAAACCATAAATGCTTAACCATATACCTCACAAATTTCAAATTTACCTAGACATAGGCTTCATTCATATTGAATTTTAGCTCAATCAGTTCTTCTTTGGAAGTAGATTGGTGCAAATGGGTAGTGATTTGCTATTACAAAAGAATATTATTAGATATACCATGTCTTAACATGAAAACAACTTGTTCTTAAGTAGTGATCTCATGAAGCCCGCATTTTGTCTTGCTAACAAACTTTTGGTCACTACTTTACGACATATTGCTCAAGTTTGGATGCTCTTTGAGCTTTAAAGATATGTCTGTCCTTGTGTTTTTCCATCTTTTTGAAATAAAGCTATCTTTAAAGAATTATTTTACTACCATAATAATGACCATTTGTGTGATCTTTTGATAACCATGCACAAACTCAAATGACAAGACATCCATCCCAAGGGATTTATTTCTTTTGATAAACATCACTATAAATATGATCCCATCATCACTAGTTGGAGACGCAGGTGTAGCCACATATACATTACTAATAGTTCTCTAAGCTTGGAAGGTTTAAGGAGGCTTCTACTACACTTGGCTACACTACTTCTTATTGAAATACTAGATAACATTTCTTTAATCTAAGTTGGGTAGGCCATTAGTTCCTTGATATCATTTTTATGTTTGTCATTATAGTTTCTCTTGGAAGAAGAGGTAGATGCCACCTAGAAAAAAATGAATGTTTTGGTCTGTAAGGGTGGCCTAATTAAGCTTAGCATATCACCACCAACATGCTTCTTCTAAAGCCAAGGTTGTGTGATAAGAAGTAATATATTTTTTCTAAAATATCATGTTTTGAGTTAGTTAAGTTGTTCATATGTTATTTAAGTTGAAGCACCAAGATTTCCTCATCCTATTGATAAGGATACAAAGAATTTTATGAAGTTTTGTTACACTCCATTTCTTTAATGCTATCTAAAGTAAAAACTATGTAGAAATCTCACAACAAGGGAGTGAATTATTATCTTAAAAATGATTTTTATTATTTTAAATATATTATTTTCTCAATATAATTTTATGCTTATAGAAAAGTTTGATTACATAAATATATTATTTCTTTAATATGATAAGAAAATGAAGATAAAAAATTAAAATGAGACACAAAAATGTTAAGGTAGTTCAAATCAAATTAGAATCTACATCCACCCCAAACCAATGATAAGAAAAATACAACCAAGAAAAGGCTACAACTTGACATTTTTTTTCTTAAGGTTCACCTTAACCTAGTAGCCTTTCCTGGTTCAGCTATAGCATTTGCATTTAAGAGCTCAATCTTGGACTTTCGCAAATGTCGTGCAATGCAACCGAAGAGAAACAAGAAAACACAGCAAGACAAAAAAAAATTTGTCAAATCTGTAGAATTATGTATGCTTAATGGAACAATGCAAAAACACTTAAATTTAAGAATAGAAAAGAGAATTTGAAGGTTTAGACATGCAAGGCTTAGATGGAAAAATTTGAAGATTTAAGTAGAACTCGTAGTTACTACTAGAAGAATTTACACTAGTAGAATATTTAGGAGTACTTTGTTGAAATCTCAAGATTGATTCATGTTTATTAGTTGTTTCATTTATAATAGTTAGATATTTATAAAAAACTTATGATTGTAACTATTAGAAAGTGAAATAAGCTATTTGAAAATATGTAGCAAAAGAGCTTAAAAAGCTTTTATAGACATGTTAAATTTTTTTTTCAAAATGGCTAATGTAATGGCTAAAAAATAAGTCATTAAGCAAGATGGACTATGGTTGTTGGATCTGATCAAAGGAGATATAGATTGTCATATCTAATGCTGAGTAGGCAGATGAGTTATAGATGGTGAGATCAAGATAGATTTCATCCAGGCCATCTGATCAAGTTGGATGAGATCTAGATTATTTGAATTGATAGGAAAGGATAATGCCTTAAAATAGACAAGCTAAAATTCTATTTTATATAAAAAAAAACTTATCAAAGCATGGTATACATGTTTGTAATCCTTGAAACATATTGAACACTCCATGGTTCTTTGAAGACCACTGATTCACCATCCTCAAAGGTGCATAGCTTGTTCATTAAAATTATACCTTTTTAACACTAAATAAGACCATTAGAATAAAATTCTTAGTATTTAATGCTTGACTCATAAAACACCAAGGTGACCTAACACTATTAAAGCACTACTAAATGTGGTGGATAGACTATCCATAGGTTTTCCTCTAATGGTCCTTTTCTAAAAAACATTCACTACCCTAGTTGATTGAGGAAAGAATAACCATACCCTTTCAAATTAGGTTCTTCTTTTAGTTTTGCCCAATAATGATTTTCAAAGCTATATAAGTAATATGTAGTGCTTTAAGCCAATATATGGTAGATATGTAACAGTGGTACTCGAGAAGGCTTAGATATTGTTGAAACTCAAGAAACCTCCATCCAATCTTTTGAAGATAAGACCATTTCCCTCCTTTTTACTGCACCAAGTAAACAAATTCTTAATAATAACCCAAGTTAATTAGATCCAATTCATGAATAAAGCTAGATCATACATACTTAACCTAGTTGTTTCTTAATTTTTTTCACTTTCGTTTATCTTCTTATGTAAGTAAGACATTAAGGCCCTTACAACAAGTAGCTTTCCACCGAGCTTATATAGTATTTTTCATTTGATCCCAATCTTGCCAGTAGTTTATATAGACTTTTGATAGATACATAGAACAACACCACCAAAACTCATTGTTGCCATATCTCACCAAGATAGTAACCACCTATGAGAAGTAATCCATAATCTAAAGTTAAATTTAATTCCCTTATAATACTACAATATCCCTAAATAACCCAATGAAAGTTTGAACAAAGTAATTCTGATTTCTACACAAAAGTCCATCCACCTCACACCTATTAAAGGTCTCCATATGAGTGTCCAACACAACAACTATGAATAACCTATTCTTCCATACCAAATGTTGCAAGTGGCCATGGGATCCAATTCTTTATTCTTATGGATATTCCACTATACAAATGAAATCATAATTTATTAGCAAAAATACATTGCCCAAAACAACAACCATTTGCATTGCGACAAACTCTATCAAAAGCAAATATGCATTTTAAAGGCATAGCAAAACTAGAATAGCATGTAGAAGAAAGATAATTCATGAAATTAATCACATAATATTTATACAAGAAGAATTACCAACTTAAGTTCTCATAGTTCATTGTTAATAAGATATTAACTTAGCTAACTATGTGAAACCCCACTCCACCCTCTATCAAAAAACATAGCATACGACCTATCCCACAATATTAATAATCAAATAAAAAATTGAAAACTATCTGATGTAGCAACCACCCATACCCACAACTTAATAATGCCACATCCTAACCTACTTTACAACAAGTTACACTTTTTAGGCATGTTGGTGTGCACAATCTTCCCTTTTTTTGGGAATGTACCAACAACTTTTGAATAGATTATTTGCAACTACTACTACATTATATTCATAGTTACCGTAATTCTTGTATCTTATTACAACGTATTCCAAATCCACACTTAAAATAGAAGTTAAATTCTAGCACCCAAGCATGTTGTATCATTTAATAAAGCACTTTACTTCCTTTCTTGCATATTAGTGAGTCCAAATAGAACAAATGAGAGTGTCCAATAAAGTAGGCATGATTAAATTTAGCTCACTCGGCCTCTAGACACATCCTGTCACATCTAGAGCACTCCATGGCCAATAGGTCACCATTTTAAAATACATCAAATAGTTTCCACACTCATAAGGCAAGGTGTGCTCACTACTCTGCTATTTTTTAATACTAATTGATTTGTAACCCCCACATCTTTGAGAAAATTATTGTCTAATCACCTATATTGCAAACTAGAGTGGTTGATTTATACATTCTTATTTGAGGCTCTATCAACTGATGTTGAGAAAGCAAAGACGTGAATCACCGAAACTATGTTAACTATAAAGGTAAATAAGTAAAGCAACATCATTCAAGATATATATTTAGCATACTTTGATGAATGCCTTCTCAACCAATCTCCTTTCACCCTTCATAGGTCAAATCATAAATAGTAAGATTACTGTGTTAATATTTTTCTTAAGAGCAAATTATTTTAGACAAAGCAAAGACTCTATCCCCCATTCATGCTAATGCTCATGATAACATACTCATCATCCTTAGATATTCACAAGTCCACATTGAGGTGGGAACTCTCACCCATATAAACTTTTTTACAAAATTCATACAGGTCCTCTATATGAAGTTGTCTCTTAAAGTTAGATTCTAAGGCCACTTGGGCATGTTTAAGTTGTTCCTATATGAGAAGTGATTATAGTAGTTTATATAATAACAGTCAACTAAGTTGTTCGACCTGTTCTTAGCAAAAATGTTGAGAACATACCTTCCCATCCATCGTAGCTCATAGTTTCTCAAACCAAACTCCATTGAGTATAGGCCCAAGAATTGCATTTCCACTTTATTCCTTATATAACCCTTACATCAATTATCAACAATGGAAAAATTTGTAAAGCTATTAATAAGCATAGGTAGTATAAAAACCATCTTGCTTCCCCCTCCTTGTAGTTGTTATCATGCTTTAGTCTAGAGTAATCCTTAATCAAAAAATACTCCCAATGTAAATAATCCAATACATTTAAAAATTTGTGACATGTAAGTCTCATGCAACTAATGCAAAAGCAATAGTGCAAACAACCTCTTTGTCCTTATTTCACCATGTCATAGAATCCTTTATTCACAAGAAAGTAAAACCATAAGAAAACAAAAATATGCTTTACAAGTGATCTAAACAATAGCAAAACTACATGGTCATCCTGTCAATTTCTTGGATAACTGAAACAGTTTCTCAATGCTCCACCTAATCTAATATTCTCTTATCTTTCTGCAACTATTTTCTTTTTTATTTTCGAATTTACTCAAGAGTTCTCCTGTTTTTTATTTTTTTTGTTTTCCTTACCTTAACAAAAATCACTCAAATCTACTTTTTCCATTTTCTTTGGCAACAAGTAGGACCACTTCATTGGATGGACTAAATTGCATGAGAATTCTACATACTTTTCCAAATTCTACAACTATGTTAAGAACCAATAGGACCTTCCTCCACTATCATGTTGCATGATGGACTATACTTTTTATTAGTAATAGGTTGAACTCTCCTGAAACATTTTCCACTTTTGCAACCATTTGGGCTTTAGTGTTCCTCCATTGTATTACTATTACCAATTATAGAAGCTACCCCTTTGCATTATCTACATTGTATCCACATAATTGTTTTTTTTTACTTACTACCTACATTTATCTTTACCAATTACAATCCTTCTTCCCTCTATTGCATCAATTAGCCTCTATTCTAAGGTTAAACTAGCATCCAGGGTCCAAGTCCTTGCCTCTTCTCCTCATGATTCTTTATACCCACTAGTGTCAAAAAAGGCTCCCCATTCTTATTCTGATTAGGTTCTTTATTTAAAGTGCTTTCTCTTAATTATAGTAGCCATTAGTATCAATTCACAGCTGTGCCTATTAATCAATATTCTTACACTATATAGTTTTGAAATTTTGATTTTAATAGACACACTAGCAAAGAGTGACCTTTACATATTAGTTTCCAATCATTAATCAAAAGAGGATCTTGTATAGCTTTGGCACTATGTAATAGATTCTTTGTGTTTCAATACACTAAGAGAATAAGAAAATGAATCTAGATTGGAGCACACATAATCACTAGAGTATTAGGTTTAAATTTAGGTGTCCACTTATATAACCCTAATTCAAAGACAGTAACTTACCATGGCCTTAAAAAACTACACATATTCTTTATATACAATTGAATATAAGTACAATATACAAACTCCCATCTACGAAGTCCCTAATCCAAAATCCTTTAAAATGGCTACACCTTCATTATATTATTTGGTATATTCGTTGAAATGGCAAATGTCCTTTTTACACTCTACCCACAAGATTGAATTGGTGACAATGAGTTTCATTCACATGCCTCATTTGATAGATGTATTTCATCACTAGTTATGAAAGAGTTATCCTTTGGAGCTTACAGCTTAACATCTAGATTGATTGGTAATTATGAGTTGTTAATGAGGGGACCTCCCATCAATGTCAGATTAACAATTCTCATTCTCCCTCAACTGAGCGACTCAAAAAGCTGACTTTAATTCGGTGAAGTGATTCAAGTTTGTCATTCTAAGAATTATCTTCCATGAACACTCAACACTTTGACACAAACCTTATGTCTAGCCACATAAATCACCCACATCAGCACCTTTCTATCATGTCCTTTATTCCCTATGTAATTCCACTATTTATGCACCATGCAGCCATAAAAGAAGCACCCTCATCATCCTAAAACAAATTCACGTTATAGCATGGCTAGCCTAATAATGAGTTTTCCATTAATAGCATTAAATTCCTTCATGCACTCCCCAAAACTCCATCACCAATGTTCATTAGAGCTCAAACCACAAAGACAATCCCAGATTCTAGAATGTCCATTAGTCTTAGAAGTATCACCAATTGGGCTCTAAACATCATCACTAGTAATTTGTGATAAGGATATTTGCACTTTATTTTTTTCTTTTTTTAAATCATACAATATTTTTCCTACCATAGATTGTTTCTCCTCATTATGTACCAAGAAGATTATGAATTCTAGGTCTATTTCAAAATTTGTTGGAACCAGAGTACAACATTAAGATGCCCATACTATCCTCTTAGTGAGCAACTAGGATTGGCCAAAAAGAAGCTTTACTATTGCTATTTCCATCTTCCATTATTTTTCCCCTCCTTCTGCCACCAATGTCATTAACAAACAAATTGTACGTCAGCTTCTGTACATGCGAGACCATCCTGTACATCCACTACACCCATCCATCACATTTGTATGTCTTTGCAAGTCTATGTCTTTGGGTTCCTTGATAAAGAAATACTGAAGCCTACAACATGCTTTGTTTAAAGATGTTAAAACATGAAATTATTAAGAAGACCAAGTTGAAGTAGTTTGAGAAGGGCTAATTCCCAGTTCCAAAAAAAAAAATAATACAATAATGCATGATAAGTGGCCTTGTTTGCGGCATTGTTGCCTTGGCACACTTCGGGGGATAGTTTGAAAGACTGCATATGCTCAACATATGTAATAGCACCAGGATAGGAACCTCAATTCTCTTTAAAAAAAAGCAACTAGGACACTATAATAATAGTTATAACAAAGTCTAATTCAATCACTACTACTTGGATATTAAGATGTAACATTCTAAGGAGTTCCATTGCCTTAAGAACCAATAGTTAGATCATCTTCCATAGCTATGTGAAAATTTATTTTAACACAAGTCATCATGGAGGAGTGAAATAAGACGTACAAATAGTCCATTAAGATTGTTGGAGCTCCTATTGGATAAAGTTGGATAGCTAAAACAAGTACTAATAGAAATGCAATAATTAAAATTTATTTGGATTATAGTTGAAGAGAGTACCTTGTTTTCGTGTTCCTACAAATTCTTGTAAAGCCAAAGATGAAATAATGTCAAAGTAGCAAACTTAATCATATGAGAAATAGTATCCAAGCACACATTCAAAGACATCCAGTTAAGAAGCTCAACTATTGAAGAGGTATCTCTACCGTTCAAACCGTTGAGTTTGAAATTGTCATTGGTAAAGCTACGGACTGAAATTATTTCACATTGTGGCACTCCTACAGGAAATTTTGCAAATCTTCAATGACATTATAACTCCACGAACAAAGCTATAATGTCTTAATCCCTTTTTCGCAAGCCAAAGGGCAAGTAGGGAGAAGATTTTACATTAATCACAACAAGAAGATGTTAACCCGAGGATACACCTATACTTTCCAAATCAATGTGATGTCCTTGCTAGTATAATTTTGGCTTATATGCATATTGTTGTAAGTGGTGTTTTAGTCCAACTCCTTCTCATTACATAATTACAAGTGTAACACAACCTTTTCATTTGATTTAGCCCAAGGGGGTTTTAAATTCTAAAATACAAAATAATATGCAAATACATTATATATTTTATTATAATTCCTTGCACTAAGCTCCTTGACAAACTTTACTACAACTATCGGATGGTCTACTTACATGTTAAGATAGGTTGGCCATGAAGCAATAAGATAAATGCCAAGCTAATTGTCCAACAAAAATATTTACTTACATGTATGTGATGCACCAAGCGACATAAAGAAAGTATTTATTGTCATAATGTACTTATCCCTAAAGGACTAAATTAAAAGAAAGTCTTCCTTAGCTATAACTCACATTAAGTATTTTGTAATCAATGTTATCTATCAGGTCAAAAAACTCTTGATTAGCCACCTACACTTGTTAGGAATAATTACCATGTCTTAATAGGCATAATGCATTATGCTGCAATATTGGAATAACTACAAAGGTAATGGTGCATTAATTTCTCCAACTCCATAATAACGCTACTAAGATATAAAGAGTGAGCTAAGTAACAAACAAGAATAGCACCTAACACTGAGTTTATAATGACAGCATAACACACCATTGATAGTGACCTAGTCATCCATCTTGACATAGTTTTCAACATGATTAATGATGAAATTGGATTCTTTTTTTGCAGTTTTGTTGCTACAATTGGTATATTTAGATATTTTGTATGAGAATCTTAACATATATATAATTTTCATACTATCATCATTCTTTGCTTGCATCTCATCCCTTTGTTAAATAATAGTAATGATTCATTAAGATTCACCGCCTCACCTAAGTGATGCCTATACTACTCCATAATGTCATGAATGGTCCTCACTATGACATAAATTGTAAGTGCATAAATCATGATGTTATCAACATATAGAAGATGTGTTATAACAGGAGAGGATGGGCCAATGTTGAACCCAATGAGGCAACATGCTTATGCTAGTACTGAATGACACAAATGTGATACTTAAACACTATAAAAAAGGTATATTTAGAGAAGACATCCCAATCGAACACCCTTGGCTACTTTTATTCACTTTATATGGATACCATTTAGCATAATTATACGTCTTCATGTAACGATAAAAGCATCCATCCAATAACATGAACAAAGTCAGAACTACAAATGCTTCAGAATATCTAGCAAAAATTTCTAGTTGGCCTTTTTTAGAAGTATAAAAGTGCATAAAGGCAACCATTTCGTGTGCTAAGAATATATTAATATATATAACATGGCTTGGTACAAAAGCTACTTTTCCCTAGTAGTAATATCAGGAAGCACCATCATCAATCTAGCCACCATCATTTTTGTTACCACTTCGCAAATCACACTACGAAGACTAATGGTCCTAAAATTCTAAGGTTTAGATTCACCTTGAAATTAAGGGATAAAAATAGCCATCATGGTTTTCTAATATTTCGGCATAAAGCTATCTTTAAGCAATGGTTCCATAATTATGACAATATCAACCATTGCAAAGTTCCAATAACTAAGCACAAATTTAATAAAGATGTCATTTACAGCATGGAATTTATTTCTTTTCATGGATAATGCCACACTTCTGACCTCATCCTCATTTGTTGGAGCCGTAACTATGGCCACCTGATCACTATTAATAATTCTCAAAAGTTGAAGGGAAGAGGTGGCTCATATTTCCCAAAACTACACATCTTACTAAAAAAACTATATAAGACTGTCTTTGATCTCAATTGGGGATGCCACCAATACCCCACTTTCATTTTTAAGTTGATTATATAGTTGCTCCTTGATGTCAAAGTAGTTGATGCCAAGAAAAAGCATGTGTATTGGTCTCCATGGGTTGTCCAATTAAGCTTGCATGCTACCACTACATGCCTCTTCTAAAGCCATGACATTTAAAAGGTAGCAATACATGGTGCTAAAAGATTATATTTTAGCTCTGTTAAGCCATTCATAGATTCCTTAAGTTGAAGGCCCTATATTTGGTATTCCAACAGATGTTGCTTAGTATGGAAATTACCCAGATTATTTTCATTCCATTTTTTAATTTCTTACTAAATTTATTGTATAAGTTATTCATTTGGTTACCTCAAACAGCAAACCCTAAAGTTGCATAAAAACCATTAGTTGACTATGAAAAGGATAACAGGATATTTTAAAAACTAATTTCTTCTATGAAGTTAACCCAATAAGGATTATCTAATTTTTGTAAGTAATGGGCTCTGATCTGAGTCAATGCGAGGAAGATCTGTCATTGTAATACTTGTGAAGGCTTACATACCATCAATATTCATGAAAGCTTTACCCAATCTTTCATAGATACTGGCATTCCCCTCCTTATTACACCAAGTTAAACCTCTTTGGGTTACTTGAAAATAATGGTCGAAGCCAATATAATACTTTTCATTAGTGGATTGATTCATAAACTCAATAAAAAAGATAGTCGAAGTGATTTGAGAAGGAGCATTCCCCAGTCCCAAAATATTCAAATAGAATCACATGACAATTGTTATAGTGCACATCACTATTTCTTTGGCACTTTTGTGGGAATGTTTGATGGACTTCATACCTAAATACATGTAATTATACATTTGTAGGAACTATTATTCCTATAGACAAAAGCAATAGGTTCAATACAACAATTGTTGTAGTAGAATGTGCTTTAATAACCTTTACTTAGACATTAAGAAGTACTAATTTTAGAAGTTCAATTTCTTCAAGAATAAAATAATCTTCATGAAAAAGTTTAAGTTTAAAGAAAAGCTTTTTCTATAATAGTAAAACGTTTACTCAAGCCATCTCGTATAGCAATACTAATTTTAGTAATGAAATCATAGTACACAACTATGTCATAATTGAATTTGATCCAACCCATTGGAGGAGTGGTTTAATAAGATGCAACACCCTTTGGCTTCCTTGATAAAGCAATGGTTGAAGCCAACCACATACTCTTCTTAAGGAGCTTCAAACATAATCATAGTAAATAGATAAAATTGAAGCAGCCAAGGAAGGGACTTCCTTTAGATCCAATCAAAATCATGCAAACGTGTGTGATGATTGACCCAATCTATAGCACTATTGCTTTAGCACTTTATGTAGGATAGTTTGATAGATGACATGCCTTGAACATATGCAGTAGACCCCCGGTGGGTGCTTCTGTTTGCTTTAACAATAGCTTTTGGTTCATCATAGTAATGGTTGTAATAGAGTCTAATTTGATCACTGATGCTTGGACATTAGGAAGTAGCATTTTAAGGAGTTCCATTGCTTTAAAACTAGCAACAATCCCGAAGTCAAAATCCACATTTAAAACCCAAGCTTTTCCTATAATAGTAATAAGCTTGTGTCTTCTTAAATAATAATTCCAATTCCAACATTGAGAGCGTCTTGCTGAACTACATCATAATTAATTTTAATCCAACCAATTGAAAAAAAGAGTCTAATAAGAGCAAACAAATTGCTCGTCAAGGCCACGATAATTCTCACTAAACAATGTTGAAGAGTTGAAACAAGTAGTAGTAGTGGTAGTAATTTGAATATTTCTTTCGATGACAGCGAATTGGAGAACTTTAACTGCATTGCATATGTTTGTAAATTCCTATTAAGCCAAAGGTGAAATAATTTCAAAGAAATGAGTTTAACCATATAAGAATTACTAACCATCCACACATTCACAAAAATCCAACTAAGAAGCTCAGTCAATAATGTAACATCTCTGTCGTTCACCCCACCAAGCTTGAAATTGTCATTTGTGAAGGTGCTAGGCAAAAATAGTTTTGCACTATGGCACTCTGAAAAACAATGTTTCAAATATTTAGTTGCACTACAAACCTACATAAAAAGACCTAACATCTTAATCCCTATTGCACGAATGCAAGTTTTAATAGGAAGTAAATTTAACATTAATTTTCATAAGAAGATGTTAACCTGAGGCTACACATGCACTTTCAACCTCCCTCTCAGTTGAATTCTTGCTCGTATGCATGTTGTTGTAAATGGTCTTTGAGTCCAGCACCCAATCCTCACTCGATTTGAAGCAAAACACATCTCTTTCATTTATTTAGCCTAAGCAAAGTACATAATCCAAAATACCAAATTAAGCACAAATAAATTTTTAATTTGGTTGTGAAAATACACACCATGCTCCCTGAGCAGGTCCACTACAAATGCTGGTTTGTTGACCTCCATTATAAAATATGCAAGCCATGATGCAATAGGAAGGATGCCATGCTAATTATCTAACAGGAATGAAACTAAATTACCTATAATAATCCACCAAACTATATTATTTATTTTCTTGGAGGATGAGTTATTATGTTACATGTATGTGAGACATTATGCGACATATAGAATGTATTCCTTGTTATAAAGTACATAAAAATGTTGGACTAAACCCATAAACTATTTTCCTCAACCATAACCCATCTATAATGTTTTGTAATCAATGTTGAATATAAGGTTGACAAAATTTAGATTTTGAGTCTCACATAGATTAGAAAGAGTTATCCAATCCCAGTAGGCACAAAGTATTGTGTTGCAAATAGTACCACTTGAAATTTGTAAGTGAGCTAAGTAATATGTAGGAATAGTAGCAAATATTGAGTTTATCGTGACATATGTGTCAACATTGATGGTGACCAAATAATCCTACTTGACACTTTTTTCAACATGATTATTATTGAAATTAAAGTCTTTTGTCTATAATTATTTGATACAATTTTTATGCTTAGATATTTCAATTGAACCACTTGTTGCATATGTAATTTTCCCACTATCATCTTCATTTACTTGCATATCATCCACTTTCTAAATAAAACTCTAGATTTGTTGAGATTCACCACCTGACCTAAGCGATACCCATACTACCCAATAATATATTGAATGGTTCTCACTACAACATAAGTTGTAGATGCATAAATCATGATGTCATCAACATATAAAAGGTGTGATATTGTAGTGGAGGAAGTGCCAATCTTTAACCTAATTGAGTTATCTCACTCAAGCTACTGCTGAATAAGCCATGAGAGATACTTATTCATAATTATTAAAGGGGATGATGAGAGGAAACATTGCCATCTAAGACCACTGGCTACTTCAATCCACTATAAGTGGATGCCATTAAACATAATCCCAAATCTTCATATAGTTATACATGCTGCAATCAAATCACACCAATGATTCAAGAATTACATATGCTTTAGCATATCTAGCACAAATGCTTAATTGACCATGTCGTAGGCATGGCCAAATCACACTTTGCAAACCTAGGTTCAAACATTAAATAAAAAACATAACACTGTAGTAGTTTGGGAAGGGGCATTCTCTATTTCCAAAAAAATCATACAAAAGCAAGTGATGCACAACATAGTCAAATGTACACTATTCTTGACACTTTATGTGGTGTAATTTGAAGGACTATATACCCTACACAAAGATAATTACATTATGCTATATATGCCTACTCATTATAGATTCTAGCAGCCAATTCACTTCGATAATAGCTATTGTAAAGTCTAATTTTATCTCTGCTACATGAATATTACGAAGTAGTATTCTAATAAGCTTAATAGCTTCAAGAATGGTAATAGTTTCCATGGTAAAAGCTAAAGTTGAAATCCACAATATGCCAGTAATAATAAAAGGCCTACCTAAGTCATCCCAAATTAATATACAAATTCTAGCATTTAATTATCATACAAAGTTGGATCACAATTGAGCTTAACATACCCCATTTGAGGAGCTCAATAAGAGGTAACAAATAACTGTAGAAGGCCATGGGAATTATCATTGGAAGGGATTAAGAAAGGGACTTGTTGTGGTAACAACTACAAAAAAAATGAATACTTCTTTGAAGTGTAGCATGGTTAAGCACCTTGCCCTACATGTGCTTGTAAATTTTTATTAAACCAAAGGTGATATAGTGCTGAAGCAACAAATTTAATTACATGCAATGTAGTTGAGAGGCATATATTCACCACCATTTAGTTAAGAAGAACATTTAAAGAACTAAAATCCTTGCCATTAACCCCACTAGGCATGTGATTAGTGTTTGCAAAGTTTCTCACCTAGAATCTCTCATCATACAACAATCCCATGAGCTACATTGTACATCATCCTTCACCTTATAGACCCATGGACAAGGCACATACATCTCAATAACACTTGCACACAACTAGAATTGAGTCAAAATCAAATTAAAAATCTATTTCATCATGAGGACAATGACTTAAGGTTCCATTTCTAATTTCCAAACCCACATAATCTCCACTCTAGTTAAATTTTGGCTCTTATACATGATATTGCAAATGATTTTTTATTCTAGCACCATTACCTCACTATGTTTCAAGTATAACACCTCTCTTTCATTTGATTTGTTCCAAGGAGAATGCATAATCCTAAACACCGAAGTAAGTGCAAATAAATTTTGTATATTGTTTTGGCCTAACACATCTATCCTTATCAAGTCTATTACATGTATTGGATGTTCCACTTCTAAAATGTAATTTGAAAAATGCCAATCTAATTATCTAATCTGAATTAAACTTGCTTACACTCAACATTCTACTTAGCCATGTTGTCAATTGTCGAAGGTATCATAATACTGAGTATTTTACACGTTTGCAAAGCACTATATTGATTATAGAAATTATTGATTATCATAAACTACTTGGATCCGAATGTCAAACCCAAAAACAACTTCCTGAGGAATAACCTACCTATAATGCTTTGTAATGAAAAAAACTAGTTTTCCACATGAATCAGGTATATCATTGCTAATATTTGAATCACTCCACAAGTTGAAATGCTTCAATTTCCTCAACTCATCAATAATGCCATAGAGAATGAAAGAGTAGCTAACAAATTTGCAAGAAAAATAGTGAGCACCGAGTTGATCATGAAAATATGCTCCATCATCAGTAAAGATCTAGTCCTTCACCTTAGCAAACAAGTTTCAACTGGGTCAATAATGAATTTGATGTCTTTTTGCTACAATAGGTATGCCTAAATATTTGAATTTAGTAGCTTGACTTATATGTATATTTCCTATTGTCATCTTCCTTCAATTGAGTTTCACCACATTTGCTAAACAATACTATGGATTTGTTAAGATTTACCACCTGACTAGAGTGTTTCTCATTATGCTTCGTAATTTGTCAAATACTCCTCACTATAGCACAAGCTATTGGTCCATAGATCAAAATGTCATTAGCAAAATAGAAGGTGAGTAATCATTGAAGAGAAACGGCCAATTCTAATCCCAATCAAGGTTTTTTTTGCTTCCAAGTACTTAATAAATAAAGAGAGATACTTACATATAAAGACAAAAAGGTATGGTAAAAGTGGATACCTCTACTTAAGACCCGTGGTAGCTTCAATCCATCGATGATTGATCCCATTAAACCTAATCCTAAGTCTTGAGACAGTGACACAAGTCTCAACCTATTCACACAAAAGATTCAAGAACCACAAAAGCTTTAACATATCAAGCATAAATTTTCAATTGACATTATCATAAGCTTAGTCCACATTAAGCATTAGTGTCATGAAACCCTCTTTAGGAATAAATAGGTTAATACGAGTAGCCAATTCCCATGTCAAAAATATGTTATAAAATATAGCACATCTAACTACAAAAACAACTTATTCCCACGTAATAACAAATGGAACCACCATAATTAGTTTACTTACAAACCTATTAACCACAACTTTGTATATCACATTGTAAAGACTAATAGTCCAAACTAATTAAGTTTAAAAGAACTTTGAACTTAAGGAGATAGAATGAGCAACATGTCTTTCCAACTTTTGAGCATACAACTATCTTTAAAACTTTAATTCACAACTATGATAAATATATGCCTTGGTAATATGGCCTATCATGGAGAGAGCTTTGAACCTCCATCTAGCCATGCAATTTTTAACTTGACTAACAAAAAAATTGAAGTTTTTTCTATAATATAGTTTCTATAATAAGAATGCCAAAATTTTTCAGTTAAGTAGTTTGGTACAATGTAGCTTCCCTGTAATCATCTTCATATGCATGCATTCTATTACATTACTAAATTATTTTTATTTTTTAAGATTAACCGGTTGGCTTGAATGTAGCTCATACTATTTCATAATGTCCCTAATGATCCTTGCCAGAACATTAATAAGCAAAGCATAGATTCAATTATCATCATCAGAAAAAGGTGAGAAATCATAGGTGAATAAAGGATACTTTTGATCTTAACCATCATTGTATGCTCCATCTACTGCATAATAAGATAAGAGAGACATTCATATGCCATAGAAAAAAGTTGTTGCGATAATGGACACCCTTGCTTAAGACCCCACGTAGCTTCAGTCCAAGAATGGTGAACCCCATTTAGCATAATTCGATTTCTTGGTGTAGTGATGCACACCTCAACCTTGTCAAACCAAATATTTGAAAAATATAAATTCCTAAACAAATCAAGCACAAACTACTAATTGACCTTCTCGTAGGCTTAGTCCATGTTCAGCTTAAGAGCCATGAGACCTTTGCTTATTGCATATGCATTCATAAAAGCTACCACCTCCTATACTAAATGTATATTGTCAAATAAAACTCAACGAGGGATAGAAAAAACTAGTTCCCTCGTAATTATTTTGGGAAGCATCATCTTTAATGCACCCACCAAAAGTTTAGCCATAATTTTGTATTTCACACAGCAAAAACTCATTGATCTAAATTGTTTTTGTTTTGAAGGACCTTAAACCTTTAGAATAACAATAACTAACATATTTTTCAATCTTTTTAGCATACATCTATAATTAAAAAAAATTTTCATGGTTGTGACAATATCTGTGCGAGTATTATTCGAGTCCCTATGCACAAACTTTTCAAAGATGCCATCCATGGCAAAGGCTTTATTTCTTTTGGTAAATTAAACAACAATCCTGATCTCATCATCATTTATTAGTGTCATATGAGCTATTGCATGCTTATTATCAATAGTGTTGTAAGGCTACAGAGGTGGACAAATATATTACCAAAATCAACCTCATTTCTTGTTAAAGTACCACATTGACTTTAATACCATTAGGGGAAGCCACCAATTCTCTACTATCAATTTTATGTTGATGAGTATAATTATTAATGTTGGTAGAAGTAACCACGTCTTGATAGAAGTACATGTTGCAATCTCCAAGGTTAGCCCTATGTATCTTGGCACACTACCACCACCAAGATTTCTCTGAACCTATAGCCCTATGAAACGAGGCTATATGTTAAGCCAAAAAATTATGCCCAAGCACATTTAACTCCAACTCAAATTTTTAGGCATGAGATTCTAAAGCTTCTATTATAACTTGCAAGGCATGCTAAGGATAATGCCAAGTTTAGTTACACTCACTAGACCAACTAACATTGACAATTCTCTAATTTGGTCACAGGATATCTTATACATCACATAATTGTTTGATGTATATACCACATAACATCACCAAGAGAGGATTCTACCAATGGTCACCAGCATAGACATAACTATCAGGATGCCTTCATAATCTAAATCTCCACCCATTTACTATGTAACACCACAATACCACTAGAAAAGCTAATTAAAGGTTGGAAAACGTAGCTTCAATTCATTTCTAAAAGCATGTTCATTGCATGCCTTTTGAAGTTATCTACTCAAGTTTCCAATAAAGCAATAATGATACACCATTTTTGCTTATAATAAGCTACAAATAGTCTCAAACTTCTGCTACTCTAACACCTCAAATGTTCAAAACCAACTACTAGGATCATATATTGTTAGATAGAAATAAAATACTTGCACTTATGCAACTTACAACTATTAACCACATAACCACAGCAACACTGGGAACTTAAGCACCAGTAGTAGTTGAATTTCAAGAAAGAAGGCTAAATGGACAAGCTATTTTTTACCATTCCACAAGTTTTCTAAGTCTTATTCGAGATTCATCGCCTACAAACTTTCTCCTCTACCTTAAAGTTAGTATACAAAATCTAAGTAAATGAAGATTCTCTTGCCTCAATAAGGGTTCTTTTGACCAATTCTAATACCACGCAATGAAGTTGACACATAAAAGTAGCATACTAATGCTCTCAAATTCCCCATTCCTAAGTAAACTGAAGCACATTTATTTTTTTAATATAGAGGAAATCTCCTAATGACTAAAACCCAATAGCTTTTTTTGTATAGTAAAATAGCATTTAGCACTATAGGAATTTTATGAGCAGAGCAATGGACACTCATAAAATCTGATTGCCGCCTTAATTAACAACCATTATGGCCAATAATAACACCAAGAATTTTTTATAGCAAAGATCTCCATGAATTGTTCCTCCTCCTAGGGGCAATTTAAAGCTCTTCCTTTACTACTCATAGTTGATAAAACTATATCTCAATTACCCACCATATCTTAGATTCTAGCTCCATTAACTCCATCCAAGATTCCTTAAGTTGAACCTCTTAGATCTTCTACTCACAAGTTAGGCTTATTAAGAATATTATCAATTTTAGCTAATCTCCATTTCATTAAATCTAATAGTACTCTAATAAATTTAGAGGATAGATAGTCCATAAGGTTTCCTCTAACAATCCTATTCCAAGATGCATACATTATATTATTGAATGTGGAAATGATGGCCATATGTTTTTTGGTAGGCTTTCATTTCTATTTTATTAAATAAAAATTGCCTAAATAGAATTAGCAGAGGGCAATAATCCAAGGTTATATAATGAAGATGTGTTACTATGGTGCTTAGGACTGCTTATATAGCATCATTATTTATGAGAACTTTATATAGTCTTTCATTTATATGAGCATTTGCAATCTATTATTACACCAACAGAACATTTTCATAATAAATCCTAGGTTAGTCAAATCCTAATCATTAATGAACCTAGAGATATCATATAGAGCCTACCCAACACAAATCTTATTTCCATCTTTCTTCTTATTATATACAAGTAATATGTTAAAATCCTTTATAATAACAAATGGTCTAACAAGCTTTGTAAATAATCTAATTTGCTTTTAAGCTATCTAATAGATCATATAATTTTTTAATTCATAGACCACACAACACCTTAATAAAACCATAATAGCCCTTCACAATTTAGTCAAATATTAGACAAAGTTGTTCCAATTCATACACAAATGTTAATCCACCTCATGTCGATTAAATCAACATGGAAGATTTCAATAAGGGAACAACAAAGACCCATTTATTTCTTACAAAGTGCTACAAATAGCTACGAGTTTTTACCTCTTATCCCTCAAATATTCCAAACGAGAAACACAACCATATATTATTAGCAAAAAATGTGTGCCTAGGTAAAACTGCTTACCTTTGCAAACCTCTTGATCATGCCAAATCCTAATTTTGATGTAGTTGCCTTTCATAACAACGTCTGAGACTTAAACATCAATTGTAATAATAGCCTTGTAAAGAAGGCTAAAGCCTCTAGCTATTGTTTACAATTAAGAAAATATTTTGTAGCTCATTTGAGCTCCTCCTCCTGAAGAAGTCCTCTTCTATCTTAATAATAGAGTACCATTTCTAGGCAATTAAAGAACTGCTCACCCATATAAGAGTTTTGTTTTAGAATTTTTATGACCTTCCAATAAAGGTGCTTCCCAAAAATAGCACACCATTGCTTCAAAATTTCTCTTATAGTAGTAAGTTGTTATATATAAGCTTCTTAAACGCAAAAAAAAATCACCAAATGGATAAATAACTATGGTTTTTTGTGCATGGCAATATAATTTTTTACACAAAAGCTTTCAACTAAGCTGACCAACATCCACTCATCAAATCAAATAGCCGCAAAGACTAACAACCACCACTTGCTACAATATCTTTAGGAATTCTACATTGAATTCATCTCCAAGGATTATACATCCTTGTTATGGATATTTTGAGTCCTATTTGCATTCTTATTAATCCCCCTATCTTGACAAAACTTAATGTTGCATTTACACACCTTGTAACCATAGCCAAGCTTGAGCTAAGCTTGAACCTCAAATGATCGACATGTAAGTAATTGAAACCTCTAGTTTTTATGGCAAGTAAACTTATCATGATTAGTAGCATTAGAGCAAATCAAAAGTCTAAAGTTTTAGCCAAGGAAAAAAGTATGGCATTTAACTATATTTGTGATTAAGTAAATATTCCAACTACTGTTTGAGGTCATCCTCCTAAAGACAACCTGCTCTATCATAAATTTAAAGTATCAAGTTCAAGAAACTAAAGAAGCTCTTTTCCATATAAAAATTCTATTCAAACAATTCTATGGCTAGGTAATAAGATTGTTTCTTAAATGTAGAACTCAATTACTCAAAATTTGCCCCTGTTGTAGTAAATTAACGTACACAAGATTCTTTCATGCATAACAAATCTCCCAATGAATAAATATTGACAGCTTCCTAGGCATGTTAATTTAAGATTTTACATAAAAGAATTTAAAGAAGCTGGCAAATGAGCACACATCAAAACTTATAGCCACATAGATTGAAAATCATCATTGCTGAAAAAATCTCAAAGAATTTTATGTAGAATACATCTGCAAGAATTGTACGTCCCCTCTATTGCCATTTTGAGTACTTGCAATACTACAAAAAACTAGAAAAATTTTCATCCATGTTAATCGTGGTGTCTTGACAAAACTTAATGTTGTTTCTCTCTACTAAGTAGTAGTAGCCATGCTCTTTCCAAGCTTAAAACATGTCCAATAAGATCATCACCAAGAAGGTAATAAAAAACCACTAGTTTTCATGCAAAATGAACTTCAGGTAATTAGCTAACCCTTTTATGCCCTAGCCAAAGTACCTTAAAAATCATGACAAAGTAAAACCTTAAAAATTACTAAGTGTAGTTCTTATAACACCTTAGCCATCTACAATTGCTCAAAAGGTCTAGGTAAGAAAACTAAATTTCCTTCAATAATATGCCAAATCATAATATCAACTCTCCAAGTTACTGTAATACTGAGTAACTTACATGTGCATGATGCACCACACGACTTATAGAAGGTATTATTTGTCATAAAATACTTGGATCTCATAGATTGGAAGGGTAAGGGATGTTCATATTTCCTAAAGCTACACCACTTCTAGCTAAAGAACTACATCAGAATGTCTTTATATCAGTTGTGGAAGTCACTAATTCCCCATTATCATTTTTATGATAATGTATATGATTTTTGTTGTATAGAGAAGTATCTGTTACTTGAAAGATATGTCTATTTCGATTGCCCAGGCTAGCCTAATGAAGCTTGGCATGCTACAACAACCATGCTTCTTCTAAAGTCATAGCCTTATGGTAGGAAGTAATACATTATGCCAAAAGATTATGTTCCAGCTCAGTAAATCTACTCTTTTATTTGTTAAGTTGAATCTCCATGTTCTCCTCTTCTAGTTGGCAAGGCTTATAAGAAATATTACTAGGCTAAGCTACACTCCATTTCTTTAATTTTGACAATGGTCAGCTATATTTACTAGAAAAACTATCAATTAAGTTTCCTTTTATAGTTATTTTTCAAGCTTCCTATAATACATTAGTTGAATGTTGAAATGATAGCTATATGTCTTCAAACATGGTACATTTATTAGTTTTTTCCAATGTCAACTACAAAAAAAATAAACAAAGGGTGGTGGTTTGAGTTGGTATGAGAAAATTATTTCACTATTGCACTTGAGGATGCTTGTGCACCATCAAAATTTATAAAAGCTCTATCTAGTATTTAATATATATGAGTTCTCCTTACCTTATTATTACACCAAGTGAACTTATTCCTAATAAATCCCAAGTTAGTTAGATGTAGATCATGAATGAAGCTAGTGAACCCATACTGAGCCGATCTGTTATTGATTTTTTTCTCTCTTTCTCTCATTTCTTATAATTAAGGCATTAAAATCTTCTATAATAATTGATAATCCACTAAGCTTTGTTGATTACCAAATTTTGTCCCAAGCAGCCTGGTGGTCAAAATAATCTTTTGATGTATACACCACATAACACCACCAAGTACAATTGACACCACATCTCATTAGATAGTAATAACCTATGAGGATAAATCCATAATATAAAGTTCCACTCAATGCCTCCATAAAGTTAGAAATATCCCCTAACAACCATATTAAAAATGAACAAAGTAGCCTAAATTCTTGCCTAAAAGTTGATCCACCACATGCCTATAAACATTCTCCTCTTCAGTTTCCAAAAAAGCAACTATGAACACCTTACTTTCCCATAACAAGTGTAACAAGTTGCCATAGGATTTGTTAGCTCTAATCCTCTAAATATTCCATAATAATAACGAAACTATATTTTATTAGTTTAAAAACATCCCCTTATATAAAATACTTTTCCCAAAGAATTTCACATCCTTTTTTTTGCCATTTTGAAACATTCCTCAACTATAAACACTGAAGAGATTTGCAAGCAGGTTTATCATCATATCAAGAAAAAAGTAAAATTGCTTGTCCCCACCCGATAGATGTTGGCATGCTTGAGCCAAACTTGTATCCTTGGTAGGCTATTACTGCCACAAACTAGCTAATTTGATGTGAGCCTCTCCTTGGGCAGATTCCTTCTTTTGCTCCTTAGCCTACTGGGTATTAGCACTCATTTCCAGTTGTTTTTCCCCTCTCAAGGGTAGGTTCTTGTGTGTTACTCACCAATTAACAATTGGAATCACCACTTCTCATCCGACTTACATGTGTTAAGCATGTTGCCAGCATTCATCTTGAGCTAAGATATAGCTCTTGATGAAATTCATAGTTTCATTACTTATAACTTCCTGGTTTATCAACAAAGCTAATTCAAAATTTTTATTCTGAGATCAAAGTGAAACATGTAGCCGTGCACTTCATAATACATTAATCATATTGAGTAATTTAAAACCATATTTAGATGCATCAAAATCATATTCAGATACTTGAAAATCATATTTAGATTTTTAAATATCATATTTAGATACTTCATAATACATCAATCATATTCAGATACTTTAAAACCATATTTAGGTATTTCAAAATCATATTCAAATACTTCATAATATATCAATCTTATTCATACGCCGCAAAATAATATTTGGATACTTAAAAATCATATTTATAGACTTCATAATACAATATGTTGGTTCATACAATATAACCATCCCCACCTTATTGCATCAACTCCATGGGCCTTTTATCGATTCTAAATCAGTCACAGCGGGGAAGCAAGCCAAAATAGAAAAATGCAGATAAGGTTTAGGGATAATCAGGCTCAAACTAGTGACTTATGCAGGTCAAGGTGACACTCTATCACTGAGTTATATCCTTTCCTAATTCTGTTTAGAAATAGAACTAACAAATACGAACTAAGAACTGAGACTAGTCTAATTAAAAAATATACTCAAAATTCGAATCTATATTCTAATAATATAAATAAAATGTTAAATAAATCTAAAACTAAAATTAATAAATGTAGAATAATTGCAATATATTAATAATAACACACAAATATAATAAATAATAAATATATAATAAATATATAGTTTAATAAATTAATCAAATTAAATAAAAAAAATAATAGTTGAAATAATAGAATAAAAAAGGTATAATAGAAGATAAAAAGATATAATAAAAAATAAAAAATAATAAAATACAAAATAGAAAATATATAATAAAGAAGAAATATATTTTCTTTGTGCATTTTGCTATGCAACCCTTACATAATCAATTAGATCACATGGATATCCCTTCAACACAACATAGGCCATTGAAAGGAACTCAAATTGCTCACCAAAGCACAAAAGCAAGGATCTTTCCTATCATCAAATATATTCCTATTTGAATAGTGCATAACTACATGGATATGCTCACACTAAGCATCCAATTGGATCCAATTAAAAATTTTTCTTGGGAGGGATTGAGAAGGCATTGAAACATGAAAACATGATTAGATTGGGCTGAGTTACTCTTCGAAATGTAGTGGATGGAGGAATTTGATTCTCAATCTAAGAAAAGGTTGCAATTCTTTCAAAAGAATTGAACGAGGAGCCGCATGAGGTCAAAAGCTCACATATGGTTCTATAGTGTGATAGTAAGGGTGACTTATATGTCAACTTTTCTACTATCACCCCTAAAAAACAAAATTCAACCTTTTGTAAAGTTGCCAGAGTAGGATTAACCTCTGGATTACAAATCACTTTTTATATACTTGGTATTTGCCAAAATTTACAGGAACATTCTAAAGTATTAGTAAGAAGGGAAAGGGTTAACGATTGACCTAGTGTGAGATATGACATTATTCGATAAACTCTAGATATTGTCAAAGTAAAGGATCACAGATAAGGGTGTTCTAGTGCATTGTAGATTCTTATCCAAAACTTGTATCAATTGATGATGCCACATGAGCTTCTAAAAACATGTGACTTGTATGACTAAACTAATAACAAATTTTTGAATGGGGACTAGGTAGGCTACCTAGAATACAAAATATCTTCTTTCTAAAGAGATTTGATTCGGAACTACTACATGTCCAAGTTGCTCTATTGGAACAAATTTAGAGGTTTTTCCTTAATTTTTGTGTGTTAAAAAATTGAAATAACTCGAAATTTTTAGAATAGATCTGAGTCTAATAGTAATTATACAAAGCACTTCTTTTTTCATTAAAAGAATTTTGGGAACCACAGGGCATGATCGTTTGGATATGTAAGACATAAGATTTCCCATCCTCGTTAGAAATAGATACTCAATTTGAATGGAAAGTGAGCAAACAAATTGCATGCTTGATCTCATAGATACAAATTGAATTTTATTGAAAGGCATATTCAGTAAAAGCCATATGTATGGCTTGGAGGGAGTTTTTCTTATCTTTTGAGATCCACCATACAATATGGGTTCAAAAAGAAAAGGCCAAAATAAGTGATTTGTTTTTAGCCCTTATCAAAATAAAACTAATTCTTTAATTTTTCTAATGTTCATTTCATGTCGAGGTGCTGCAAAAAAATTATAAAATTCGATCTAATTTATTAGTTAACATGTTGGTTAACCATATTCTAAAACATGAAAAAAAATCATTGTCATATAATATTATCTATCAAGTTGTTAATAAGATTCAACAATAAATAAAAAATCCTTTATCTGTCTTACATAAAGCAATATGTAGAGTAACCCCTGATATAGTAGTAATAGCAACACGTGTAAGCAGATCAACTCATTTTCTATTGAAATATGATCTACATATGGAAAAGTGATTGCAATTCTTTCGTTATTATGGTCATCCTTCAAGCATCTGAGTCAAAATCAAATATGGCTTTCCAATTAAGCATTGAAATAATAGATGCTTTGAAAGGCCTTTGTGATGCTATACGTAGAAAGGAAGAGACTCATTGGACAATAAAGGAAAATAGAGCTTTTGCATATTTTTGTTAATCCATGAACAAGATCTATATAGACACATAGATCCATGGATCCATACATCTCAATCAGAAAAGAATCAATAGAAAAAGAAAGAATCAGGGTCAATCTTTCTTGAAACAAACATAAAGGCGAAGAAAGCTGAAACATAAATTATAGATCAACTAAGCCTTCTCGAGGGCATGCTTAAAAGGAGAATTCTATTGAAATATCATGGACTAAGGTTTGATCGTTATCCTATTTATGGGGATTCCACAGTTATCCCATTTCAAAAAGAGAAGATTGAAAAAAATTGAGACTTTTTCATAGATTAGATGCCGTTACAAATTCATGATCTGGCTTGTAAAAAATGAAAAATTAATTCTCGATTCCATTATTATAAATTTATAACCCCAACCCATTTCCATTATGGTTGTAAAGATCTACTAATTCTTTTACTTTCATAAAAAGGACCTTGAACTAAAAAATTTATCTAGAAGGTAAAAGAGGTCATCCAGAGCAATTGCAAAAATTGGGTTTATCGATATTCCTGGTGCAGTAAATGCTATCATAGGTATAGTCATACTCAATTCTATGGAATTGTTTGATCTGAAAGGAGATCTTTTCAAATTTCAAAAGCGAGGGGTTCATTTTTTGTTACAATAGGACTACTAATGGGCATTCTTTTTGTCTATTATATACTGATATATAATAGATAGAAAGAATCAAGTTCTTAATGACTAAGGAAAGCAAAGAAAGAGAGGCCTGTCTATCATCTACATAATAATAAATAGAGTTTTTAAAAACTTTTCATAAAATCAAGAAAGAGGCTTAATTTGACGTCCTTCTGATATATAGCTTGATATATTCCTTCAGATAATTCAAATTGAAGCAATTTTATTTTTGACTCGAATCAATATGGCATGGCCCATCGGTGGCAATACTCCAACACTCCACCCTTGTCTTATATTCCACATATTACACTAGATAGATATCATATTCATGGGATATGGTTCACTTTTAAGATTCCTTGATGGTGTTATGGAAGACATAGGAGACCCAAAAACTCGTGCTAAAGGAAGTTGATGTTCGAACCTTCTTCAAGGCATAATCATAAATAGATAAGATACTCAGTATATCAATATTGACATGCCAAGTATCTTAATCTTATCTATTGAAACAAAGTATTTGGGTGATCCTCATGATTGGAGTCTAAGCTTTTGTAGTGGATCATAGAATATTTGTGATCTTCTCTATCTAATGAATAAGGAGTCCATTCTAAAATCATGTGCATTGTGTGGATCCTTTTCCTTGAGTATATGAGTATATTATTAAATTTGTTAATTAATTAACAAACGATTCATTGTTGGAGCAGATAGAAACAACCATTTAAGTGTCCATGCTTTCAATGGAGGTTTCATTAGTGAAATTTTTTTGATTGCATTATGCAGTATCTAGATATGATTTTGAAGTATCAAAGTTTTTTCTACTAATGTACATTTACTCACTTGCTGATAATCATAGGTTTAATATTTTTGAATCTATAGAAATTATTAACAATGGCTATGATACTATATCTAGTTTAGTACTTGTGAAATGTTTAATTGCTCGAATTTATCAACTAAATTCCTTGTTCTTTGGTTATTGATTCTCATATTTTAGAAGAGATGTTTACTTATTAGATTATTGCCTTTCTAATAATCTAATAAGTAGAAACATAGGAGTGTAATTGACAATAAGAATGCTAAGACAAACTATATTATCACTTATCCAAGGTACCACATTACTAAATAGCCTACTTGTATGTGAAGCACCATGCAACAAATATAAATTATTATTTATCATAAAATAGTTGGATCTAAATGCCTACGCCTATAGAAAGTCTTTCCAAGTGATAACCAACCTGCACTGCTTTCCAAAACATGTAACCTACCATGTCGATGAACTTCAAACTCCAAGGCCTCTGCACTTCTTCAAAAGATTAACCAATTTATAGCATGCATAATTTATAGTACTCTTAATATTTAGACCACTCCACAAGTACCATCACATCATCATAAAAAATGTTGCTCAAAAGGAAAATGTTGGCTAAGTATACATAAGAATAGCAATGAGTAATGAGTTAATCATGACAATGTGCACCACTATGAATAGAGACATGATCATCCCACTTGGCACATAATTTTCAACACGATCAATAACAAATTGGAAGTTTTTCTAAAGGTTTGTTGTTAAACAAATATAGCAAAATATTTTAATTGAATAGCTAGACTCATAAGAAATTTTCTTGTTATTATTCTATGTCTATAGTCTATCAATTACAGAAAAATACTCTATATTTTTTAAAATTTATCACCAAGCTGAAGTGTTGGCCATGCTCCTTCAAAATGTTCGTACTAGTTTGTGCTACAACATAAGTGACTGGTGCATAGATCAAAATTTCATTAGCATATAGAAGGTGAGAAAATGTTGGTTAGGAAGGGCCAACCTTTATCCTAATCAAGGTGGCTCGCTCCACCTTATTGTTTTTCTTAATAAGCCAAGGCCTAATCACAAAAGGTAGAGTGATAGTGAACACCCTTTCTTAATACTCATGAATACTTGAATCCATACAAGGTAGATCCCACTAAACATAACCACAATTCTTAATGTAGTGATATAAGTATCAACTTAATCATACAAAATATTTAACAACCATAAATGCATTAGCATATGGAGCATAAATTTCTAATTGACCTTGTCATAAGCTAGGTGCATACCCAGCTTAGGTTCCATGAACCCCTCTTTTGAAGTACATGAGTTCATATGAGTAGCCATCTCCTATGCCAAAAAAAACACATTTATCAAATATAGCACAACCAAGAACAAAAGCTACCTACTCGGAATAAAATAAAATGCACCACCTTTAATGTACCCTCAAATATATTTGTAAAAACTTTGTGTATCACATTGCAAAGCCTAATAGATATAAAGTTTTTTAGGTTTTGAAGCACCCAGTACTTTAAGAACTAGAGTTATTATTCTTTCTTCCTCCTATTGGGCATATAGCTATCTGTAAAGAATTGTATCATAGTTGTAATAGTATCTACCTTACTAATGTTCCAATATCCATGCCCAAATTCTACGAAGATGCCATCTACATTAAGGGCTTTGTTTTAATAGACAAAATGGCATTCCTAATCTCATCTTCATTTATTAAAGCCAATAAACCTTTCCCTTTCTCACTATTAACAGTACTCAATGGTTGGAAGTTAGGGGAGGAGTAAGTTGGCTAAAACTACACCACTTTCTTTTGAAATATTGCATGAGTATATCTTTAATGTCAACTATGGAAGTGACCAATTCCTTGTTATAATTTTGGAGATGATCTATATAATAACTTTTGTAATTAGAAGTGGCCACTACCTAAATGAAATGTGCATTGTGGTTCTAAATGTTGGCCTCTTGAAGCTTGGCATGCTACACCACCAGTTTTCTTCTAAAGCCATCGCCATCTTATGGAAGGTAATACATTATGCCAAAAGGTCATGTGTAGAATTAGCTAATGCCATCTCAAATTCATTAAGTTAAGGCTTCTAGAACTCGTTCAACTGCATGGTGCATTTAAAATATTTCCAACTTTAGTTACACTCCATTTCTTTGAACCAATAGTGCTCTATTAAATTTAGTGGATAGATTATCCATAGAGTTGCCTCTAATAGTTCTATTCCCAACTAACTACACAATGTTGATTTAATGTAGAAATGATAACCAAAAATTTTCAAATTGGATTTTCCTCTTAGTTTTATTCAAGATAGTTGTCTAAATTAAATTAGCAAAGGGGTAGTGGTTTGAGGTTATATATGGAAGACGTCTCATTATTTTGTTTGGGAATGCTTGCATACTATGAATGTTCAACAAAGCTCTATCAAGTCTTTCAAATAAACATGCACTACCCTCTTTATTATTGCACCAAGTGAACTTTTTCCTAGTAAATTTCAAGCCAATTAGATTAAATCATGCATGAAATGGAAGTACTCATATTGAGCTTAGTGAATACTAACTTTCCTCCCTTTTCTTCTTATTCTGTGAAGATAGTACGTCAAAATCTCTTTCAACATTCTATAGTCTATGAAGCTTTTAGATTCTCTCAGTTGCTTCTAGGATTCTTGGTAGATCATGTAATCTTTTGATTCATACACCATAGAAACACAATTCAGAGTTGTTGCTACTAGATTCCTCCTAGATATTAATTACCTATGAGGATGACTACACAATCTCATGCTCCACCAGATGCTCCTATAAAGCGTCAAAATCTCTTAACAAACTAATTAAATATTTGACAAAGAAGTTCCAATTCCTACACAAAATATGTTATGCCTCGCATCTATTAAAGTTCTTGAACTGAGTTTCCAACAAAAGGAACATCAAACACCATATTTTTCCTTAATAAGAACAATAAATAGCTACAAGATTTTGTCAGTCCAATCGGTTGAATGTTTCATACTGCAACGGCAACAAGATATTGTTAACTAAAACTTGCACCTAAGCTAATTGCACTCCTCTACATCACTCCATAGCATGCCAGATCTATGTTTTGGATCATTGCACTTTCATAATAACATTTGAGACAAATACAATAGAACAGAAACATCTGGTAATAATTTACAATTAAGCAAAAATTCCAACTTCAATTTGATGATGTCCTCCTCCTATAAACGCCCTCCTCTGCCATAATGATAGCATAACAATTCTAGGTAACTAAAAAATATTTCACCCATGTATGACTGATATTAGAGCACTTCGTTAACCATCTAATAAAATTTTTTCTCAAAAATAGCACAACGTTACTGCCAATTCTCCCCTATTATTTTAAAATGATGTACAAAGGCTTCTAAGTTGCATAGTTAATCTTTTAATGACTAAAACTCTATAACTTCTACTTCTTATGGAATCTACAAGGTTTTCACATTGTATACATCACCACTAATTGCACATCCTTTCTATTTCCATTTTGAGTCATTATAAACACTTAAGAATTTTTATATTTAGTAATTACCATACACTGACCAAACTTCAAGCTTTCTGCTCTCATCTCGTAGTTACAACAAAGCTTGAAAATATCTTGGATCATATCTAACAAGATCATCTCCACACAAGTAACCAAAAACCTCTAGTTTTCATGTGAACAAAACCCCATGTGATCAGCAGCAACACAAGAAATAAAAATTCTATCGTCATATTTAAAGAAAGAAGGCTGAAGCACCTTGTTGTAGTTTGCATTTTAGCAAATGTAGCAGCATCCTTTTGAGGTCCTTCTTCTAAGGATGTACTTCTCTACCCTATAAATAAAGTCCAATTCTAAGAAAAAGAGGAAACACTCACAAATATAAGAATTATTTTCCAACAATTACATTGCCATCCAATTAAGTTGTCTCTCAAAAATCACACACTAGTTCCTTAAAACTTTTTTTAACTTGGTGGATATAGTTGCTACTAATATAGAGGTACCCACTATCCAAAAGAAATCCATGTTCTAGTCCCCAAGGGTGGTCTAGTTAGGCTTGACAGGATGTGACCACCTTGCTTCTTCTAAAGCCAAGATAGTATGAAAGGAAGAAATTGGACGTGCCAAAAGATCATGTTCCATCACAGTTAAAGCACTCATAAATTCCTTAACTTGAAGCCCCTAGATTTTTTATTCCAATTAAAGGGGCTTTTAAGGATGTTACCAAATTTTGTTGGACTTCATTTTTTAATAGTCACGAAGTTGTATGAAGTGTACTAGACAAACTTTTCATTGTGTTTTCACTAATTCAATTAATTAAGGAAATGATAACAGGTTTTCAAATTAGGTCCTTCTTTCAATTTTACCCAATTATGATTGTCTAAATACTATGATTACTGGTTAGTGGTCCAAGCAGATGAAAGGAAGGTGCATAACAATGATGCTTGGGAAGGCTTGCATGTAGTCAATATTCACAAAATCTCCCTTTAATGTTTCATAGATATAGGAATTCACCTCTTTATTATTACATCAATTCAACTAATTTCTAATAAAAACAAACTGAGTTAGATCCAAATCATGAATAAAATTAGAGAATTGATGCTAAGCCCAGGTATTACTTTATATTTGTTTTATTGTTTCTTTTCATATGCAAGTAAGGATTTGCATTCTCCTACAATAAGTAATGGCCCACAAAACATAATTGTACCTCCAATTTAGTCCGCAACTGATTGATGGTTTATATATTCTTTAAATATGTACACATAACAATATTGCTAAACATCATTATCACCAGATGTCTCCTAGATAATAACCACTAGTGAAGAGTGATTGATAATCTCAGTCTTGAACCAATTCTCTCATAATAATACAATGCCCCCAGAAAGCCTGGTCGATGTTTGAACAAAATAATTACATTGCTTACCTGAAAGTTGATCCACCTCAAGCCAATTAAATGTCCCCAGGGAAGCTTCCAAAAGATAACCTATGAAGACCTTTTTCCCTCTACCAAATGCCATAAGTAGCCACATGATTTAGGTACTTTAATCCCCAAATATTGCATACTACAAATAAGTTCATAGTTTATTAACAAAAATAACATTACAATTAGGCATAATTGCTTCCTTCGATGCACCTTATCCATGGAAAATTAGCATTTTACAAGGACAACAATGCCAAAGTAGCAAGTAGCACAACGATAATTCATGAAATTCATTACACAATTTGGATAAACCAAGCCTTCTTAAACTAAGTTCCTAAAATTGACTATTAATAAAACCAACAACCCAACATAGTAGGTGTACCCTCTCTATCAAACAAAAACAACAAATGACCATCGTCACTATAAGGTAACCAAGCAGTACATTCAAACCATAGCCACCTAAAACATAGTGCAATAACATACAAACAAGTAGACGGACAAGAAATCTCCCCACACAGACTAATTATACAACAAGATTATACCAAAAAGGCATGTTGGAGTGTCCAATGTTCTCTTTTCTAGGAATGTAATTTTAACTTATGAAATTATTTCCAGCCACATTTACCTTAATTTTCTACACCCAACCATGAATCTAATTACATAGCGATCCAATTCCTCACTAAGAATAAAACTTGAAGTCTAGCCCTCAGCTATACAATAACATCTAAGAAAGTAATTTACTTCCATCCTTGCATAGTAGTAAGTCCAATTAGAGTAAAAAAGAGTTTTGAAACACAGCATTCATAATAAATTTTAACTCAACCTTTAGAAACCTTTCATGCACAAAGTTCCACATCATCTATAAGTCACACATTGCATTAAATAAAAAAAAAGCAGAAACTTTATGCACATAAGAGAGGAGCTGCACTCGTCACTTCCCTTTTTTTGAAAACTACTTGATTTGTAACCCTTCACATCTTTGCTAAATTTTTTACTAGTTCTACTACAATTCAATTTAGTGTGTTTAGTAATATCCTAGGATCCAAACAATTGATGTTGAGAAAATAAGAGAAATCATGGCTAAAACTATACTCCTTATAGCTGCCAGACAAGAAAAGTCATTCTTAGCAATTATTTCAACATCGTTGGATGAGATCCTCCTCAACAAAACACCAACCACACTTGATAGGTCATATTTTCATAAGCAAGATTGTATTATCACCATTTTACTTGAGTTCGAATTCTTTGGAGCTAAGTAAGGACTTTGGCCATCATTGATGCTAATCCTTCTATTAACATATGCTTAAACCATAGTAAGTTAACCATGAGTCCAGATTGAGAACAAAACTCTCATCCTTCTAAACATTATTGACATAATTCATCAAAGACCTCCATTTGACATTGTCTCCCAATGATAAAATGCCACAGCTTCTAGTTGGCACCTGTTGTAAGAAACTGATACAAAAATTCCTTTCTTCACATAAGGAACTAAAAGGGGATTTAGCTCAGCCAAACCTAAAGTTGCCATACTTTCCAACTGTTAAACATATTATTTATGCCATAAGAAGATGTAACATAATACCATGTATAATAATTCTACAAATAACATGATTTTCTTGGCTCCTAAAGCTTGTTATTATTGTTGCAATAGCAAGACTAATTACAATATCATATGTAATAGTAGCACACCATGCAAGATGACCTTTCCTTAAAACTTATTTTGCCAAAGTACCTTGAGATCCACAGTAGCTTATAGTTTCTCAATTCACCCTCCACTGAGTACAACTCAAAGAATTTCACTTTCACTTTTTTGCATATATTAATCATGCTTCTACTCTAAACAAAAGACATATTCGCTGAAGTGTTAATTACTATAGTTAGCACAAATAATATCTTACTTTTCCCTCATTGTAGTTGTATAGATAATTTAACCTAGCCTAATGTTTAACTGAGAGATCCTCCTCCCTTTATTCTTTTTTATTTTCATTATCATAACAAAATTCATTCAATAAAACCTTTGCCCTTTTCTTCGACTCTAGAAGAGACCAAAGTAATGGATAGATTTGAAATGCATGAGAGAGCCAATTGCATCTCGAATTTCTACACCGAAGTATCTAAGGAATTGATAAGGCATTCCTTTACTCCTTTACTACATGATGAGATATACTTTTTTATTAATAATAGGTTGATCCTCTCCCTAAATTTTCTACTTTGGTACCCAATCGACCATGACAGTACCTCCATAATGCCCACCTTGTTTAGTGTAGGACCTACCCCTTTGAATTACTTGCAGCATTTTTCTTGTTTGTATTATTTTTGCTCCTCTTGCTTTATCATATCTTTACATATTGCAGCCTTGCTATGATCTACCTCTTTTCCCTTGCTTGGACTGCCATCCATGCTCTAAATCCCTATCTCTTCTCAACAGTTCTTATGTTCCTAATTACTTTGATGTAGATCCCTATGTTATCCTAGTTGGGCCATATATCTAAAGGAGAAGTGCTCTCAACTATAGTAGTAGTAGTGAGTACTAACAAACTAAGTGTACTTGATTCAGAAGCAAGCCCTATCTTGCCACATATGAAGCAAGTAGTGGGTAGTCCCTTATATCCAAACTATTGAGAAGACTAAATTTAAGTGTCCATTAATCAACATTCACACTCTTTGAAATATTTGAAAGGTCCATTCTTAAACATGGCTTAGAAAAGGTTGACCTTTGTATGTGTGTCGTTTAGTTGTTGATCTAAATAAGTTCCTATATATCTTTGGTAATGTACAATATATTCTCCATTTCTTAATATAGAAGTGGGAGCACCAAAAAATGAATCCAAATTGGAGCACACATGATCGCTATAGAACTAGTTTTAAATTTAGGTGGTCACTTGTCAAACCCCAAAGCTAAATTAGGAACATATCATAGTCCTCCCAAATAAACATAATCTCTATCTATAGTAAAATAAAAGTGATATAGGAAACCCTAATGATCATGTTCAATATTTTAAATCCTCTCAAATGACATCACCTATATTGCCTCAATCAATAGATATATTTCATTATTTATTATGAATAAGGTATCTTTTTGTGCCACCATCTTGACATATAAATTTGTTGGTCTATCTGAGTAGTTAACGGAGGGACCTTTCATCAGAGTAGTATTAATAATGCTTATTATCCCTTTTTAAGAGCCTCCTTAAAGCTAACCTTAATCATGCTATGTATGTTTTATTTGTGATTATGATAGACTTCTTCCCTAACCACTATAGCATTTTAATAAGCACATTACATATGATCACATAAATCACCTCATTAACATCTTTGGGATGGAGAGACTTCTTCTATAAAGTAATACGTACTTTACTATGTTCATTCAAATCCAATTCACTATCTAGTGGTTTTAGTTTTTGCTCTTTTGATAATGTCCTTGATTCCAAGCATAATTCTATTATTAATGCACCATACAAACGATGAAGTAGCACCCTCATTTTCCTTAGACATTTTCTTGTCCCAACAAGCTATATTTATTTGTGCATTTACCATTAATGAAACTAAATTTTTCCTTATACTTCTTAGAAATCCGTTATCAATGTTCACTGAAGCTCGGACCATTAGAACAATCCCATAATTTGGAATATTCACACTAGAACTATTAGGCTTAGAAGTGTCACTTATATGGTTTTGATCATCATCATAGGTCATTCATTATGTGGATTCTTGCACCAAGCTATCCTTTGTTTGTTTCACAACTTTACAAACTTTGTTTCCACTACAGATTTCTACACCTCATTACTTATTCAGAGGATAATTAATTCGAAGTCCATTTTAGAATACATCAAAACTCAAACAAAAGACTAAGATACCCAAACTCACCTCTTAATTAGCTACCAATGCCAATTAGGACCAACTTTTGCCAGCACTTCTCCCCTACCATCTAGTTCTTCCCCCTCCTACTACCACTATGCTATCCAAACCTTCCATCATCAATGATGATGTTCACCCATCACCATCCACCAGTCCATACATGAAGAACACTTCCAATGCCATAAACACCACTTGGAGTGGTTCAATGGCTTCTGGGGAAGTATTTATGTTCCTTGATAAAGTATTTGTACAATATTACATACTCTTCTTAAGGAGGTTTAAATACAAAATTAATAAAAGGACAAAGTTGAAGTTATTTAAGAAGGGGCCTTCCCGAGTCTTAAATAAAATTAAACAAAAGTGCTTGATGAGTGACACAATTTGTACCATTCTTTTCATGTGCATTATATGAGACATCTTAAAGGACTTCACAACATGAAAATATGCAATAACACTATGATAGGAATGCATATTGTTTTATATACAAAAGCAACTAGTTCACTATAGCAATGGTCCTAGTATAATCTGATTCAGTCACCATTAACTCCACATTAGGAAGTAATGATCTAAGAAGTTCCATTTCTTTAAGAATAGTAATAGTCTCCATGATCAAAGCTAAACCTAAAACTAATATTTTTCCTATAATAGTAAAAGGTCTACATATGTCATATCATATAAAAATAATGATTCTACCATTAAAATCATCATGTATATCTATGTCATAATTGAATTCAATTCAACTCATTGAAGGAGTCCAAAAAGAGGCAATAAGTAGCCTATCATGCCTATTAGAGCATCCATTACATGGAATTGGAGAGTTGAAGAAAGTTATAGTTGCAATTCAAATGTTCAATTGAAGTACAGCTAAATCGAGTGCCTTCTCTACATGTGCATACTGATTTTGATTAATCCAAAAATGGAATAATGACAAAATAGCCAAAGAAATCTATTTAGATGCTTTAGCCACCCACACGATCAAAGAAATCCAACAAAGAAGCTCAAAAATTAATGTCTCAATCCCCCTCGCATGAAGCCATGACTGAGTCAAAATCAGATTTAACACCAATCTCCATTAGAAAATATTTACCTAGGGGTGCCCTTGCACTTTTTAAACCCATGTGACCTTCCTTAACGGATTCCAAATTGTATAAATGTTTCAATAAATATTCTTTAAGTCCAATAGCATATCCTTATTTATTTAAAGCACAGGTGTAGATAACAATAAAATCTTTTGGTGATCCCACACACTAGGCACTTTAACCAACTTTACTACAAATGAAAGATGCTCTACCTCCATGGTAAGATGGGTTGGATAAGTAGTAATAGTAAGGATTCCAAAGCCATTTATCCAACAAATGAAATTGAATGACTCATAACAATCGCTAAAACCATATTATTTGTAGTCTAGGGGCTACAATATTGAGTAATTTACATATATGAGATGCACCGCACAACATATGAGAAGTGCTACTTGTCATAATGTAGTTGGAGCTAAGGGATTGAACTTTTAAATAGAATTCCTGCGTGATAACTATCCTATAGTGTTTTCAATCAACACTAAGAGTTATGTGGATAAACTGCATACTGTAAATCTCTCGTACTCCTTAGGAAAAGTTACTAGTTTTCAGTAGGCATAATGTAATGTGGAACAAACATTTGAACTACTCTATATATAATGATGCAAAAATTTCTCCAACTATATAATAATGCCACTCATAATTAATGAGTGTGCTAATTAATAAGAAAGAGTAGTAATTAACACTAAGCTTATCATAACAATACAACCCATCATTGATAGTGACATGATCATACATTTTGACATAGTTTTCAATGTGATTAACAGTGTAATTTAAGTCCTTTTTCTGAAGTTTAGCTGTGCAATTGATATGCCCAAATATTTCAATTGAATAGCATGTTGATGTTTCATCTCTTGGCTAAATAATGCAAAGGAATTGTTAAGAATCATCAACTTAACTGAGTGATACCCATATTTCTCCATAATATGTTAGATGGTCCTTTCTAGAGAACAATTTGTACATGTATAAATCATGATGTCATTAGCATATACATGGTGTGTAATCATACTAAAGTAAGGGTTAATCGTGATCCTAATTGGTGCAACAATATGAAGCTGCTACTTAATAAACCATGAGAGATACCCAAACACATTAACAAATAGATAGGGAATCATAAATACTTTAGCTTATCTAGCATAATTTTCTAATTTACCTTGTCATAAGCTTGCTTCATTTCTAACTTTATCTCTATCAAACCATATTTCAAAGTATAATGATGGAAATGGTTAGCCACTTTTGGTGTCAAAAAGATATTTTCAGATAAAGCACAACCTAGCATGAAAGTAACTTGTTCCTTAGCAATGATATCATGAAACACTGCCTTTAATCTGGCCACATAAATTTTGGTCACTATTTTATAAGTCATATTTAATAATCTATTGGGCTTGAGTAACTTAATTTTGGATACTCTATGAATTCTAGGAAGGAGAATGAATAGTGTGTCATTCCAAAGTTTGGCCATAAAACTATCTTTAAAGAATTATTTCATTATTGTAATAAGTTCACTT
Source organism: Vanilla planifolia (assembly GCA_023846275.1). Taxonomy (NCBI): domain Eukaryota; kingdom Viridiplantae; phylum Streptophyta; class Magnoliopsida; order Asparagales; family Orchidaceae; genus Vanilla; species Vanilla planifolia. Next base: position 2,495,049 of record JAIUJO010000058.1, on the reverse strand, counting down.
GTGTGAGATTGCCATCTACGCTATGGGATTTATTTCCTTTGATGGGTACTATTGCAATTCTGATCACATCATCACTAATTAGAGCCTAGAGTGTGGTCACTTGCTCACTAATAATAATTCTCAAAGATTGGAAGGGTAGAGGTGGCTCATGCTACACATGGCTACATCACTTCTTGTTCAACAGTTGAATCAAAATGTATTTAATCTCAGTTGAGGAGGTCACAGGTTCATAGGTTCCCCTATATCATTTTTAAGTTGGAGCATACGATTTTTCCTATAATTAGAAGTAGTCACCGCATAGAAACAATGCATGATGAAGTCCTTAAGGGTGGCCTAGTTATGCTTGGCATGTTGCCACCATCATGCTTCTTCTAGCATAGTTAAATCCTTTGAATTTTCTTTAAGGTTAAACTATTGGATTATTAAGAATTTTAACATATTATATTACACTCTATTTCTTTAGTGTTGTTAAAGCTTTGCTAAATTTTTGGATAGATAGTCGATAGAGTTTCTTCTAATAGTACTTTTTTAAGCTACATTCACTACCTTAGTTGATTGGGATAAGAATAATTAGATATTTTTAAATTTGATTCTTCTTTCAGTTTTGTTGAATAATTATTGTATAAACTATACAAGTAATTGGTAGTGGTTTGAGCTGGTGTCAGGAAAATGTGTAACACTGGTACTCAAAAGCCTTGTGTACAGCCAATATTTAGGAAAATTCTATCCAATCTTTCATAAACCTTGATATTCCCCACCTTATTTTTGCACAAAGTAAACTAATTTCCAATAAAACCCATGTTAGTTAGATCCAAATCATAACTAAAGTTGTAGAACTCATACTGTGCCTAATTATTACGAAATATTTTTTCCAACTTTTTTTGTCTGACTATGCATATAAAGAATTGATGTGCCTTATAACAAGTAATAGTCTACCAAGCTTTGCAATATCATTGATTTGGTCCCATGCTTGTATTCTATTGATGCATACATAGCACAATACTACCAAATCTCACCTAGATAGTAACCAGCTATAAGGAGTAATCCACATTCTCAAGCTTCACCCAATTCCTTCTTGATATTATAATGCTCCCAGATAGCTTAGTCAAAGATCAAACTAAGTAGTTCCAATTTCTACCCAAAAGTCAATCTACCTCATTCTTATTAAAGAGCTCTACACGAGCTTCAAATAGAGCAACAATGAAGAGCCTATTTCCTTTTAGCAAACATTGCAAGTACCCATAAGATTTAACAACTTTAATCACCAGGATATTCCACACTACTAATGAAATCATAAAAAAAACACATTGCCCTTGGGCATATGTATTCCCAATATTGCACACCATAACCATGCCAAATCTACATTTTTTAGGCACAACGATTCCACAACAACATGAAGAATTGAGTTTATTCGTGAAATTGATCACCTAATTTAGATATCATGATGTTTCCCAACCTAGGAGGTTGAAGTTTATTATCAATAAGCCTTTAACCTAGCTAACTATGTGCAAAATGTCAAGTAAACACAACATATGAGTGCTGCACGCCATCAATAATCAACTAATACATTGAAAACCATCTTATGTGCTAGCTACCCATAGTAATAGCCCAATATTGCTACATCTAGATCATCTTTATAATTAGATTAGATCTATATAGCATGCTGGAGAGCCCAATATTCCATTTTCTAAGAATGTACCAACAACTTCTGAATTACTTATTTGTGCCCATAGTTACATTTTTTTCATAGCTGCATCTATCATTGTACCTTATTACAAAGCATCCCAATTCCACAACTAAAAGGGATGCTAAATGTTAGTGCTCAATCTTGTTACAAAATTTTGAAAAGCACTTTACTTCCAAACTTGCACAACAGTGATTCAAAAAGAAAAGTGGTTGATCTAGACATTCAAAATTCAGTGTGTCCAATAATAGATGTTTTGATAACAAAGGCACATATGATATAAATTGCACAACCTATAGTAGCTAAACAAATAAAGTAGCATCTCCTCAATAATAAATTCAACATACCACGATGAGATCCTCCTAAACCAATCTCCTTTCAAACCCTACAGATCATCTATAGCAGATAAGATTATTCTGTTACCATTTTGCATAACTGTCAAATGTTTGTAGCGAAGTGATGAATCTATGCCTTATTAATTCTAATACTTGTGATAACATACTCAATATTCTTAGACAACCAAGAGTCCAAGTTGAGGAAAGACCTCACTCCCTTATAAGCATTCTGAATAATTTAAAGTGTGCCATATGAAGCTATTTCTTGGAGCTACTAAACCATAAATTTTAGTTGGCACTTGATGTAATGGATTGAAGCAAAAAAGTTTCTTTAAAGCATAATAAACATTTTAATTACCTATTCTTTGTTCAATGTAGGGCATGTTGGAGTTGTTATTATACCAGAAGTGATTATAATAATCTATATAATAGTAGTAAGCCATGCTGATCGATATATCCGTAGCAACTATGATGAATACATATGTTAAAATCCAAAATAGCTTATAGTTCCTCAAACCTTCCTTCATATAACATAGCCCCAAGAATAAAACTTCCACTTTATTACTTGTTTAAAGCCTACCTCTATTAAAAATGATAAAGAAATTTGTAAAGTAGTTAACAATAATAGGTAGTGCGCAATGAACCTTGCCTCCTCACTTCTCATAGCTATAGCCATATTTGTCCTTGTCCTGATCCTCAACCAACAAAATAGCCCAAATCTAAGTAGCCAAATATACTAGAATCTATGACATGTAAGCTTTATACATTCAATTATACAATGCAAATACCCTCTTTTTCCTTATATACCCTAACCACAATACCCTCTATACACATGAAGGTAAAACTATATGCATTCAAAAATGTACTTTGAAAGAGATCTCAACAATAGCATAACCATATGGTCATTTGTTGAATTTCATGGTGAAGTGAAGCCACTAACTCAATGCTCTGCTTAGTCTTATATACACCTACCTTGAAACCAACATTTCTTTTTTTATTTTCCAAATTACCTACAAGTTCCCCTTTGCTTTATTCATTTCTTCTCATTAGCCAAACAAAAATATTCCACAGTACCTTTGCCCTTTTTCTAGACTTCAAGAAGGACCACTATAATGGATGGACTAAACTTGAATCAGAAATCCATATGCTTCTCCAAATTCTATGACTGAGTATATAAGGAATCAATAAGACATTCCTTCACTCCCTTGTTGCATCATGAACTATGTTTTTAATTAGTAAAATGTTAAGCATCTCTTTGAATTTTTTTCTTTCATACCCATTTGTCCTCAAAAGTACCTTCATTGTGTCTATATTTCTTAATGTAGGCCCCTTCACATTACTTGCATCATATTTTCATGTTTATATAGTTCTGCTAGATCCTACTTTCATCTTTAATATTATAGTCCTCCTCTAGTATGTTGCTATAATTAGTCTCCTTTTCCTTGGTTGGATTACACCCAAGCTCGAAGTCCTTTTGTCTTCTCATCATGAGTCTCTATACTAACTTACTTAAAAATAATCACCTTCAATTTTATCTTGATGAGGTCTTGTATTTAAAGGACAAGAACTCTCAATGGTTGTAGTAGTGAGTATTAATTCACTATGTTTACATGATCTTCAAGCATGTCCAATCTTGCCACACATGAACCAAATAGTAGGTAATCCATAATACTCAAACCACTTAAAAGATCGAATCAAGGTGAGATTAATACATATTCTCACTAAGTAGTTTTTAGAGGTTTGTGCAAACACACACTTGGCAAAAAAATGGCCTTTGCATGTCTACCATCTAGCCATTGATCAAAATAAGATGCTCTATGGCTTTGGCAATGCATAATATATTTTCTATTTCCTAATACATAAGTGGGAGTGCTAAAAATTAATTTAGACTGGAGCACACATAGCAACCGAAGTATTAGGTTTAAAATTAGGTGTTTATGTCCCTAACCCTAATATAACAATAGCAACCTACTATGGTCTTTCCAACAACATATAATCTCTATTTGTAGCCAACTCAAATTGCAAATAAAGGCATCTAGCCATCAACTCTAAGACTCAAAATACTCTCAAATGGCTTCACCTATGCTATAGTATTCTAGCTATCCATTCAAATGACAACTGACCGCTATACACTCCATGTAGTAAGTCAAATTGATGGTAAAAAATTCATTGTTCACATGCATCATTAAATAAATTTATTTCACCATTATTTATGAATTAGGCATCCATTAATAGCAGCAACTTAACATCAAAATTGGTTTGTCTGTCTAAGAATTTAATGGGGGACCTCCCATTAATGTAAAATTAATAATATTCATTCTCCATAGAGTAAGAACCTTTTCAAAGCTGACCTTAATTGGGCTAAGTGATACATGTTTGCCATTCAGAGAATTGTATTCTAAGGCCACTACATCATTTGCACATGCATCTTATGTTAACCATAAAAATCACCCACCTTAGCACCTTTGAGACAAAAAGACTTCTCTTACAAGTGGATTCATAATTCAATATGTTCATTCAAACAAACTTCACTATTCAGTGAGTTTAGTTTTTCCTCCCCACTTCGTTCCTTAATTCCCTATGCAACTTGTTGTTAATGTGTTGTACAGCCCTACAAAATGCACCTTTATGGTCCTCATAGTTATTATCAATGTAGTAAGCCTAATTTAATTGTGATGCTTCCATTAAGGCTCTATATTCTTTCTTAAAGTTCCTTAAATTCTACTACCATTGTTTGATGTAGCTCAAATTGTATGACAATCATAGAATTTAGAATGTTCATCTTGGTGCATTTTTGTACTGAGCCAACACTGACTGGCTTCTAAATATCAACACTAGCCATCTATGATTAGATAATTGCACCAAGCATCCCTTTGCCTTTTTTGTAATCTTATAGGATTTAGTTCCCATACTTGATAGGCACACCTCCCTACGTAATTAGAGGTTTATGAATTCTTGGTCCATTGTAGAATTCTTTGAAAATAGAAGAAAACACCATGATGCCCAAACTGACCATCTAGTGAGCTATCATCACTGGCTAGAACAAAAGTTTGCCAAAGCTCCAGTTCCACCAACTCCATCCCCCATAGTTCTCCTCTTCTTCCCACACTAACCATTCCTTCCACCTATTCGTATGTCATCATTTACCAAATTCATATGTCTCAAACATCACTACCTTCCTTTGCAAAACTCTTTGGGTTCCTTGATAAACAAATGGTCGAAGCCTACAATATTCCCTCCTTACAATGGCTCATACATGAAATTAGAAAATAAAAGGACAACAATGAAGTAGTTTAGGATGGGGTATTCCCCAATCCCACATAAAATCATACAAAAGTGCATGATGCATAGTCCAATAGAAAGTAGAATTTCTTTGATGCAATACATGGAATGTTTGAAGGATAGCATACCGTTCACAAATTAATAGCACTTTTGTAGGTTCTCCCACATGAAATTGACTTAAGTAGTCAGCTCACATTAGTAATAACTATTGTGGAGTCTGATTCTATCTTTGCTACATGAATGTTAGGAAGTAGTGTTCTAAGGACCTTCATAACATCAAGAAAAGAAATATTTTCCATGGTATATGTAGATCATCAAATCCATTCTTTGCTAACAATAGTGATCAGCCAACACAAGTCATCCTGATAACTATACGAATTCCATCATTATGATTGTCTTGCATAGCTATGTTGCATTTGAGCTTAACCCCTTATTAGAGGAGTCCAATAAAAGTTTACAAATAGCCCTTAAGGGCCACAAAACTCTTACTGGATGGCATTAGATAAGGGAACTTGTAGTAATAGTAGCAATAGCAAAATGTATACTCACTTGAAGTACATCCAGACTAAGCACCTTACTCGCATGTGCTTATAAATGTTTATTTATCCAAAGACGATATAACATTAAAGCAACAAATTTATTTTCTTATGATGGACTTGCAACCTAAATATTGACTACCATCTAATTTAGTAACACATTTAAGGATTTAAAAACCATGCTTTTAGTCCCTTTAATAATGAGCTTGGTAATTATTCCCAAAAGTAGTGTGTCACATCCTCTTCCACTGTACAATCCCATGGACAGAGCACCTACATCTCAATGCCTCTTGCACACTTCTAGGAGTGAGTGGGAACTTCAATTTCCAAACATGCTCACCCAAGTTTGTTGCTTCAATTTCCAAACCCATGTAGCATCGTCTACTATGAAACTATGCCTGATGTAATTGTTGCTATAAATAATTTTTTATTCTAACATCGTGTCATCACCTTCATTAAAATACAATACATCTCTATTAATTGATTTTGTCTTATGAGGAATGTATAATCCAAAACACCAAAGAAGATGAAAATAGATTTTTTATCTTAACTTAGTTCCGTTCATCGTGCTGCTTAACACGTGCTATAGCTTGAATTAGACGTTTCATGTCCCTATTGATATAGCTAGTGACAAAGAATAAAAAAGAAAGCCAAGAAAACTATCGAAAAAGAATGAAACTTTCTTACCCTTAATAATTTGCCAACCTATATTCTCACTTGTTCAAGCCACCACACTACAAAGTAGCTCGCGTATATATAAAGCCCCACATTGCTTATAGAAATTTTTTTTGTCATTCAATGCTTGGACTTCAACACATGAACCCATAGAGACCAAACAAAGACCTAATCCTCCATCTTGAAGTACTATTTTCAACTCAATCAATACGAAATTTGAGGTTTTATTTTCTAAATTTGTGTTGCTTCAATAAGTATGCCTTTATATCTCAATTAAGAAGTCTTGTTCATATTTAACTTTTCTACTATCGTCTTCCTACTCTTATGATCTATTCCCTTGCTAAACAATGCCCAAGATTTGTTAAGATTGTCCCCTTTGTAAGAGTCTTATATGTAATAGTTCATAATCTCATAAACGGTCCATGCTATAGCACACGTTGCAGGTGTGTAGATCAACATGTCATAATCATAAATAAGTTGAATAATCATAGGTGAAGAAGTGCCAATCTTGATTTCAACAATGATGGTAAGATCCACTTGGTGCTTAATACACCAAATGATATTTTCTTATATAATTGTAAAAAGGTATGGTGATAATGGTCACCCTAGTCCAAGAGCCCTATTAGCTTCAATCCATGAAAAGTCCATTCAACATAATCTCAAATCTTGGTATAGTGATATATGCCTCATCCCCTTCACACAAAATATTCAAAAATCATAGATGGTTTAACATATTAACCACAAATTTCTAATTGACCTTATTATATGCCTGATGCATGTCCAACTTTAGTGCCATGAGCCTCTCTTTGGAAGTAGATGAGTTCATATAGGTAGTCATCTCCTACGACATGTCAAGGAATAAAATAAATTTATTTTCTCACAACAATATCAAAAAAACCACCTTCAATCAAAAAGTTTAGCTAAAACATTGCATATAATATTAGAAAGGCTGATGGCCCTAAACTATTTAGGCTTAAAAGAACCCTATGCTTTAGGAATTAGAATAGCCAACATTGTTTTCTATCTTTTGAGCATACATTATCATCAAAAAATCTTTCATAGTTGTGACAGTAAGGACCTGGGTAATATTCAATATCCATGCACATACTCTATTGAGATGCCATCACTACTTGGGGATATATTTTTTTGGTAGAAATAGCAAAAAATTTAATCTTATCATTTAGCTTGCTTCCTATTAGTAGTTCTCAAAGGTTGGAAAGGTAAGGGGACTATATTGCTAAAAACTACACAACTTCCAACTAAAGGACTACATGAGTATTTTTTTAATTTTAGTTGGGGAAGCCACTAATCCCCCATTATATTTTTTATGTTGATGTATGTAATTTCATCTATTTGTAGAAGTAGCCACTAGCTAAAAGAAATGCAAGTTTTGGTGCCTTAGGTTAGGACCACAATGCTTGGCATTCTGTCACCACCAAGCTTCCTATAAAGTTGTAGTGTTGTGGTTGGAGACAATATGTTGTGCCAAAAGATAATGTTTGGCACCCTACATTGAAGCTCCTAGACCACCTAGTGAAACTGGCAAGGCCTGCTAGGAATATTTCCAAGTTCAGCTACACTCCATTTTTCTTAAATCTTATAGTGCTATGCTAAATTTAGTGTACAATTTGTTAATAAGGCTATCCCTAATAATTCTATTCCATGCTTCTTGCACTATATTAGGTGAATGTGAAAATAAAAACCATAAATTAATGAATTTGTATCTCTTTTTAATTGTATTTAAAAATAATTATTTAAATTGAATAGCTATAGAGTAGTGGTATATGCTAATATAAGGAAGTTGTGTAATATAATACTTAGAAATGCCTACATACCATCAATATTCATGAAATATTTATTTAATCTTTCAAATATGTGAGAATGGTCCAATATATTATTACATCAAGTGAAAATATTCCCAATACATCTAAAGTCAAAAAAGTCTTTAAATCATGCATGAAATTGGAGAATTCATTTTGAGCTTAGGCACTATAGAATTTGTTCCCCCTACTTATTCTACACAAGTAGTACATTGAAATCCCTTATAATAAATCATGCTCCACCAGGAATACAAATTTTCTAAATTTGTCCTAAGCTACATTGCATATCATATAATCTTTTGATGCAAACAACACACATTACCACCAATAATTGTTTCTATTAAATTTCACCTGGATAGAAACTAGTTGTGAGAATGACTCATCATTTCAAGTTCCACTTAATACCTTTATAGCTTCACAAAACCTCTATATAATGCAGTGAAAGGTTAGACAATGTAATCCCAATTATTGTCAAAATGCCTATTCACGTCATGGCTATTACAGTTCTCCATTTAGGTTTCTAACAATGCAAAAGCAAATACTCCAACCTCCTTTGCAAAGCATTGTAAATGGAAATGAGATTTTGCCACTTTAATCACTCAAATGTTCCAAACAGCTAACATAGCCATATATAATTAGTTGAAAAAATCTTGAACATAGGCAAACTATTAATTTCAACATCACTCTTTACCATGCTAAACATGCCATTAGATGCACCACTCAAACACAACAACACCCACAATAGTTACATCCCAAGAAAAGGTAGAATCATTTGGTGTTTCTTGTCATTCAATAATTTGTCCAACTATCATTTGACATTCTCCAGTTTTAGACTTCCACTTCATCCTAAAAAATATAATACCAAATCTAGGAAATTGAAGAAGCAATAGCCTCTATAATGGTTATGTTTAAGCATTTCTTAGGCCATCGAATGAAGTTCCCATAGCAAAACAACACAACTTTGCCCTTAATTTACTCGACTTAAGTAAACTACTCTCAATTAGCTTCTTTGAAGTAAAGAAAAACTCATAACACCTACAATGCTATACCTTCCTGGACATGTTAAAATAGCATTGAGCATAAAAATAATCATAAACGTTGGCTTATAAGCCCTCCTCAAATTTGACAGCCCAGTTCATTATTAAGCATCATTTCTTATATTATCTCCAAGAATTTATGCAACAAAGATCTCGATGAATTGCACATCCTCAGTGTTTCCATTTAGATAACTTCAT
>JAIUJO010000058.1:1767982-1877982 GCA_023846275.1 Vanilla planifolia | reverse complement strand
GGAAGAAGAAGAAGAAGATGAAGAGAAAGAAGAAGAAGAGGAGGAAAAAGAAGAAGAAGAAGAGGAATTAGAAGAAAAGAAGAAGAAGAAGAAGAGTAGGAAGAAGAAAAGAACAAGAATAAGAAAAAAAAGAAGAAAAATAAGAAGAGAATTAAGAGAAAGATGAGAAAGAAAAGCAAGAAGAAGAAGAGGAGGAAGAAGAAAAGGAAAAAGAAGAAGAAAGAAGAAGTGGAAGAAGATGAATAAGTGGAAGAAGAAGAAAAAGAAGGAGACAGAGAAGGAGAAGGAGTAGAGATACAAGGAGAAGGAAAAGGAGAAGGGGAAGGAGAAAGAGAAGGAAGAAGAAGAAGAAAAGAAGAAGAAAAAGAGAAGAAAAAGATGGAGAAGGAAAAGGATGAGGAGGAGAAGGAGAAGAAGAAGAAGAAGAAGAAGAAGAAAAAGAAGTAAAAAAAGATGACGATTTAGAACTAATTTTCGGAAATGAAAATTTTCTTAAATAAACAGTTCACTCATCCCCTCTTATTCGTTATGCCTCAATCGTTTTACAATAAGTTAGACATCTACTTGGTTTTATTGGACATGTTAATTGCCTACTGTAATACCATCATTTTTTTGTTTCATATATTTGGCTTCACATAAAATTGATTTCGAAGGTTAGACATATTTTTTCATTTGTTTTGGATATGTGAGCATACCAAATGTTTTGAAACATAATTTATTTTTTAATTATTATAAAAAGTACATTTCAAAATTAAAGTATTTTAAAAAAATAAAAACAATAGAGGATGTGACACTTGATCCCAAGAAAGGAAAGCTTGGTCACCACAACTATGCTCCAATCTCATGCAAATCAAGCAACATGATTACATTATTGTACATGTGTTGCAAAGAGACAAAGATGATTGATAATGAAACAATTGATAACCTTGAGATTAATAATTGGATTCATTTATTAGACAAGTTAACTAAGCAATTTAATGAAGCAATCAAAAGCATCCAACATCCTCAAGAAGTTGGTTTTTATGGGTCATATATTTGACACTTACAAGGATAAAATACTTGATTATCAAGACAACCTTATCTAGTTTGGATAAAGGATTATAACAATCTCTTCCGTAATCTTTAACATAAAATAATAGTTTTGTTTTCCTAAACAAAATACTTATAATATTATCCAAATTATCCATTTAGGTGCAAGGTCTTCAACTAACACCTAAGCCTCCAAACACAAAGTATTAATGGCACTAAATAATGTGATGAGCCAATATCCAATAAGTATCTTGAACACCCTACACATTCCAATGGAACTATATATTCATATAACATGAGGATAATGTTTCAAGAAAATGAAATTCTTTATACTTAAGACAATCCCACAAGGGGTTGAATTGTGGTAAATAAAATTTTCTTTCCATTTTTTGTTTCAATTAAAACTTAAATCTTTTAAGCAAGAATAAGAAAGAATAGTACCCAAGATTTTTAAGGTGGTTCGACTAAAAATGGAGCCTACATCCACCCCCAATCGGTGTTGGGAAAAGAACACTAAAATAACCAAATTACAAGCGAGGTTTTTTCGTACGGTTCGCCTCAAACATACTTGGGATTTTACCTACGGCTAATCCCGAGCCTACATGAGTTTTTGCGGGCTCAACTCAAACCTAGTCTTTTGCACAATTGTCGGGATGCCTTTACCCCAAAGAAAGAAATACAAAAAATTGGCAAAACTTAAGACAATTTTAAGAGAAATATGAGGCACACATAGTACCGAAAAGAGGGAGGAATAGAGATTAAAAAATAGTTAAAGCAAAAACCTCCAATTCTGGGTTCCTTCTTACAGCTTTCGCTTTGTGACTTTGGAAGCATCGTATGCACTTAGAATTGCTTGATATTATGATTTGAAAGCTTTGAAATCTTAGCAATGGTAACCTCTAGGAGTTCTTCATCATTCCCTATCTATAGAACTTAATTTGAGCTCTAAATCCACTCCCAACAGTTCTAAAATGAACTAGCCATTTGGGTAATGGATATAAAACAGTCACCGTTCGATTTGGAGCCTAAAATGGATGTTTCTGATTGAATCTTAAATTTACCATTTGAGATCAATCCTGGCCGTTGGATTTTGGTGACATTGATCTGGGCCATTGGGTGGCACGTTGATTGTCCTACATATATTAAAACCATTTGTCCAGAAATCAACAAAAATAGAAACATACTATAGTGGTTCTCCATCCTCTTGCAGATCTGCCTCGGTTGCGAATCTCCTGCTCGATGTTTTACTGCTATCATGACAATTTGCCTTGATTAATCTAAGCCGTCCGATCGTGCCTGCCCTTCTACCTGCTTTGACAATCGAATGAAAGTTTTGTCCCACATCGCCCAAATGTCTTCGCCATTGCTCTTTATAATTTTCGATTCATTAGTCTCACGAGCCGTTTGGGGTTGGCTCCGATCACGACTCTATCCTTCTGCATTCTTTGACAATTGAATTGAAGTTTAGTCCTACATCGTCCAAATGTCTTTGCCATTGCTCTCTATAATAATTTCAATTCATTTGTCTCTCGAGCGTTTGGGGTTGGCTCCCCCTTCCTCGATCAAGATTTCATCACTTTGTCCTCGTCGGCTTGATTTCGCGCTTCTTCTAGTCAGCTTTCTCTATGGGCTGAGTTTGCACTTGTTCGATTCAGCAGCTGTGGGCTAATTTTTCACTTGTTCCATTCAGCTATTCTTCCTGCGGTCTTTGAGCTTCGCTCGCCCCTTTTGGGTCTATCAAACAATTTTTACTTTATTTTATTTTTTAAATCCTTAATGCCTGAACGGACCAACCGTCAAGTCGGGTCTACCCGCCCCACTCTAAGTGAAAATTCCCGAGACTAAAGTGGTTTTATAGTGTTTTGTGAGAATTTTTGTGGCTAAATTTTTAATATAAGTATACCAATATAATTTTATATTATGATAGTATTACAAGTGTCCTAAATGACTATAAAAAGAAATTCATAAAAAACTATTCCTAAATAATTTTAAAAAATCAAATACCGATGTCTATACTTTTCATCAATAATGCTTGGCCCAAAAATAAAAATTCAAAAATTATTAAACTTATAACATTTTTCAAATATTAATACTACTAGTGTTTCACATCATCTCAAAATTTGGACATATCAAATTAAAAAAAAAGAGACATTCAAGTATAAAGATTTTGGCGCATGCCTTCAATTTCCTTGAAGTATGCCATCACTCCAAGAGTCTTGAAGACCACTATTTAGAAAATTAAAGTTCATGGTTTAACTTAATTGAATATTAACAATTTCACTTAAAGCAAGCCCAGAGATATAAACATTTATGCTTGACTCATCAAGCACAATGGTGTAACAATGTCCCCCTTTTGATGATGGCAAGACATAAATATTGTAAATACAAAAATCTGACAAAGAAAATAGAAATAAATTTTTAAGGAGGTAATTAAGAATTAACATGCTCCCCCTAAATCCTAACTATTCTCCCCCTTTGACACCATCAAAAGGGAGTGAACCCTAAGCAATGTCTAAAATTCTTAATTGTTCCCTAAATGTTTGAAATTGCTCTGATGGTAAGGGTTTGGTAAAAATGTCAAACAATTCAAGCTTAATGAGAACATACTCTAATTCTACTTATCTTTTGGCCACTTGGTCTCAAATAAAGTGATATCTAACATCTATGTGCTTAGTCCTAGAATGATGAACTTGATTCTTGGCTAATGCTAATGTATTAGTGTTATCAATTCTAATAGGTATATGTGTGACTTCTAAACCATAGTCTTAAAATTGTTGTCTTATTTGAAATCCTTAGAAAAAAAAAATTTAGCTCACTCATCATGCTCATTTGAAATTCTTTAGTCATAAGATCTCCAAATTCTCTGCATTTCTTTTTTTTTGCACTACCAAAAATAATATCATCAACATAAATCTAAACAATTAGTAAATCATCTCCTAATGATCAAATCCTTTGGATGTGTGGTTGCAAATTTCCATCATTTATGTAACTTGTTTTTATTTCTTTTTCTACTTCAAGATTTTCTAATTTTTCTTCATTCTTGTTCAAATCTAAGTTCTTTACTAATTTTAGATCCTCTTCTAAATACTTCTCATTCACTAGTTAGATAGACTCAATAAACACAACATATATTATTTCCACTACCTTATGAGATTCTAGATTAAAGATTCATATTCTTTTCTAATAGATGAATACCCATGATGTGGAATTTTATTTTCTTCTTTGTTTTGATTGTATAAGGTGTAAAATAAAAATAAGGAACATACCACTAAATTAAATCATCAATTTAAGTTTTATAAATGTCCTAGACCTATCTTAGAATGTCTCCAAATATTTTGGAGACATTTTCTTCTAGTCTTCTAAGTTCTACTCTTAGGAACCCAAGAAAGCTTGGGTTGAGCACTGAATGGAGCTTGCATGTTCTCATTCTTAACAATCCATCTAAAATTTTTTTTTTGTGAATATATATTTCTTCTAAGAAAGCAATCTTTCATACTATGTTTAGGTTTACAACAATAAAAAAAAAATTTGATGGCCTAGGCATGCTTATGTATTTAGGGTTTTCAAAATTGAATATATGTGAAGAACAATAAGTATGTGAAGCATAAGAAGTATGTGAAGTTTTTCTTACTCCAGCATGCTCAAATAATCGTATTTCTCTTTCAAAAGTAAAATATCACGCTTTAAAGAAATATTCTCAATGATAAGGGAAGCCTTTTCGTCACATATATGTTGATTTTCTGTTCTTTTATTTTCATCTTCTTTTATAAAAAATAAAGTAATTCAACTTTTTCTTTGTAAACCTTTTTCAATTTTTTATGAGCACTCATTAAAGAAGTCAATGCATTCATAATTTCAATATAATTACTTTCTAAAATATCTCTTGTCCAAGTGCTTACCTTATTTTCTTCTTGTTCTTCACTTGAAGATATTGAACATGCCTCATTTGCCATAAAACAAATCATTCCTTCTTTTGCTCTACTTGAGCTTGAAACATTTGAATCTTTGGAAGCACTCAATATAGCTTGTAAAGCTTTCATTTTCTTCAAGTTCTTCTTCTTCTTCTTCTTTTCCTCTTTCATATGCTTTTCCTTGAGTTTTGGACATTCTGGTTTAATATGACCAGCTTGACCACACTCAAAAAAAGTTGGTGGACTCTTCCTCTCCTTGTTGCTCATCTTCTTCCATTTCCTATTAAGAAAACTTTTTGCCAAATATTTTGCTAAACTATTAACATGAAAACTTACCTCATCCTCCAAATCTGTAGAAAAGGCAGAAGTGGAATCTAAATCATATTTGGTGGCTTTGAAGGCCATGGGTTCTTCCTTTTTCCTTTCATGCTTTAACTTGCTTATAGAAGCCTATTCCATAAGTCTCCTAGTCATCTCTATTTCGGTAGTGAGAAGTTCCCCAAAGAGTTCATCCAATGAAAGTTTGTTGACATCTTTGGCCACTTTAATAGCCGTTGCAAGGGGATCATATTCCTTTGGAAGGATTCTCAAAATTTTCTTTACTAGGTCACCATTTGAGAATGCCCTTAGGCATTCCAAGATTTATCAAGTCATTTGTTATATCATTAAATCTGAAAAACATACTTTTAATACTCTCACTATGATTCATTCTAAAAAGCTCATAGTCATGGGTGAGGATGTTGATCTTCGTCTCTTTCACTTGTGAGGTGCCCTCATAAGTTACTTCGAGTTTTTTCCACACCTCAAATGCCGTATACAAGTTTATAATTTGTGTAAATTCACTAGGAGAAATTCCACAATGAAGATAGTTCAAGGCCCTAGCATTCAATTGAGCTAATGTTTTATGCTCAACATTAAGCTTGCTAAAGGGCTTGACTTCATTAGTAAAAGAATTTCTAGGAAGTTCACAAGGCTTAGACATAACTTCTCATAATTCTAAATCGATAGATTGAACAAAAATTCTAAAATGGTTTTTCCAACCTCTTAGAAAAATCATGAAATATAAATATTATTAAAATATAAAATGATATACTAATAAAATAATAATCAACCTCTTAGAAAAATGATATTCTATGTAAGAGTAACAAAATAATAAATAATATGCAAAAATATCTTAATTATAAAACATTTTATATATTAATTTAATTTTGTGCATATATCATAATTAAAAGTTTACTTATTGAATTTATGACGAAACCATCTTTTTCAAATTATTTGTTTTTTATTTTTTACAAATATAAACATGCATATTTATCACCAAAAATTTTTTTTGGTATATATATAGACATACACACGAACACACACACACACACACCATATTTCTTATAATTATTTCTCTCTAATTATCATCTTTATTTTTCCCTATTATAGTATTAGCCTGCCATATTTTATGTTAATGTATTATATATTTTGTAAAATTTTTTAATAGCATACCATACATTAATTTCTTCGCATTATATGTTTTATGTAAAACCACTCTACGGCAAATCCTATATTGTTGCTTTTTCCATAACTTTTACAACCTAACGTACAATATGTTGAGCATCTTGTGTAGCATGCACAAATCGCATATATTGTACTCTAACACATATGAATAAATTTGCCTCTACAACCTTAATGGCAATATGTTATGTAATTTCTAGATATCATTATAGAAGAATATTAAATAAGATGATATATTTGTAAATAATAGAATATTTAGGTATTTTATAAAAACGTCATGTTGAAACTCATGGGGAATAAGATTTTCAAATTCTCAACAGTAATTGTACGGGTAGGATAAAAAATGATTTTAACTGCCCTCACTTCCCAAGCTTAATTCAATAGTGAGCTTTGAAGAGTTTAGGTCATCACGACCTTATTGTCTCGGCTTATAAATATGTCTAGCAGGCCCAATTAAATGAGCTTTTTCATATAAGAAAACTGAGAAGCAAAGTTGTGCTATAAACGAGAGTTGCAAAGTTTTGAGTCATCCATGACGTAAGTTTTTTAGAATGACTGTAAGAAAGATTGAAAGGCATCAAAGAAAGGATGTTAACTATCTAGCGGTCTCCTGCACAAGCAAGGAATTAATTTAACCTTTGTATTTCAATTATAAATTGAAGGTGTCGCCTAAAAAATATATATTTTGTGCTATTTTGACACGATAAAGTTGATCATGTTTTCACTGTTTCTCCAAACTTGCTTGGGTTCCCCATCAAATATATATTCACACTTGCCTGCTGGAAAATGGAGTTGGGAGATCAAAATGAATGGAGAAAGCGAAATTATTTTTACTTTCTACAATCAGTTGATCTCACATAAGACACAAAATTAATGGATATTCCGAGAAAATATAAGAAACTCTGCGGCAAGAGGGATGTACGTATTTTGATAATGGTAAGCCTCACAATACAAATTGTGCTCATCTTCCTTGGAGTTTTGAGAAACACCTCAGCATCGAGAGCATGGATAAGAATGGCTGTTTGGAGCAACTATCTTTTGGCCAACTGGGTTGTCGAGTTCGTTCTTGGCTAGCTATGCAGCAGCATGGACGACAATAGCAACAACGGCATCCTCGCATTCTGGGCTCCTTTCCTTCTGCTTCACCTTGGTGGCCCAGACACCATCACCACTTATTCCATGGAGGACAATGAGCTGTGGGCTCGACACCTTCTTGCCCTCGCCTACGAGGTCATCATTGTCGTCTATGTTCTGTTCTGATCTCTTCCAAGTAACCTCCTGCTCGCTCCCACCATGTTCATATTCTTCGTCGCCATTGTCAAGTATGCAAAGCAGTCTTACTCGCTCTATAGAGCCAGCACTGACGGTTTCCGCAGCTCCGTGGTCATTTCAAGCAAGCAAAGTCAATTAAACCAGATTTCTTCCAACCGTAGGACAATGGTAGCATGTGTGTAGGACGAAAATGAAAAAGGCAAATTGAATGCTTTAAAAGGAGCATACGATATGTACTTAGTTTGCAAGCCTTTCTTCGTGGACGTTATTCCACTTGTGGACGTATACAAGGTAATTAGAGACATGTTGAAGGAGATGATTGTTAAGGAAGTTTGGGGCCTGACAAGCATGGAACTCAGCTATGCCTTTGATGAGATAGTACACAAAGGGCGTCGTTAATTACTCACATGTCGGCGTCATCCTCAGGGTGATCTGCTCCTCCGGTATCTTTCTCGCTTTCTTGTTGTTCATTTTCTCCCCAAAGCATGGCATTGACAGTGGTGACGTCACGATCACGAATGTCCTGCTTGGAGCCTCCATATGTCTTGACACCGTGGCTTCTCTAATGTTCCTGCTTTCTGATTGGCCGGTGATCTTCCTTCTCGAATTTAAGAAACTGGACAAGTGGGGTTTGCTTCTTGCCCAGCTCATTCTCCAAATAAGGAGAATATTGTGACGTGAAAGAAGATAGAGGCCTTCAGAGATGCCGCAACCCAACTTGATCGCCAACTGCTTCAGGAATGCAGCAGTACAACCAAAGGAACATGTATCACCAAACAATCCGAAGAAAAGGAGGATAAACAAATGGGCATGCAGAATAGAATCCAAGATTAGAGGACCCATTAGAGCATTTCAGGAGGCAACAGTATTATTCCTGAGCTTGACCAATGGATTTTTCATCTTAAACTTCATATTCACAGAAGTCGGTAAAGGAAACCAACTTCTTCTAGAGCTCGTCACTGCACATGCTCAGAAACGCTTACAAATATCATGGGGGCAGTTCAATGAAAAGGCAGGGCTCGCTGCACTCCGACAAGTCGATGCGCTATTACGGGTTGTCCTTGCATTCCTTATGAATTTCATGTTTTTGTGAAAAAAAATCAAATTCTTTAGATAAAAATTTTTCTTCTCTATTAGTTCAAATAATTTTTATATTAAACCAATTTTTTATTTTTATAAGACCTTCAAATTCCTTATATTTTTAAAATACCTTTAATTTATGAACTACAAAAGATATCTAACTCATATGAATAACATCATAACTAAATAATAAATAATATCTATTTTTATTTTGAAATAAAGTATTCATTTATTACAAATATCAACATGAACTAACCCAAGAGACTACATAACTTTCTAAAACTTAAGAATGGTAATTATTGGTGCTTATCAAAAAATATAACTTTCACAAATATAATCAACATTAAAATAAAAAAATATCATTCAATATTTTTTATTTTATAAATTAAATCTAACGAAATACAAATAATCATTCTAATAATGTCACAACTAAGATTTATTCTTAACCTCTAGTACAAATACATTACTTTTAATATGAAAATTTTTTATTAAAAACACCTCATTGACACAATTCATCCTCGAATATACAAAATAATGTTATTATATTACTTATCAATTACTTAATGAACCACAAGCTAAAAATTCAAATACTAAACAAATATCATAAAACAATTTTTTTTATCATTTATCCTTCGTTATGATTTGAAAAGGTGTCTTGACATCTATTCTATTAACTTAAGTCTTTATTCATATTCACATAAAAATTTGTAGACTTTGAAACTTAAAAAAGTCCACATCATTGTAATACTAGAAGTTGAATATAATAGTTAAATGAAATTCAAAACATTGTTTCAAGACAGCCTTGGTTTATGCATCCTTTCCACCTCTTTAAAGGGAAAATGTTAATTAACTCAAAATATTAATCAATAATTATTGGTCTCATACATCACATATATATTTTTAACAATTTGGAAACTAATCAGAATGATAAAAGGGAAGCTATGTAAAGATATAGCTCCTACCCAAAAAAAGTTATCCCAGATTGCTGAAATCGATTGGAGTTCCCGAGCTTCACTTCCATGTTTTCCTTCCCCTAAACTGCTTACCACCTTGCCTTTGCAGCATTTTTTCTCTTGAATGAACGAGCTGCTCTTGCTCTTTATGTAGCCAGCGGCATCGCCTTCGAGTGCTGCATTTGCCTATTGCTTAGCCCACCAGTCTAGTTAAACAATAAGAGCAACTTATCTCAAGCTCACCTAGATAAAATAAGCTTTGAAATAAACAAATCATGTAACAAAACAAAAAAACATGATGCTCTTGCAATTAAAAATGGCAAATGTAACAATGAGATACATTTTTTTTGTTTCAAAATAGTTTTATCCTTGTACTTTTCTCTATCCCCTCTGCCTGCTCGAACGAGAGCTACTCTCTCCTGCTTGCTAAGCTTGCTCCTGACGTGCGCCTAAATGCAATACATGATTATCATTTGTTAACCAATGAAGTTTAATAAATTGCTTTTAAAAATGCCAAACCAACTTGGATGGGTCAAACATCACAGTATGCACTCAACTCAAAAATAAAATAAACTTGAATACATCTTAGAGGTTCTAATTGTTCTTATTCCTTCCATTTCAATGAGTTCACTTCCAAAGAATGGCTAGTGAGAAACATCAAAGAAAGCCTAATCACATACAACTAGAATTTGAACAACAAAAATAATTTAGTTTATAACTATTATAGGAAATTTTCATCTCCAAAGCAAACCATGATAAAAGTATCTCATTAAGAAATAGTTAAATACAATGCCACAAAAAATAAAATTCTGAATATCCTAATGCAGTGTTAATTGTAAGCAATATTTTTTCATGTACACAACTCTTTCAGAAATATAACACTGTTGAAGAGAAAATGCATTGAGCAGATATATGAACGCACCATAAAATGGAAAACCAAACTCCTAAGGTTTGTTAATTTCTTTTATAGAAGCCATTGCATACCACCCAGCCTTCTCAAAATCACCCTAATAAGCAATCAAATACAACAAGATTTAAGACAAACAAAAAGAAACAGAGCTTATTGTATACTAGAGTACAAAAAGACTCAATCGTTGGGACCAATGATCAAGCATGGTGTCAAGAGTATAAACAAGAATTGTTGATACTATAAACATCACAGATAAAGGACTGTTTTTACCTTGCAGTGCCATGATCTTGCCAAATTGTAGTAGGAATGAGCTCTCATCCACCCATGATTAATTAGAGACAGTGCTGTCTCGGTTAACTGTTCAACAAGAACATGTTGACCAGTAAAGAAGAAATGATTTGAGAAATGATTTAATGCCATTGAACAATATGGATATATTTCAAAACCTCTTTGCATCTTCAACATTCCTTTTTGAATACCATCAACTGCAAAAAAATAACACTAAGATGATTAGCCATCAATAAGAAAAATTTCAGTGAACCAAACCCACCCCATTATGAACAAACAAAAAAATGAACTACTTACGCTACCTCCTAGATTGACAAGTACAATCTCACCTTCATTTGTTTGCAATTCCATAATTCCAAGAGCCACAAGAACATCAATATTTTCTGGATCTAACTACACAATGGAAACAAATAAAAGGGGAATATAAGAAAAGACAAGGCATGTCATGAAATTTGTACTATAAATTAAAACTAACTTACAACAAGCACTCGATGAAAGGGTTGTCAAGCCTTGTCAAATTGACCAAGTTTGTATCTACAGTAACCTATACCAAGCCTCACAGCTCCAGGACAACAAGGATAAGCTCTTAGTGCTTTCTAGTTAATATCATAATCAGTTCATTAAAAGAGTTGTCTGACTAAAAAAATTCAGATCATGGTAATGCATATCACAATAAATAGGGAAGTACTAATACAGATACATTAAGGTACCAAATGCATGTCACTATATACCAATTACAAACATAAATTGACACTTTTAAGTTTCACTGAAATTAACACCACATTAGTGATTAAATGCTTGAAATGCCACAATGCAACAAACCAAATATATGCTCAAGAAGACATAAGATGACTCATCTTGCCACATTTCAACAAAAAAATACCAAATAGAAGGGCATAATATAGGCTCCCAAAAAATTGAATATAAGAAGAAGCTGTTTTAGGCACGCATTACCCTACATAACATAGGGGTTTCATGAATTGAACTCAACTTCAAAGTCACAAAAAAACTTAACCTAAATAATGAGTAAAGTAGGCCTTAAGTAGTATTTAATTTTTGCTATATAATATTGAATTTTGAATCTTCAAGAAAAAAACTCAAAGCACAAAAAAGTTTTATCATATGTTTGAGCATAAGAAGTGCTTAAACAAACCTTATAATATCTAAAGATCCCTTTTATGACTCTGCTGCTTTCTGATAATAATCTTCATTCTCCCCAGCATCAAACTCAACACAAGCCTGCAATCAAGAACTTCCAATCAAGGTGGCAATAACAAAATTCAGTGTTTGTAAATAATGATTTTATATAATTGAAATAAACAATCTAAAAGTTAAACAAAGCCATAAAGGTTTAAGTCCATGCATTTTTATCTATTATGCAAGAGAGATTTCCAACATTGAATCTTCCTTCTTTCTATGCATCTTTTTTTCGTGAAAATTATCTAGTTGTATTCCTTGTTCTGTCATCCCTCCTTTTGATAATACGATCGCACTTTATGAAGAAACTACAAAATCATAGAAAAATGAATTAAAGCTGTTAAAAAGGCATAGTATCAACTAGAAAGTTGTACTTAAGATAAAGGTCAAGTGGAATATAAAATTCTGTAGAATATTCGTAGAAATTCAGACAATAATTAAATAGAAGTATTTCAAATAAAACAAAATTCCGAACAACTCCAACTAGATATGCAAAGTGCCAAGACAAATTTACCAAAAACAAGCACTATGCTTGATCCATCTAAAGCAGGCCAACCAATAGTAATTGTTTAACTATAGACGTATGTTAATGCTTGGTTAAAGAGAGAAGTTCATGCCTGAAGGTCAAGTAAAAAAGAAAAAAAATTCATAACAGGGAAAAATAAAGAGCAGACTAGAAATTCAAATATCTTTATGGCAAAAACTGTAATCTAATTTCCATAAATAATTAAAGCACATAAATAAGCAAGCATTAAATTCCAATGCTAAGCCTAAGTGCCATTTGGTAGTGCCTCACACTCCTAAGCTAGACTTAATCCAGCTTAAGTGTATTAATTTATTCAATAATGGAGATTAGATTAAAAAAGAGATAAATTGTGTTGTACGTTTGCTTAAAAACTTATTTATGTCAACAACCATATCAAATAACAAAACATCGCATTAGTAATAATGAACACTTAAGCAACTAAAAAATGAAGATTTACTATAAAATAACTAGTTACTTCAAAAATACTAACTAACTAACATTAATATATCACTTATACATAAATATGAGAGTAAATTACATATAAATCTGAGTTATGATCTAATTCTCATTAGGTTCTTTCAAGATTTATAATAAAGCATGCAAGTCAACCAGTATTCCAATAATAAATAGGTCCAAATTTAGCATATTCAATTAAAACACAATGTTTTCGGTATGATAGACTTGTGGAGTATCTTAGTATATTTATAATATTCTTAAAGTACTCTTTGTTCTAGTCAGCATCTGCCTGTCTCCACCTCTCCAATAATGATGTCATTTTCTACAATCCCAATCATGTTTTCATCTCTCATCAAGGCTTCCTTGGAGTCCTCCACAAGGAAATCGTTTAAATCACTTCCTTTTAAGTCTTTCATAATGCCCTTACTAAAAATAAGATATAACAAAGGTGCCCAATGAATGTTCTCCCTTTATAAATTGCTTTATAAGTCTGCTTTTTGCTCTGATTCTTAACAAGTTACTTCAAGATTTATGATAATACATGCAGATTCATAAGTATGCCAATATAAGCATGTCTAATTTTGACATATTTAATTAAAATAAAAAGTTGATCAAGTTTTGATAGGTTAGGCTAGTGGATTATTATAACATATTTATAAGATCCTTAAAATACTCTTTGTCATAGTAGGACTCCACCTCTCCGACAATGATACCATTTTCTATGATCTCAACCATGTTTCCATGTCCTCATCCAAGTTTGTTATATTCCTCCATAAGGAATTCATTTGAATCACTTCCATTCAAAAATAAGATGCAACAAAGGTTTTCGATAAACTTTCTCCCTTGATTACATCTCTAAATTGAAGCTTATCATCCTTGTTGAAAATTTTTTTGAACTCTCCTTTATTTTTAATTAATTTTAGAAGTTATTGAATTATAAAAATACTTTCTATTATTTATTTGGTAATAGTAACAACATCATTTTTCTTTCTCCCTTGATCCCTTTTTTTCGGGTCAACCTCAAGAACCTTTGTGACCCTCACTTCAGAAGGTTTGCAAATGAATCAGCTGCTTGGGAGAAGACCTTAAAAAAGAAAAGGAATCAAGGATAGGTAAATGAAGAAATAAGAAGAAAGGAGAGCAGCAGAATAGGAAAAGATAAACAAAATCAAAATCAGCAACACAAGTTAATTGTAATGCTGAATGAAGCAAGGCAGCCAAATCAGGTGAGTTTGGGAGAAGTTTTTGGTAATACTTGTTCTGCCAAGAGAGCTCAGCTTTGTATTTCTATTTTCTTTCCTAATGGAAGAGGCTGTCGTGAATTTTTACAAGCCAGCAAGGGCTAGTGGTGTAGCATGCTGAAGCTTAGTGGGAAAAAGGCATTCTGCAAAATTGGGAATGGGAAACTCTAGTTAAAGTGAGCTTCAACTTCAGTTAAAAATTAAGAAAAGTATTACTGTTTTGAATAATTATATTGTAAAAAGACTACTGCTATACTTCCAACAAACTACGGAAAGTGAGAGAAGCCACCACTAAGGAATATTTTGTCTACATTGTTGTTGCAGCTTAAATCCAAAAATAATAGCAAGAATAGTGTGAGAAACTATGATAAAAGAACTTAGAGGTGATTTTAACTGCTGCAAGCACAAAAAAAAGAATTAGTAAGATCAATATCTAAATGCAATTCCTTTATTATTGATACATACATTCTTAAGAATTTCAAGAAATTGAAATAAAATAGTTTAGGATATTAAAACCATAGATCCTTATGAGTTATGAATGAATTTCCTTGTAGGAAATGAAAAACAAAAAGAAAGGACCGAAAAAAGCTAGATTTTTGGAATCCATGTAAATTCAAATAGATGATAATATAGTAGATATAATTATTTGAGAATGAAAGTATGACTGACATACAAGTCTCATGTTTGCATTCATGTTCTGATACATCAATGCTTTTATGACATTGAGTAATTAAAACACAACATAATAGACATATAATAGAAGATTAAAAGATAAATAAATGAAATAGTATCTTATAATATAATGTAAATTATAACTGGGTTCAATATCCTGAATTAAAAAAAGAATAAAAAATAAAAAATTCTATATTTTATTTCATGATTCCACTATATATGATGAGCTCAACACATGATATGCTAAACATGGTTTGCATTAGTTTTATCAAGTTATGAAATGGCATTAAAGATCTCCCTATTGCTACTAGCATCTTTTGCAAAGTTGACGTTCTATAATAATATAATGTGATTGATAGAACTAACCAGTTATGACATACATATTAGTAAAGGTGTAGAGATTATGTGATTACATGTCATATAGATATGAGATAACATGGGATAGAAATATATGATAATAGTAATATAAGAAATATGAGCTCAATTATAATAAATTAACAAAAAAGAAAAACAAAGATAATAAGAGAAATTCATAAGAAATGATATATAATATGTATATGAAAAATATATAATATATAAATGTGGACCCTTACATTACTAAGCATATTATTTTTTACTATTGGTGACTCATTTCTTCTCTATGTATTATAGAGATGTCATGTTTATACTCATATTTATATCATTATATCATATCATGTTAATTGTTACACAAAATATTTACTTATTAAACATTGTATAACTTATTTTTCTATTTATATTACAAGACACATCACAAATTCACAAAGAGATAATTTCTAAAAAATGTAAGATGATTGTGAATATGATATTATGTATATTATATTTTTGTACTTGATATAATATCATTGACTTTTAGTTAGAATAGGTATACATGTTTATAGTTTCAAACCAATTTTTTATCACCCTCATGACATTACTATCTTCAATAGTGCTTCTATAATAGACTATTAGTATATGCATATAATAGGTGCAAGCAGAAGTGACAACATCTCTATACTATTCCCCATTATCCTTTCCACCCCTTACCATAGTACATCATCATCGTTTCTCTTTCCACCTCCATGAAGATCAACAACCTCAAAATTAGTAAAGGGTTTGAGGTTTTGCCAATATAAAAAGAAGAAGAGGATTTCGATATTAACATTGCTTTTTAACATTGTTGAGGTGTATGAACCTACTTTCTTGCTATGGGGTACTTAAAAACCCCAAAACAGTCAATTATAAAACTCAAGAAACTTGAGTTCAGAAAAACCCCGAACACCAAAAACCTATATGCATTTTTCCCAAATTTAATTAATTCTAATAATAGTCTAAAAATAAGTAATTATGTACATACCTCAAAGAAAATACTTAAAAACAATATTATTCTATTCAAAATATTTAATTAAAAGGAAACAAGCTAATTGTAATCCCTAATTATGCTGCCCTTAAATTTTATAACATTTCCCTCAATACATGTAAGAAGCTCTACATTGATATAGAGGACTCATTTAACAAAATACAAACTTCACAAAGTAAAAGTACTTGATCTAAAAGTGCAACAACATTATTTTTGTCTTCACCTCAATATTGAATTGGCTTGATGCTTGAAGCTAGTGCTAGGTCACCTTTGGCCACACAAAGCTGTCCTGCAAAAATTGCAACTAGTGAAACATAAAGGATTAATTAACTGTAATGTTCATCATGTAGTATACCTAATAAAAAAATTTTTAAAATTTGTACAAGTCACCGAAAATATGTTGATATTGTTTTTGAAGTATAAAATACTTAATTCTAATTTATGTGATGAAGAGAAACATAATAATATTGAAAAGAAATTATTTTTTTGAAAGTTGCAAAAAGTTTAAGACAAGACACATAGAGATGAAATAATTTAAAAGCAATTGAGTTGTTACCAAAGTAACATTAACCATGTCCTCAAAAAGGATAGTTCAACGATATGGCGTAGCATCAATTTTCTTAAAAAAATAATTCAAATCATTTTAAATTGTAAAAAAAGATACAATTATGTTTTCCACTAGAGAACTAAATTATATCACTTTGCATTGTTTGGATCAAGATCATAATCAACATATCAATTAAGAAAATAGTCCACCTATCCAAAATCAAATGATTATTTAAAGCACATGGCAAAGGCAAAGCTTTACCAAAAAAATCAAAAGTTTTATTGCCCTGACCCTAACGTCTTTTTAGCTCTCTTTCTTGGTGAAAACGATCCCATTCTAATATTCAATTATGTCACCCTTATCAACAATAACTTCTTTATAACCAAGCATGAGCATCATGTAGCATAATTGGTCAAACACTGGCAATATGAATTTGCCTACCAGTCCTAACAAAGCCTTACCAGATAAAACATCAAGCAAACTTCTACAACTTAAATGCATGGCATTAACTCCAAAAGATGGTGCCTCAAGTTATGTCCCAACAATTTGTATAATAAATCCAATATACTTGAAGCATATCAAAGTATCAATAAATTTTTCCAACATTAGCACCATAATCTTTTAAACATCATTACCACTAAAATTGCATTTTTATACTCAAATATTTAATTCAAAAGCCTTTCTAAAGCTTTCCTACACATTTCAACAATCCAATTAGTTTAGAAGAGGATTCAAATAGATCTCAACAATTGGAAAATTCCATGAAGTACAAACACTCTTAACGAAGGTATTGTATCCTTGTCAAACTCTCAAACTTGGGCTTCAAGACCATGCATTAGAAGTGCCATGTTGCATCACTAATCTAAATTTGCAAAAAGCACAATCTCATATCCTCCACAAAATTCAAGGATGTATTGCACATTCTTTTAACAAGTGTCTAATACTCTTCCTAACCCTAAAAAAGGGTGCATGATTGACAAGCATCAAAATAATTTGTGTTTCATGGAAAATAGAAATGATGCATGATGATTGATGTCATTCAAACATTCTTAAAGAAAAAATAACCATTCACTTTGCTCTAATCTTCATAGGTTAGAATATTTATTCATAATATTCACACTTATACATAAATTTTTTATAGCATTTTTTTGTAATTAAAAGTAAACTATTATTCATATTTGTATGCTAAAGTTATTTATTTTATACTTATAAATAATTGAATGTTTTACATGCAATAAAAGTGATATTTTCTAATTGTGTAACCTTAATTGTGTGTATTCGTAGTTCTCTCTCCACATAATGCATAGTTCTAGTCACATATAAATTGCAACCATTTAAATTTTTTTTTATTAGTAGTTTACATTAAAATTGTTTACTTTGTGTTTCATATAATTAGAATAGACAACCAAATAAGTGTATTCAGATGTTCATATAAAAATTTGTGGTTATTCTAACAAAGCTTTTTAAATTCTACGATCCTTGTTTTTCGTACATGTTACAAAGGCAAAACAATGCTCAAGGTTCCTTATCTCGTACATTTTTTACTACTCATAAAGTCAACATGGTCATGCTCATTAACATTTACTAGGTTGATCATTATTCTAATCCAAACCCATTTTTGAAGTAATAGTTTTGACACATTTTAGTCTTTTTTTCTTTTATCATTAATATTACCATCACCCAAAAAGTATAAGCCACCTCTAATATAATAAAACCTAAAGTGCACTATGCAATCTTAAAGATATTAACAAAGCTTGTTGTTTCACCAGTCGTGCGCATGCATCTGATTCATTGCCTCGTCCAATTAATGAAAATTTAGCTAAATCCAGCATACTAGATGAACCATCTTTAGCAGGTCCAACTAGATTATGCTTAAACCAACTTAAATATTCAAGTATATCTTAAAACTCAATTATATGGTAAACTCCAAATTCATGTTTTCTCATCTACTTATTTTGCTTCTTCTGCATATATATAAATATAAAAAAATGTAGACAAAACATAGCTAATTTGAGTAATTTAGCAAGCTTTCTTCAATTCTGCACACAAAAATGCATATTCTGCAAAAGCATTATCATTGCATAGATGAGAAATCGTAAATGAAAATTAGAATATGTTACATGCTTTTTATAACAACAACAAAATTCAATTCAATGCAACACAATCCCACTACTTTTTAATACACATCCATTATATATTAAAAAAGTGGTGTTGCATTTTTCTACATATATGATCATATTTTGTATTTTTAATGCATTTGAAAAGAAAAATGTGTTTTATTTTGTTATGTAGGCCTTAGTCACTAGGTATTATGAAGAGATGCTCATTGTTGTAACCAATACATGATCAGTTTGTGTGGGTGGGATTGTTCAAACCATATGAGTAGTTACATCACCAATTATGGGCATGTTCAATTCCAACAAATTCAAAAACAACTTAGGCAAACTAGATTGATTTATTAATGCACAGTGCACATATAGATGCTTGCCTCCCAACTACATATGCACAAATAAAGAAATGCATGTAAAATTCTATGTGCACAAAGGGAGAAATGCCCATAAAAATATTCACTCCACAATAATTATTTCTATACAAGCAGAGACAATGTCTAATATATGTTTTTGAATATGAGTAGTCATATGTACAAAAAGAAGTTAATGTGTTCACAAATTACATTACGTACATACAAACATGGTTATATGAGAAAAAAATCATTATGTACAATCATGCATAAATGAAAACAATGCATCCATTGACAATAAAAAAATTCTAACAAAAATTAATGCATGTATAAGCTGTATTAAATGTCTGTAGATACACGCACACACAGAAAAATAATGGGCTAGACGAATTGACACAATATAAAACTGTATAAGAGACAAATCCCATTATGAAAGGTTTCTCTTTTTAATATTGTTTTTTTATGACATTTTTGGACAAGAAATCATTGTTTTTTATCCCAAGATGACCAGAGATTAAAGAACCAGAGGTGCTGGTCGCTTCATGTGTACGTATAGAGGGACCTCTCAAGTCTTTCCCTTGGTATATCTTATCAGTCATGTTTCTTGTACTAGCTTTAACACTTCTTTCTTGTTATTTCTTTGTGTATCTATATAACTGCTAAAGTAAGAACAACATGATTTTACATCTCTCTCATGTTATTTTTTTGGTCTTATAAAAGTTGCTATTAAAATATTGTTTCAATCAATATGAGTTCATTGTGTTGTCACTTTCATCTTCATCGCACCACAAAAATTTAATTTCAGATTTCCTCTTATATTTAAATTTTCTTGCATGAGTTTAATAGCATGCTTAAAGTTAATTTCATTAACTACTTTTACTTGGAATCTACCAGCAAATTGTTAGACAAAGGATAGTTGCCTTTCAAGAACTTGGTTAATTTGTCTGATTTGCAATAGAGAAGGTTTCAATTATTCGAGTTATTATTTTATACTGGTCGTCATGCCTCATCAAAATAATAACTTACATATGTCGTAGTTGCAATTAGGTACAAAGCACATGTCTATCAAAATTTATTGCATGCATTTTTTTTCTCACTTTTATTACCACATTTGCATTAGCATTTTTTTACTCTAAATTTCAAACACATTTCATAAGTCCTCATAGTTTGGTCTTGGACATAAAATCCCAAAGATGGCAACTAGACAGCACCCCAAAACTTTGAGTGTGCATTGCAATACAATCCTGTTTATCCAAGACCATTACATGAATTCTATGACACCAATGCACCATATTGACTAGATATTAAGATTCAAAAATGTGAAGTCCCTTATATTAATTTGTTCTCACCTCTTTTTGGACTTCCTCTTCCACCAATGAATGAGAGAATTATGACAACTCTTCTCTCTTAACAAATTAATGGATCCAAAAATAACATGTTCAAATCATACAACCAAACACTCCTGGCAATAACATCTTTATCTATATCATTATTTCTAATCATATCATTTCGAGTATATCTACCACATGTTCTATTTGTATACTTGAATTCACAAGACAATATTTAAAATCATATAATATTTTTTATTTCACTTGGCTTTAAAAAACTTGTATGTAAACATGAGTAAGATATTTTGATCACACAATATGACAAAAGCATTCCTCAATTCCTTCAACATGTTTGAATTAGATTATAATCGTCCTTTAAATTTTTCTATTTGTTTAAATTTATATTAGAAATAATGAAATCTCTCATTTTTTATATTTTAGTATCATATAATAGTAATCCTTAGCAGTTGTACCCTTCTGGGTTTGATTAAAAATGAATTCCATGTTCAGTTAAACATAATAAAATAACCTCTTTCTTAGTGCTATCAACAAAAGCATCATCAAAAGTAAAAATAAGAATGCACCATTGTGAATATAGAACTAATGCAAAAAATTACAATTGAGAAACCTTTAATCAACAATACTTGAATGCACATATGCATCATCACTTTTATATGCATGATTTCATAACTTCAATATATCTAATGCTAAGCTTTTCCCTATCACAAGGCCTTTCAAAACACTATTATTGGACTTCTATCATTTCCCTTCTAGATTTCTTCATCAAACCCCTTAGCAAGCGAATAGTCAAAATAATTGATCTTCTAGACACACAACCAAATTGAATCAACAATATATTAGTTTTTTGTCATAATTTAAGCTCCTTGAATGATAAAAATTACTTTTGAAAACTATCATCATTGAACTTATAGAATCATACCTTTCCTTTTAGCAACCATTGTTCTTAATTTATTTTCCTTTTTCTCTTTTCTAAATATATAAGAAAAATCATTGCCTTTTTGTAACATGTTTTACACATCTATAATAAAATCATGATCATATGATGCTTAGTAAAATATAAGCAAACACAAGGAATAGAAGAATGAATGTCAATCATCTTTGAATTTGATAGATTTCCATTCATTACTTATTATAGTTGCCAAGTATTATATAATACTAAGTATGTATAGATGTATAAGCTTGCTATCTCAATTCCTCTTCTAAAGGTCTCCCCTTAAAATAGATATCAAATTATGTGCCTTTATATGATCCATATTTCTTTCATTTTAAGTATTTTACACTTACTACAATATATCTTTCCTAATATCCAAGATTATTTCTCAATTCCCTTACTTAACTAGTTAAACTCTTTCCAATAATTTAACAACACTACTTCTCTCTCTCCTTTTCTCTTTAAGCTGTCAACCACAATCAAAATGTTTTAATTTTATTCAAAACACCCTCATCATCCATGGTCATCCTCGCACATACTAAATATCGATGCTTCATTTCCCTTCAACAATTAGACCTCTTCAGTTTAGCGACTTCTTGCCTTCATATCAGTTGGAATTTAATAGTTTTGCAAAAAATTAGGTTACTATCATGTCAATTTTGTCAGTACAATAAGGTTAGGAAAATTGAAAAATAAGTTTTAATCAAAATTAGGAAATTCTAAGATTTCTTGCTTTTTTTTAATAATTTGAACTTCAAAAGTTTAGTGGTTAATTTTGTGTGATTCTTCTTGGCCAACTTCACCTGTTTGCCAAATTACATATATTTTAATGATATTTAATATTTTTAATAATTTAACCAAAACTAAAATATTTTTAAATCCTCTTTAAATTTTGGTTCAATGACTATCATGCTTAGTTTTTTAGGCGCATAATTTTTACTATGCTTATACTTGTAAATTATATGCCTTAGTAAAATTTCATAATTTTGTGAGTTTATGTAATATTTTTTAATTATTTTAAAAACTTTTTCAAGCTCATAAGTTAATCCTTATAAATCTTTGATCTTCTACTTTAATACTCAAAAGATTTTTTTGTCCACATATTATCATTATATTCAAATAATTTATTCGTTTTATTTCTTAGTTTGTCTCTTTCTTTTTAGAGGTTGCTCCTTTAGTGGTATACAACTTTTGAATAATATGAAATGATACTTTAAAGTTATCAAAAATTCTTTAAAATTCTAAATAATTCAAAAGAACAATAATTCAATTTTCTTTATATTTTGGATATTATAAATCTTCTCTTCTTAAGATCATAAATCAAACCTATGATTATAATTTTTTTTTATTAATTAAAGCACATGATAATTTAAAATATCAAAATATTATTCAAATAATTGACCTCACATTGTGGGTTTTACAATCAAAGGGAACGATAGATCATGCTCTATCCTATTTTGTAGTTTGTTATGTTTCTATTAAGTTAGTTTTTATTTTTTTGTAGTGATTTAAGAACTTGCCTTTTGAAAGCATGTTAAATTTTTTATATTGATTTTGTTATAATTTTCAAAATATAAAAATTTATATTAGTTTTACTATGATTTTTAAAATTGAGCATGCTAATGGTTTTTTATTTAAAAAATGTGTTTTCAAAATCAAAAGATAGAGAAAGAAATGACATGAGCCATAATTACTTTGTGACATTTTGAGGAATGTCATTTGATTTAAATAATGCTAGAGCTATTTATTAAATGATGATTGATTTTATCTTCTAAAGTTAGAGATGCAAAAATTTAGAACATTATGTAAACAATCTTTAATAAAAATTAGAGCTTTAAAGACATGTAAAAAGTGTACCATGGGACTAAATATTTTGAAAGTAATTTTAGCACTTTATTGAGAAAGTTTCTTAACTTCATGGTCTCAAAAATAAGGAATCTAAGTAAATCTAGACATGGTAAAGGATTTGGTAAACATGCCTTCCTAAAAAGCTCGTCGAGATGCGCAATATCTAGCTAAAAAATTATTAGGTTCATCCTTTTTATTTTCAAGCATGGAGAGAAAATTCAACAATTCATCAAGCTACTCTAAAATATGTTTAGAAAATAGTAAATTGAAGATTATTAAAAGGCTTTTTTAGAGCTTAATTATTACTTATCTCAGCCTCCAATCTTGAGTAAACTAGTCCTGAGGGAGTCTTTATGTATATATCCAATTGCTTGAAGTTTGATAATTAACTCTGCTTTAATTAAAGAGAATAATGGATTTCAACAACTAATCTATTATGTTATTCTCACTCAGAAATATGTAGAGCTAAGATACTCTCTTATAGAGCATCTAACCCTAGCTTTAGTTATGTCAACATATCAGTTGTACCAATATTCACATCATAGATGTGACAACCAATAAACCTATGAGGCACATCCTTCCACCCATAGATGATATAAATAGGTTGCAAAAGTAGGTAACTAAGCATAACGAGTTTGAACTTAACTTCATTTCCTATTCATTTATGAAATCTCAAGTTCTTAAAGGTTTTCTAATGGAGAGAAACTCTTTTGATTCAAAACCTAAGACCCTTATAAACTTTTAACAACCTTTTTTGATGGAGCTTTCATGTGAGATTCTTGTAGCATTAGTTCAATCCTTCTTAGCTCTTAGTAAGTAAAGCTTAAAGGTGTTATCATAATTGTTTTCATTATCACCAACAAACAGGCTAAGCATGAAGCCTTCATTGCAAGTCACTAGTTTGCTTGAGGGCTACATATGAAACACTTAAAAAACTTTAGTAGTTTCCAACTATCTAATAAGTAGTGTCTTATTAAAAAGTAAAGATTTACACTAAAATCATATGAATACTAGCTTGGCCTCTTCTCCAAAAGTATGATACTATAAGAACAAAATCAAGAAGTGGATCTACTAGCCAATGATAGATATTCTAGTGAAGACTTTTCTCATCTTAAGAAGTTGAGTATTGAGTGACTAAATTGCCTAGTTCTTCGACCTAAAAGGCCTTCTTACTGATAAATCCCTGTGGCACTTATCTAAAGTTTTGAATTTTAACCCTTATAAAGTTAGATGTAAAAAAGGTCAAGTGATACGTTCAATAATATACATTGGTTGATTAACAATATTATCAAAAATCCTATCTCAAGACATACACAAATGTGTTCATCTATGACATTTAAAATTTTATATCAAGCTAATAGTTATGTTTTAAAACATCTTAGTAACTAAGACAACCTTCGATAAGTTTGACATATTATAAAAATAATTATATTATTTTGAAACAATAATTCTTAGACGAAATCATTTGAGAGCATAAAATATTGAGCATTTCACTAAGTGAAGAAAAAAATGATATCTTTTAAAACTTTTCCAAACATCCTTAATCATAAATTTAACATGTGACACTCCCTCTTGGCTAACTTTATAAGAGCCCATCCATTACACATGGTCTAATCTAAAACAATGAGCTAATTACCCATCACTACGATGCCTTACAGCTTTTTGTAGTGCTACCACCAAGGAGAAATAATAGTAATAATAATAACAATAATAATAATAATAATAAGGACAAGCTTGGCTAACCCATTTCTCGCATAAGCTCTCTTATAAATTGATAGAGAATCATCTTGAGGAGAGAGAGAAAGTTGCGATTATTTTTAATAAAAAATACAAGAGAGATAGAGAAAAAGAAATTTGAGAAAGGGAGAGTGCCCATGAGAGGACACTTAGGAGCTAAGGGAGTTTCCACAAAGCTAATACTAATGAGAAGAGCACATCATTAAAAATTTTAAGTAAATCTAAAACATATTTTTTCATGACAAATGAAGATGAGGGAGATGATGATAAGGGAGGAAAGAAAGTGCTTGGAAGAAAAACATCATGACAATATAATTAATAATTTGGGTGAGTTCAACTAAGTTGGTTCTTATAATATTGATATGAATAAATTATCCCAAAATCAAGTCTTAGCTAACTACTAAATATCTAGAATGTAAGTGCCACTTGTGACGAAAGCCTACATTAGCATATAAAATTAACCAATTACTTAAGTTAACCCAAATGACCAACCAACCCAAATTGCCCAATGCTTAATTTGACACGAAGTTGATCAATAAAAATTATCTCTTGAGATAAGTAACTAATAAAGTTTACTATTAAGTTTAATAAAATTCTTTTTTCTCATATTTAATCATATTTGTGATACTTAGTTCCATAATTTGGTTTCATGAACAAATTTTATGGAACATAGCTTATGTTGAAGAATCATGATGCCTTTAGATGAAATTATTTGAGTAAATTAAATGCCAATCATGACAAACTCTAAATAGGTATAAAGAGTTGTGCTACAACAAAGTACATGATGAACAAAAGATATGAATATAACATAAAGTAATATACATAAGATGTCATGAGAACATGATAATGATATGTGATGATGCATATATGATGTTCGACATATGTCAATAAATATGTGATATTAGATATTTCGTAATCGATAATGTTGTGAGAACAAGCTGCACAAAATTAATGGAATTATATTAAAAATATTTGTAACACTTTAATAAGAATGGTTATATTATTATACTTCTTTGTTTCATGTATTGAAAATTGAAAGATAAAATCAAAGTTTTGATTATAATCAAGTGCAATAGACATCAAAATCAAGCAATGATACCAATTGATTGATATTATTTTAATAAGTTGAATGAGATATTTGTCACAATCAAGTAAAGCAAAACACTTTAATTAGTGCATTGATATATGTGACAATCAGGTTAGACAAAATCTTTTGATTGGGCACTATTAACAATTTGTGACAAA
This sequence comes from Vanilla planifolia, assembly GCA_023846275.1. NCBI lineage: Eukaryota > Viridiplantae > Streptophyta > Magnoliopsida > Asparagales > Orchidaceae > Vanilla > Vanilla planifolia. The sequence goes on along the minus strand of JAIUJO010000058.1, from coordinate 1,851,469 downwards.
AAGATAATGCCAAACCATTTAGTTAAGCACCATGTATTAATATTATTTGTAACAATTGAGTAGGGAAAACCCCTCATACTAGTTATCATTCTAGGTGTATCTTAGTTGCATATATTGCTTTTCACATGTAAGCTTAAAAGACATGATAAAATAAGAGTTTTCATTATAATCAAGTTTACAATTAAATGGATAGTTAGGAAGTAATAAGCCCATTAAAAAAGATCACAAAAATCTAGAATAAATTGTATGGGACATTTTAATAACAAGACATCTTTATTGTGATACTTGATAGAATAATGTGATACTTGATAACATTCTTATGGTTTATATGAAGCATGATGTCCCCATAATTGGATGGTTTTCTCTCATTCTTAATTGTTATTATCAAGTCTCATGCACTTGCTTTTCTTACATTCTCATAACATGATATTTTTTATTGTACCAATTGCTATGATTATATGAATATTTTTTATTGATTTATATGAAGTGTCTTTTGATGATATCTTACACATTCTTAGCTTCTTTAAATGTTAAATTAACATGAATCATTAAAGTTATATCAATTAAAAGATTAATTATAATATGTTTATATAACGTGGATTTTTGGCTTGAAGTTATTATTTTTGACATAATAAGTCTATGGTAGACTTGCCTCTTATTATTCAATATTTTATAAAAGGGACAATTTAATATTTTCATATGTATATATTGAGCATACCATTGGTCCCAAAGAGTGGATGAAAAGTGGTGAGAAAAAGAGTTTTAAAGAAATTTGAGTGCTTATGTATCTTTTTAATTGTAAACTCATCATTTGATCAACAAAATAATTTTTAGTCATATATATATATAATTATCTTTGGTAGAAATAAATAATTAATAATAAGAATTAAGCTCTAGTGAACAAAGAAGAGGAAAAAAATGTTTAAGAAACTAAGGCCATCACACCATCCTTTAGAAGTTAAAGATATGATCAAGTTGATCCATTCAAGAGAGTGTGATGGACGTGCCTCTAGCTATAAACTTGCCATGAAGATTATGTATCAAGGATTTTTTTGACCAATAATGAAAAAAATATCACTTTATTTTCCAAAAGGTGCAAAGGGTGTTAAGTTCATGCACCCCCCTTTCATACTAATTATTCACAAAGATGAAAGAAATAATTATTTATTGGTTCTTGTTAGACTATGGTATGAATTTCCATTTTTTATTTCCAATTGCTAGAAATGGAAGGAGGTTCCTTCTCTTGGTGGTTAACAACCTCTAAAAATGGATCAATGTGAAGCCTCTTATTGGCAAGACTATTAATAAGATTTAGAGTTTTCTTTAGATAAAAATTTATAATAGGTTTAATATTTCCATAGCAATTGTTACAAATGATACAATAATGTTTCAATCTAAAGATTTTCCAGATTTATGCAAAATGTATGCTTGTTTTTTAAGTATGCCTCAACTTCTCATCCTCACATAGATGGACAAGCCAAAGCAATGAACAACGACATCTTAAAAATTCTAAAGCCTCGTCTTGATGATAAAAAAAGGTGGGTGGGTAGGTGAACTCCTCGACATATTGTGAGCGTATTGAACTACAAATTCTGCAAAACGTCAAGTTTTTCTAAGGATTCAAAGCTATAATCACTATCGAGGTCAATCACTTAACAAGTTCAAAAGCTTGAACTTGAAACTAGCACATCAAAAGTTGGACCTAATCAGGGAAAAGTGTCTGAGAGACCATGTAAAGAAACTAAATATAAAGTAAAGTATGAACAATATATTATATTTTAAGAATTGTCCTTTCAAGGTCAAAGATTTGATTCTTAGACAATATAAGAGCTCTCAACACTAATAAAGCCTCCATAAGCTTGCTCCAAACTTGAAAGAATTGTACTTGATCAAGCATGTTCTAGGACCAAATGTCTACCAACTTCATAAAGAGGAAGATGTTGAGCTCCAACAATCAAAGAGTAAGGATCACTTAAAAAGGCTCAATATATGCTAAAAGTTACACACTTTTCTTCTTGTGCTAACTATCAAAGGTATTATTTGACTTTCCCTAAAGTTATCAATAAAATTTCATACTTAGCATCATGATTTTACATTCTCAAGATTTTGTTAACTTAAATAAGGTCAACTCTCTTTGTTTAATTATAATATTTAGATATCTTATGAACTAATAAAGTTGTACTTTAAAAGTATAGACTTAGTTGAGGGCTAACAAAAAAAATTTTATCTTAAAAGAAGTCATCTCTTGAGCTAATTCATCAATCAAAAGTTATTTGATGTCCTCTATAAAATTCCAAATTACTTGGGTTTTATTTCTTTTGATAGAAAACCAACATAACTATTCTCACTTGACATTGACAAATCAACTATTTAAGTTAATTACATCTAGTTTGTAGTTGAATATATTTCATCCTTACAAGTCAATGTTAGTGATGATCATTCAATAGTTGATGTTCTCTTAAGACAAGAAAACCTAATGAAAAATCCATTTATTGTTAAGTTTCTTAACCTAACCTTATCGAGTATGGATCATCATTCGAGATATGAAATTCTATCAAGAAAATATAAGTCAAATCAATGTGAGTGTACCTAAAACTTAGCCCTTGAACTTTTTTATTCAGACTTTATATCATCCAAAAGCCTAGTCTTGCACTGATATTAAGCCAAAACCTACTTCAACAAAACCTCCAGTGGGTCACAATAACTCAAAAGATGAAATGTTTAAGGGGAGATCCATATTTAGATATTATAGAGCTAGTTGACAAGTTTTTTTGATGTTTATTTAGATAGTTATATTTCATATGTTAATAACCCATGAGAATAGACCCAATAAAAATTATTAGCATAATGAGTCCTAATCATTTCTTTATATTAAATGGTTTTTGAGTAAAGCTCAAGTGATAAAAATGTAAGTGCCTTTTCATTACTTGAAATTACCATTTCAACTTGCTTTGGTTCACATAATTTGAATCACATTTTGATTGAGTTTGACATCTATGTGAACTTTTTATTACATGGATCTTCTTCACAATTCCATAGTAAGCATGCATTGACCAGCATAAATCTTACTTTCTCTTTTTATTTCCTTCATTATTGTTCCATTATGTGAAGGCTACAAATGCCAAAAACAATTCTTCCTTTCCTTCCTAATTTCATCACTAACCCATTGTATGGAGGTTCAGAGTTTTTGCCTTTTCATCTTATCTTGTTGTAAAGTTAAAATATTATTTATAACTTCTAAGTACCTAATTATTTCCCCATTGATCATAACATTCACTTGGGGAAAAAAGTTTGTTTCATCTTCTTAAGTTTTGACTTGTCATTTACTCTCTCTCCTTTAAACATGAAACTTACTCTTCGAGATTGGATTCTTCTATTTAATTCTTTTTACCTTTTGCTTAAGCTTTTAACTAAAACACAAAAACTTTGAATCTTTTCAACTTAGATAGCTCATTACAATGAATAAGATAACTCATTACCATAACCCTGTGTTCGACAGAAAGAAGCAATAAAAAAGGCATAATAGGATAACTAATGGAACTTAACCAATTGCAGAGATAAGGAAAATATCAACCTACAAGAACTATGAAAGCATGCATTGCAAATAGCATTAGCAATTTGATCACAAAACAATACTTCTTGTCGATGAAGATCACACAGTACAACAAGTGACCTCCTCGCCCTTTGTTCTTCCTCTTCCTTCAAACAAGAAATCATATATTAGTTATTATAATCAATAAAACTAAGAAAAAAAAGTAAAAATAGAGTATATATGACATCTCCCACCTGTAGTAATGAGAAAAAAATGTTTTGAAGCTTCCTATTTTTTCCTTCATTTCTATGTTTTTTGTTCATGTGCTGATTACAGTGCACAACATAAAAAATGCAAATTTTTTGAGGTTTCGATCACCAACGATTTGAAGGTCCATAAATAATTCAAGAGGCACATCCAACTCAACAATATGACTATACAAATAAGCAAAATATAATTAAAAGCATAAAATTTCAAAACAAACAAGAAAAATCAATAACACGCTAGAGAACTTTAATTTTTGTATAATCATTGGAACAACATAACTCTTGCAATACTAAATAGTACTATGAAACAAATTCCATTTTGGTTGTTTTAAGATCATTTGGTTTAAGCCCATAAACTTTCATAGCTTTCATCTAGGCATTTGAAGTTGGTAAAATATTTCACATAGGCCATTTCTCTTAGCTTATTGTATATACTTAAAAACCCCACTTATCCATCTCTCCTTCCAAATTCTTTCAGTTGACCTCTAGGCAACTCTTTGGTGTATCTTTCCATTTATCCTGAATGCCTCCCAACCATCTATTTCTATGAATTGTCCCTCTCCATTGTCCTCAAGGTAGCCAACCCATGACAATGCATGTCCAAAATTGTGTTAAATCTAATGCTTAGGACTTCCAAGAAGCAATGTGTTATATTGTCTAAATATACTAACAGATTAACAAAGATGGTTATATCAACAATGAGTTAATTGAAAAAAAGTAAGGATTCCTACAACATCATGCATGGAAATGTATAAAGAAATAATTTCAAGAAGCTAGAATTAAATCATTTAATTTGACTATGTTAATTAACATCATGATTCATAAGAAGATAAACGTTACTATTGTTCAACAAACTAGGCACATTGTTAGAAAACCAAGGTATTACCAATTTTAGGATTCAAACTTCAATACTGAAGTAAGAATTGAAATAGAAATGGGTTAGTACAATTTTGGATAAGTCTATGAAAGAAAATATAATGAATGTTTATTATGAGATTAAAGAGCTTAATGAAGAACATAAAATGATCGTAGCAATTTCTTATTATTACTTCAAAGAACAAAAAACATTTTCTTAATTCTACAAGAGAATCATCATGAACTCAAATTAATTATTTATTATAATGTTTCCCTCATATGATCGAAAAGGCATTAGAAAAGGAAAAAAAGAAGCTAGCATTGGACAAATTGAAATTATAAAAAACGTGTATACCAAAGCAATAATGAGTGTATAAGGAGGCTTTATATTGATAAGGAATTAGAAAAGAATAAAAAGAAATTAAAATTGCATATATTAAAAATAATTTCGCACGCCTACGGAGAACATATAAAATATTTCTTAATTACAATTGAATTTCATTATGGCTTTGCTTTAAGTCCTTGGATGTGTTCGTAAACTTAATTTCAAAAATGTTGTCTTCCTGTGTACCAAAAGCATCATAAAAGTTTTGAAAACTTCTCATAACTCCCATTTTTTCACATAAAAAGATAATGCTTCATAAGTACTCTTGCACTTCTTCTTTCATCAAACTTTCTAACAACATAAGCAATGAAAGACAGCTTCAATTTTACACTAATTATTGATGTAATTATAAAATTCAAGATAAACCATTAATATGCATTTTGCTAATAATTTAATACCAATTGATAAGACTAAGCAAAGAGATAAAGCAAAACTGAGACTAAGCAAATAGATAAAACAAAACTGAGTCTATGAGCAGACTCTGAAGTTTAAATGGTGTCACATTTTTAGTTCTTATAATAAATATATGGAATTAATATTTAGACAAGTAATTTCAAAAACTATTGATTGTAATAGTTATCATAAACAAAAGAAACAATACAAAATTTACTTATTTTTAACCTGAACCTTAAAATGATAAAGAAATTAACAAAAAATGTCACTAATATGATCCAAGCATTGAACAAATAAGATGAAAATAAAACATTCTTCTAAGTATTGTGTAATCAAAATATCACACTCAAGAATAAAGTCAAATTTATAAGATTAAATGGTATCAAATGTCAATGTGTGAGTACAAACACACAAATAGAATAATTGCTATAGAGATAAAGTTTTTATGTTTGAAGAGTAACTTACTATAAAGGAGAAAGTTGGCATTCTACCAATTGAAGACAATTCTAAAGAAAATCAATCTAGATGGTTTGGTTATATTAAGAAGTTCACTTTGTGATTCTATTAGAGAAGTAGATTACTGAAATCTTTCTTATAAAAAAGTAAAAAATATAGAACAAAAAAATGGCTATTGACTATTAAAAATGGCTTTAACAACTTTGGATCTAGAAGAAAAGCAATTAATGAATAGAAACAATAACATCTTAGAATCAATGTATCTGACCTCACTTGATGTGTTAAAAGACTATTCTTGTAATTATAATAACGAAATATGAATTTAGTGTTGGTAGCCTAAACCTTTTTAATATAGGAATCTAGCAAAAGAAATATACAGCCTCACAACAAATAGTTATGATTCTATATTTAAGAAATCATAGGAAAAATCGCCTGTTTTGTTCTTTGCAGAGGGAAATCAAACTTTTACCTTGATCAACAATTAGAAAGGCCTAATCAAGTCTAACAACTTATCAACAATTATAATCTTCTCTTAAAGCTCAATGAAGTGGAAGTTTCCCATTTTCTCCAATGCCCAGTTCAAAATATAACTTCAACCAGAACAAACAAAAGATATTTCCACCCATTAAAATGCTGAACAGAAATATGTTGAATAATGGTAGCCCACCAAATTGAAGAGTACCGAACACTATAACAGATTTGTCAAAAATAAATAAAATAAAATAACGAACCTTCTTATTGACAAGGAGGAGGATAGCTTGTGCTAGATTGGAATGAAGGGAAGTCGGGAGGGTCCGAACTTCGGATTGAAGGAGATGAGAGACTAATAAGGAAATTCAGCAAGGCGTAGGGAATAATATGGGGTCATGCGCTCCAGGAAAATCGTGAGGTCATTGAGATGCTTCGAGAAAACCAGGTCCGACAATGAACTGAGCGCGGATTACTGAAGGAAGAGATGTAGGGACGATTCGAAGTGGCCGTAGATAAGGAGATGCTCCGCCTCGTATCCTTCTGGGTCAAGCTTCATCCTGGATTGAAGCAAAGGAAGGCTCAGCTTATCGGCTACCTTTCTAGATCCAGAGAAGGAATCCGGTAAGAGGAGGTTCGCCACCATTGTTAGTTCTATAGATCAATTAACAAAACCCTAGTCAAACAAAAGCTCAGAAGAACGAAGCTAAGGAGCTTATGCGGTTTCGGGATGGTAAATTTTTAAATACAAAAGATAATTACTATATATTAATAGTTTATTAAACAAAAGAAGGGAATATTGTTTTGAATTAGATTGGCAACACTAGGATTGCTCTACGCGTTAGTACGGGATTAAAATTTTTAAAATGTTTTAATAAAAATAAATTTAATAATATATTTAATTAAAAGATTAGGGTATTATTACAAAATTTTGATAACAATAATATTTATTATTATTTTATTAATAAATAATAATCTATCAATAAACAAATCTTTCTGGATAAAATTTATCATATTTTAAAAAGCATAAATGTGCATCACAATTTTTTGTCATCAGTCAACATTATAGTTATATGATAGATAATAGAGATGTAAAGTTTGAGAATCTTATGATAAAAGTCAAACTCTTGATATTCTTTTGCTTAATGTTAGATTCTTAAGATCCAATAGCTTGAGGTTGGACAATTAAGAGTTAGTTTTCATCGTGAGCAATGCGATCGCCTAAGGAAATAATGCACATGATTCATCCATCTCCTACCCATGTCTTGTGCATTAATCATAAACCACCATTGCCATCAAGACAATACTTCTGGCAATGTTGGCACCTATAGAGGTAAGTGTAAAGTTTAACTATCCGTTTGACAATGACATGTGTCGCCACATGCAACACAACCTCCGAGGAAATAAAAGAAGAAAGATAATATTTGGTCATCCTTTGTAGATGCACAAACTCGAATAATAAGTGACACTTATGGTTTAATTGAAGGCAATAAATTTTCCTACTTGAAGAACAAACACTTTTCTAAAGAGAAATAGAATTTTTGTTTATTCTCCTGGTTTTTCTTGTCCTCTTTTGTGATCCTTGACCTAGGTGACCCCAAGTTATTACTTAATGTCTTTTATAATTGCACTCAATAAGAATTTTTACTCAGCCAATCTCCATTGTATTATACCCAATTTCCATTGTTCATATCTAACTTGTTGATCAAGAATATTATACTTCATCTCCATTGTATCATGGAATATAACTTTCACATATAGTTTAAATCATTTCATCAAATGTTTCATTTTGATTTTTTCATATTATAATGTAACTCTAAATCACATGTCATATGACATTTACATCACATTGATTTGGTTACATTTCATTTCTTCAATATATCACATTTCTCCATTAATATATATTTCCTTTACATTAAAATTATAATTTATTTTGATTTATCTTTATTTACGTTGGTAATGTAAAGTTTTTTTAAACTAGGTTTGATCTAGAAACAACACACATCTTTGGATTCGTCTTCATGAGCTCTATCAAGTGAATTATTCATTTTGATATTTTTAAATATTTTTTTAATAATTTTGATAAACTTTATGAAATATTTTCATTCATATATGATTCAACTATTGAGTATGTTACACTTGACATCCTATCTATCTTGGAAACTAACTTTGTCATACAATTTATGTCATTGTTTCAAGTTTTCACTTAGATTTTCATGTATTACAACGATACTCTAAAGAACCCTCGTAGGGCATTCACATCGATTTGGTTTTATTTTATATATATATATATATAATATATATATGTATATAATATTAAAAAATTATTTATTTTTGTAATGTAAAATAGTTTTAACTTGATATTTTGGTATTCCTAATAAATATATTATAATTCTTACCTAATTTGATAATCATGAAAGTTACACTCATTCTTTTGAGTATATTGGAATGCAACATTCTGGTAAACTTTATCTCTCGTGTTACATTCATATGTTCTTGATTTTCTTATATTATATTGCTTTAATTTTGTATCATTGTAAGTTTAATAATTATTTACTTAATAATAAAATAATAGCTTATGATTATTTATGCTCTTTTATTTTGATATTTCTTAATAATAAAATATGAGGTCTGATTAAGATGAAACAAGTCATTAAACTCGACTTCATGGGCATCATTTAATTAAAAATTCCTTTTTTATTATTTTTAAATATTTTATTTTTCAATCATTTTGGCACTCTTTACAAGGTATTTTATTTTTTATCTAATTTGGCAATTGACAATGTTACACCACCTACCAAATCAACTTGAAATTAAATGTTGCTAGAAAATTTATCTCAATTCTTTAAATTGTTTGCTTTGATTTTCTTATATTTCTATGAAAACTAAATCTTCTCTCTTATAACCTACATCACTATAGTCTTGTTGTATTACATTATTTTAATTTATCTGACTTTAGCTTTAACATATATTTACAAAATATTCAAATAATGATGAATTATTACTTTTATTTAATTACTTTGGTAATTTCAAAAAATTATAAATAAGTTTCAATGGAGATGAAACAAATACCATTATTGTCATATTATAAGTTCCACTCAATTAAAATTTCATTTCTTATAATTTTAAAAAAATTATTTTCAAAAGTGTTTATATGCTTTGCAAAGTCATTTCATTCCAAACCTCATGTGATAGTCAATGATACTACATTAGATCTTCTTAGAATCTTGGATCACAATCTCTCTATAATATTTATAACTTTTCCACAAATTTTTTTATTTGATTTGGTTATATTACTTATTAACTTTACATCTCCTCCAATGTGACCTTTTAATCACTTTTATTAGTTGTAATACATTATTTTAATTCAACTCATTTCAATTATAATGTATATTTACTTATTATTAAGAAGATACTTTATTATTACTTATGCTTATTTGTTTTTGTAATTCATATTTTCTATAAAATGTGTTTTGAACAAGATCAAAAAAAGTTTTTTTATTTGTCTCAATAAGCTCTATCAAATTAAATATTTATTTTAATATTTTTATATATTTTTTATTATATTGTTTTCTTACTTTATAAGATATTTTTACTCATACTTGATTACATCATTGAGGATGTTATACTTGATCTCCTTAGTAGCTTGGAGGATAACTTTATCGTACAAGTTTTTTTAAATAATTTATCTCATTTGATCAAATATTTTTGTTTAGTTTGGATATATTATTATGAAACTCTAACTCTTCTATGGTATGACATTTACATAGTTTTTATTTAGATATTATAAATTCTTTTAGTTTATCTTATTTTAGCTTTATTATATATTTATCAAATATTAAAATACTAATTTATTATTATTTACACTTATTTAAATTGATATTTTATAATAAATCCAAACAAGTCCTAACTGAGACATATCAAACATCATCACCTTTCTAGTTTAATAAGTTTTATAAATGCAAATATTTTATTATCCATGGTTTTTGCATAAGATATTTTGATTCTTACAAGGTCGTTGCACACATCCTCCGTAGTATTTTTGAATTCAACTTTTTCGAAGTAATTTGTCTCATTTCACAAAAAAACTATTTTATTATAATATGGTGAAACTCAAATTCTCTACACATGTAAATTTAATATCACTTAGATTTTGTTATATTATATTTTTTAAATTTATTCCATTAGTATTTTGGAATACTGCTTTTCTCATATAATTTATCTCATTTCTTTAAATGTTTTACTATATTTAGTTATATTTTTATGAAACTCAAATTATCCACTCATGTAAACTTAACATCACTTTGATTTGGTCATATTTTATTGTTGCTATTTATAAACTTTTTTAATGTTAATACATATTTACTCTTATTTGTCTTTACAATTTACAGTAATTCCAAGCTAAGTCTGACCAAGAAAAAATAAATATTATTGAACTCATTTACAAGATATCTATTCTATTAAAAAAAATTTTGAATTTTAAAATATTTTATTTTCTAAGATTTTTCTTCTCTTTTTATGATATTTGGATTTATATCATATTTGGATTTCTTGAAATGTTTCACTTTTATTAGGTTATATTTCTATGAAACTGAAATTATCCACTCATGTAAACTTAGCATCACTTTGATTTGGTCATATTTTATTGTTTCTATTTATAAACTTTTTAGCATTAATACATATTTTCTCTTATTTATCTTTACAATTTACAATAATTCCAAGCTCGGTTTGACCAAGATGAAATAAATATTTTTGAACTCGTCTACCCGAGATCTATTTTATTAAATATACATTTTTGAATTTTAAAATATTTTATTTTCTGATTTTTGTTCGCTTTTTAAGATATTTGGATTTGTTTAATTGAACAATACTTTCTCGTAAAATTTATCTCATTTCTACAAATGTTTCACATTGATTTGACTATATTGCTATGCAACTCGAAATTTCCTATCATGTGGCATATATATCATTCAGATTTGGTTTGGTTACATAACTTTTATTTATATTAGCTTTGCTTTAATATGTCTTCATTGAATATTTAAATAATATAATATTATTACTTGTGATTATTTATCTTGATAATTTGTAGTAATACTAAATAAGGCTTGATTAAGATTAAAAAACCTTGTTAGTCTCATCTCACTGAGCTCCCTTTAATTAAATATTTTGTTTTTATATTTTTAAAAGTTTTTTCTATGATTTTTGCAAGTTTTAAAATATTTTTTGACTTATAAATTACTTGATAATCGAGGATACCATACCTTATCACCTTGGTATCTTATAATGTAATTTTTCTATACAATTATCTTATTTCTTCAAATTGTTTGTTTTTATTTAGTTATATTATTATATAACCTTAAGTCACCTCTCCTATGAGGATTACATCACTTTCATTTGGTTAGATTATGTTGATTTGATTTATCTCTTTTCTACTTTAATATATGTTTTCTTAATATTGAAAAGTTTTATTGTTATTATAATTTATTATTTTCTTCTTTTATAACAAAAGTCATTGGAGTCATTTAAACAAGCTTTACTTAATTAAAATTTCATTTATGTGTTTTTGAATCATTTATTTTTAATAGTTTGGCATGCTTTATCAAACATTTTTATTCACTTCTTATTTGATGATCACAAATGTTATATTATCTCCTTAGGTTTTTTAATGCAACTTTCTCATACATTTTAATTTTTTCTTCAAATTTTTTTCTTTACTTTGTTATGTTAGTATCAAACTATAATCTTCTTTTTTGTGAGGTCTATCTTGCATTGATTTATTTTATTAAAACACTGATGTGTATTTGGTTTATCTCTATTAGCTTCAGTAAAAAGGAAATAGTTAGTGGAAGACCGATCGGGGATCGAGAGTGGATGTAGGCACAGTTTTTGGTTGAAGCACCTAAAAAATCTTGTGTGTATTTCGTTTATTATTGAGAAATTTTATTTCATTAATAAAAAATTTTAAGGTCGAAAAGTTTTTTTTTACTAATTTTTGGAAATGAAAATTTTCTTAAATAAACAATTCACTCATCCCCTCTTATTAGTTATGCCTTAAATGTTTTACAATAAGTTAGACATCTCCTTGGTTTTATTGGACATGTTAATTGCCTATTGTAATATGAGCATTATGTTGTTTCATATATTTGGCTTCACAAAAAATTGATTTTGAAGTTTAGGCATATTTTTACATTTGTTTTGGATATGTGAGCATACCAAATGTTTTGAAACATATTGTATTTATTTGATTTTTAATAAAAAGTACATTTCAAAATTAAAGTACTAAGAAAAAATAAAAAAAAAATAGAGGATGTGACACCTGATCATAAGAAAGGAAAGCTTAGTCACCACAACTATGCTCCAATCTTATGCAAATCAAGCAACATGATTACATTATTGTACATGTGTTGCAAAGAGACAAAGATGGTTGATAATGAAACAAATAATAACATTGAGATTAATAATTGGATTCAATTATTAGACAAGTTAACTAAGCTATTTAATGAAGTAATCTAAAGTAACCAACATCCTCAAGAAGTTTGTTATTAAGGGTCATATATTTGACACTTACAAGGATAACATACTTGATTGTCAAGACAACCTTATCTAGTTTGGATAAAGGATTATAACAATCTCTTCCATAATCTTTACTATAAAATAACAGTTTATTTTCCTAAACAAAATACTTATAATATTATCCAAATTATCCATTTAGGTACAAGGTCTTAAATTAATATCTAAGCCACAAAATAGAAAGTATTAATGAGACTAAATAATGTGATGAGCCAATATCCAATAAGTATCTTGAACACCCTACACATTCCAATAGAACTATATATTCATATAACATGAGGATAATGTTTCAAGAAAACTCATTATTATTTTTTATTTAATTTTAGTTAATCTAAACTTATGTTAAATATCATGTCATAACTTAAAATAAAATCTATATATTATATTTCTAATATAAACTATTTCTCATGCAATTTGTATGATTTAATGTATGTACCTTATCATAAAATAAACATATAAAACATCAACAGGAATTTAAAAATTATGAGCCAATGTAATACAAATACTTTTTATCAAATAAACTATTTCATACATCAAAATACACAATATAAAATGGCTTATAAGATATCTTAATATAAGAATAAATTATCTATTAATTTAACATTATATTTATTTTACCATTATCAAACTTTTCTTTCTAAATTTAAGGTGAAGATTCTTATTCCACTTTCCTTTTCTTTTAGTTTTTCTACAAAGTCATAGATACATGCACATGAGTTACTATATAATCTTTAATAATGAAAATATCAAAAATTCCTTAAGATTATATAACCCAAAGTATTCTCGCTACTTTCTCTTCTACTACAAAAACATCAACTATATGATTCCCCCATCGTGTTGCACAATTTGCATCTCACTAAATTATTGTTATTAATTCTTCACTTATTGTATTATATGGCCTCTCCATCAAATAGTGTGATTCCTTCAACTCCTTATATATGGTTATCAGAATCCTATCTTACTCTTTGACCTTTATCTAATCATATTATATGGGAAGCTCAAGGTACAGTATGATCGCTCCAACTATGATATGATGAGATTGTTGGACCACACAATAACCTTTCCTCTTGAACCAACTTAACTCCAATTGTAATATATATTCTCATAATTGTATGATATATTTATTAACTCCTTAAACAAATTATTGATAATCATATTGTATATTGAGCCTAATCATATAGTAGACTCACCTCCAAAAAAAATCATAAGGCCTAAATTCAATTATATTTTATTATAAAACACTGTAAACACCAATAATTAATTATCATAGCATTCTTAACTTGTACAATAAAATAAAACAACTAATTCCTTTATAAAAATGAATAAATTCAATAAAAAATATAATTTCAACCTTTTTTATTTTCACTCATTGTAGTAGCTTTCTAGTATGTTCGTCCCCTTCTTGATTCATATAGTAATAGTAAGTCTCCTTTTTGTCTTCCTTACTACTCTCCTTATGACCAGCATAATTTTTTCTTCTCTTTCTTGTTGTTCTCTTTAATTAAGATTTTCTTCTTCCCTCTTTTCTTTATTTTATCTTTTTCTCCTTCTCTTCCTCCACTTTTCTTTCATTAGCTACATCTCTAAACTACCTAAAACTTTTAGTAATAACTTATTTAACACTAATTTTATTAAAGATAACTGGCTTAAATTAAAAAGTATTATTTTCCATTTCTTTTTGCAAAATTTTGTGCCAAACCATTAACATGAGAACTTACCTCATCCTCCAAATTCGTGGAAGAGGTAGAAGTGGAATCCGAATCACATTTGGTGGTTTTGAAGGCCATCCGTTCTTCCTTCTTGCTTTCATGCTTTAACATGCTTGTAGAAGCCTCTTCTGTAAGTCTCCTAGTCATCTTTATTTCGGCAGTAAGAAGTTCCCCAAGGAGTTCATCCAATGAAAGTTTGTTGACATCTTTAGCTGCTTTAATAGTCGTTGTAAGGAGATCATATTCCTTTGGAAGGATTCTCAAAATTTTCCTTACTAGGTCACCATTTGAGAATGCCCTTCCAAGATTTATCAAGCCATTTATTACGTCATTAAATCTTAAAGCCATACTTTTAATACTCTCACCAGGATTCATTCTAAATAGCTCATAGTCATGGGTGAGGATGTCGATCTTCGTCTCTTTCACTTGTGAGGTGCCCTTAGAAGTTACTTCGAGTTTTTTCCATGCCTCCAATGTCATATGCAAATTTATAATTTGTGTAAATTCCTTAGGAGAAATTCCATAATGGTGATAGTTCAAGGCCTTAGCATTCAATTGAGCCAATGTTTTATGCTCAACGTTAAGCTCACTAGACTACTTGACTTTATTAGTAGAAGAATTTTTAAGAAGTTCACAAGGCTTAGTCATAACTTTCCATAAATCTAAATTGATAGATTGAATAAAAATTCTAAAATAGTTTTTCCAATATAAGTAAAATTCTCCTCACAAAGAATGTGAGAAAGCCTTAACTTAGCATAAGTGGATCTCCTACGTGATGCTCTTCACGTAATTTGGGATTCCACTCTTTGATACCAATTGAAGTTCTTTGTGCCTAAGACAATCCCACAACAGAGGGTTGAATTGTGGTAATTTCTTTCGATTTTCGGTTTCAATTAAAAATTCGAACTTTTAAGCAAGAATAAGAAACAATAGTACACAAAAGACTTTTAAGGTGGCTCGAGGCAAAATGGAGCCTACATCTACCCCTAAACGGTGTTGGGAAAAGAACACTAAAATCACAAAATTACAAGGGAGTTTTTTCGTACGATTCACCTCAAACCTAATTGGGATTTTACCTACGGCTAATCCCGAACCTCCTTGACTTTTTCTGGGCTCAACTCAAACCCAAGCTTTTGCACAATTGCCGGGATGCCCTTACCCCAAAGAAAGATATACAAAAAATTGGCAAAACTTAAGATAATTTTAAGAGAAATATGATGCACACACAATACCAAAAGAGGGAGGTATAGAAATTGAAAAATTGTTGAAGAACAAACCTCCAATTTTGGGTTCCTTCTTTGCCACTTTCACTTTGTGACTTTGGAGGCACTGTATGCAATTTGAATTGCTTGATATTTTGATTTAAAAGCTTTGAAATCTTAGCAATGGTAATCTCTAGGAGTTCTTCATCATTTCCTATTTATAGAGCTTAATTTGAGCTCTAAATACCTTCCCAAGGACTCTAAAATGAACTAGCCATTTGGCTAACGGACACAAAGTAGTCACCGTTCCATTTGGAGCCTGAAATGGACGCTTCTGATTGAATCTCGAATTTATTGTTTGAGATCAATCCTAGCCATTAGATCTAGGCTGCCTCGATCTGGGCCATTGGATGGTGCGTTGGTTGTCCTAGATGTATTCGAATAATTTGTCCATAAATCAACTAAAGTAGAAACTTACTGTAGTGGTTCTGTAACCTCTTGCAGATCTGGCTCGGTTTCGAATCTCCTGCTTGGCGTTTTACTATGTTATCTTGCAGTGATTTCTCTTGATTAATCTAAGCCATCTAATCGTTCCTGCCCTTCGACCTTCTTCGATAATTGAATGGAAGTTTAGTCCCACATCGTCGAAATGTCTTTGCCATTACTCTCTATAACACTTTCGGTTCATTAGCCTCTCGAGCCTTTTAGAGTTGGCTCCCCCTTCCTCGACCAAGATTTCATCATTTGGTCCTGGTTAGCTTGATTTTGTGCTTGCTCTGGTCAGCTTTCTCTGCGGGTTGAGTTCGCACTTGTTCAGTTCAGTAGCTGCGGGCTGATTTTTCACTTGTTCCGTTCAACAGCTCTGCCTGTGGCCTTTGGGCTTCGCTCGCCCCTTTCGGGTCTGTCAAACAATTTTTACTTTATTTTATTTTTTAAAACCTTAAAGCTTGGACGGATCAGCCGTCGGGTCGGGTTTACCTTCACAATGCTACAATGGAAATTCTAGAGACTAAAGTGGTTTTATAGTGTTTTGTGAGAATTTTTGTGTCAAAGTTTTTAATATAAGTATACCAAAATAATTTTATATTACGATAGTATTACAAGTGTCCTAAATGACTATGAAGAGAAATTCGTGAAAAAATATTCCTAAATAATTTTTAAAAAATAAAATACCGATGTCTATACTTTTCATTAATAATGCTTAGCCTGAAAATCAAAATTTAAAAATTATTAAACTAATAACATTTTTAAAAATTAATAACATTTTCAAAATTTGGACATAAGAAATTAAAGAAAAATAAAGCGATATTCAAGTATAAAGATTTTGGTACATGCCTTCAATTTTCTTGAATCTTGCCATCACTCCAAGAGTCTTGAAGACCACTATTTTAGACATTTAAAGTTCATAACTTGACTTAATTGAATATTAATAATTTCACTTAAAGTAAGCCCATATGAGATATAAACATTTATGCTTGACTTATCAAACACAAGGGTGTAACTGAAAAATCAATATTATTTTTTATTAAATTTTAGTTAATCTAAACTTATTTTAAATATCATGCCATAACTTAAAATAAAATCTATATATTATATTTCTAATATAATCCAGTTCTCATGCTGTCTCTATGATTTAATATGTGTACGTAATCATAAAATAAACATATAAAAGATCCATAGAAATTTAAAAACTATGAGCCAATGTAATACAAATACTTCTTATCAAGATAACTATGTCATATATCAAAATACACAATATAAAATGGCATATAAGATATCTTAAGTTAAGAATAAATTATCCATTAATTTAATATTATTTTTATATTACCATTATCAAACTTTTCTACCTAAATTCAAGGTGAAGATTCCTAATCCACTTTTCTTTTCTTTTAGTTTTTCTACAAACTCATAAATTCATGCACATGAGTTACTATGTAATCTTTAATAATGAAAATATCTAAAATTGTTTAAGATTATATAACCCAATGCATTCTCTCTAATTTCTCTACTATTAAAAAACTATATGATTCCCCCATCGTGTTGTATAATTGGCTTCTCACTAAATCATTGTTATTAATTCTTTAATTATTGTATTATATGGCCTCTCCATCAAACAGTATGATTCCTTCAACTCCCTAAATATGGTTTTCAGAAGCCCATCTTACGCTTTGACCTTTATCTAATCATATTGTATGAGAATCCCATGGTACAATATGATTACTCTAACTATGATATGACGACATTAATAGACCACACAATAAGCTTTCTTCTTGAACCAACTTAACTCTAATTGTATTATATATTCTCTTAATTGTATGACAGGTTTATTAACTCCCTAAACAAATTATTGATAATTATATTGTATATTGAGTCTAATCATATAATAGTCTCACCTCCAAAAAAAACCATAAGGCTTAAATTCAATTATATTTTACTATAAGACAACTCTAAATCCCCATAATTAATTACATAACATTCTTGTGCAATAAAATAAAACCTCTAGTTCCTTTATAAATTGAATAAATTCAATAAAAAATATAATTTCAACTTTTTTTGCCCTATTTTCACTCATGGTAGTAGCTGTCTAATATGCTCTTCCCCTTCTTTATTCTTATAGTAATAGTAAGTCTCATTTTTGCCTTCCTTGCTGCTCTCTTTATGACCAACACAATTCTTTTCTTCTCTTTCTCATTATCCTGTTGAATTGAAACTTTGTTCTTCTCTCTTCACTTTATTTTCTCTTTTTCCCCATCTCTCCCTCCATTTTTCTTTCATTAGCTACATCTATAAACAACCTAAAACCTTTAGTAATAACTTATTTAACACTGATCTTGTTAAAGATAATTGGCTTAAATTAAAAAGTATTATTTGCCATTTAAATATTCATAATATATATATATATGTATTACTCAAAAAATTGTAATTAATTATGTATGTCATAAGACATTATTAGCAAACTACAATTATAGTCTTCAATGAGAGTTCTTTTTAATTACATGCTTTAATAAAATTTTATTTTCATTTAAAAATATGACACACTTCTCAAAATAAAATTATTATTATTATTTTTTAATTAATAAATTTATTATTTAAAAAAAAATTTATTGTTCTTTAAATTCTCATAATTACAATTATATCAATCAAATCTCAAGATTTGTAATATATTATATAGAGCAAAATTTTAAGATATTTCAATAACAAAATTCTATTTTTGTATGCATTATTTCATGAAAGCATATATATTATCATGCTATCATGAAATATAGATATTATTAAAATCTAAAATGATATACTAATAAAATAATAATCAACCTCTTAGAAATATCATATTCTATGTAAGAGTAAAAAAATAATAAATAATATGAAAAAATATCTTAATTATGAAACATTTTATATATTAATTTAATATTGTACATATATCATAATTACAAGTTTTACTAATTGAATTTAGGACAAAAACATCTTTCTTAAATTATTTATTTTATTTTTTACAAATATAAACGTGCATATTTATCACCAAATAATATTTTAAATATATATATATATAGACACACACACACACACACCATATTTCTTTTGATTATTTCACTCAAATTATCATCTTTATTTTCCCCCCTACTATAGTATTAGCATGCCATATTTTATACTTAATGTATTATATATTTTGTAAAATGTTTTAATAGCATACCATACATTAAATTAATTGCATTACAGTTTTTTGTAAAACCACTCTATGGCTAATCCTATATTATTGATGATTCCTTAACTTTTATAACCTAACGTACAATATGTTGAGCATCTTGTATGGGAAGTACAAATCGCGTATACTGTACTCTAATACAAATGAATAATATTTGCCTCTACAACATTAATGGCAATATGTTATGTAATCTCTAGATATCATAATAGAAGAATATTAAATAAGATGATATATTTGTAAATAATAGAATATTTAGCTATTTTATTAAAATGTCATGTTGAAACTCATGGGCAATAAGATGTTCAAATTCTCAATAGTTATTGTATGGGTAGGATAAAAAATGATTTTAACTATCGTCGCTTCGCAAGCTTAATTCAATAGTGAGCTTTGAAGAGTTCAGGTCATCACGTCCTTGTTGTCTCAGCTTATAAATAAGTCTAGTTGGCCCAATCCAATGAGCTTTTTCATATAAGAAAACTGAGAAGAAAAGTTGTGCTATAGAGGAGAGTTGCAAAGGTTTGAGTCATCGATGATGTAACTTTTTTCGAATGACCTAAAAAAGATTGACAGGCATCATGGAAAGGATGTTAACTATCTAGCGGTCTCCCACACAAGCAAGGAATTTTTTAACCTTTGCATGTCAATTATACCTAAACAAATATATATTTCTTGCTGTTTTGACACGAGAAAGTTGATTATGTTTTTGCTGTTGCTTCAAACTTGCTTGGGTTCCCCTTCAAATATATATTCACACGCACCTGTTGGAAAATGGAGTAGGGAGATCGAAATGAATGGAGAAAGTGAAATTATTTTGACTTTCTGCAATCAGTTGATCTCAGAGAAGACACTAAATTAATGGATATTTCGAGAAAATATAAGAAACTCTGGAGCAAGCGGGATGTACTTATTTTAATAATGGTAAGCCTCGCGATACAAATTGTGCTCATCTTCCTTGGACATTTGAGAAACACCTGAGCATCGAGAGCATGGATAAGAATGGTTGTTTGGAGTAACTATCTTTTCGCCAACTGGGTTACCGACTTGGTTCTTGGCTAGCTAAGTAGCAACATGGACGACCATAGCAACAACGCCATCCTCGCATTCTGGGCGCCTTTCCTTCTACTTCACCTTGGTGGCCCAGACACCATCACTGCCTATTCCATGGTGGACAATGAGCTGTGGGCTCGCACCTTCTTGCCCTCACCTACAAGCTCATCAATTAAACCAGATTTTTTCCAACCGTAGGACAATTGTAACACGTGTTCAAGACGAAAATGAAAAAGGCGAATTGAATCCTTTAAAAGGAGCTTTCGATATGTACTCCATTTGCAAGCCTTTCTTTGTGGATGTTATTCCACTTGTGTACGTATACAAGATAATCAGAGACATGTTGAAGGAGATGACTGTCAAAGAAGTTTTGGGCCTGACAAGCATGGAACTAAGCTATGCCTATGATGCGATGTACACGAAGGGTGTCGCTAATTGCTCACATGCCAGCGTCATCCTCAGGGTGATCTGCTCCTCTGGTATCCTTCTCGCATTCTTAATGTTCGTTTTCTCCACAAAGCATGGCTTTGACACTAGTGACATCACGATCACTTATGTCCTGCTTGGAGCTTCCATATGTCTTAATACCGTGGCTTCTCTCATGTTCCTGGTTTCTAACTGGCCGGTGATCTTCCTTCTCGGATTTAAGAAACTGGGCAAGTGGGGTTTGCTTCTTGCCCAGCTCATTCTCAGAATAAGGAGTAGATTGTGGCATGAAAGAAGATGGAGGCATTCAGAGATGCCACAACTCAACTTGATCACCAACTGCTTCAGGAATGTAGTAGTACAGCCAAAGGAACATGTATCACCAGACAATCCAAAGAACAGGAGGATAAACAAATGAGCCCATTGATTTACTAGCATGCTTGCTAAGATATGGTACAGTTCATCAAACGACATGAAGAGCATTTGACATCTACTGTGAACAGCGATGATGAGGTTGAGCGAAAGGTGTGTAGGCTGATGCTGACCAAACCTATAGGATGAATCACATATCCATCTTTGTTTTAGATAGCACTAGTGCTTGTGCACCTCATTCTTGTGCTTGGGTAGGACCAAGGTGGTAGGTGATCACATCGGCATGGGTGGAGCTTTTGATGCTAGGAGCGATGAATACTCGAGGGAGCATGCACAGTAGGGGAGGTGACATTCAAACTTTTGTTTGGCTACTTGTGAAGCATGTGGGAATGGTGGATGCTTTGGATATTTGTAGATACATGACGGGTGGTGCACTGGACACAGCCAAAAAGCTACCGTCCATCATTAAACTATATTTAAGAAATCATATGCTTTGATACGACTAGTGAACAAGTGTGAATAATGTGTCCATAGATTCAACTTCGGTAAAATCATAAATTCTCCTTCAACTAGTCTATAAAAATTGGTCCTCATAACAATATTGAAGATAATGACACCAAAATAAACAGTCTTTCAAAGCATAGTTTTTGTACATTTGCTCTTTTGAGAAAGATGAAAAAAAGAAAATATAATTTATTAAAAAAAATAATATATGGATGTTTGTTCATAAAGAATAATATAATCACATAGAAACATTTTATGATAATAAATTAATAATATCAGTGACAAAAAAATTTATTTTTCATGAAAGAACAAAAAATATAATTTTTTACTCTTTATATTCAAGTTGTTGTATTCATTTAAAGTTATCAAAGCATAAATATAAACAAAAATAGTAATAGTTGTTCAAATTTTATTTTATAAATTTTTTCTCATTCAATATAAGTAATCTCAACAATTGTTCTATTCTTCTTTTTTTACAATTTTATTTTATTTTGGTACTTTTCTAATAAACAATTGCTTATGAATTTCATGTTTTTGTGCAAAAAATCAAATTCTTTAGATAAAAATTTTTCTTCTCTGTTAGCTCATATAATTTTTATATTAAACCAATTTTTTATTTTTATAAGACCTTCAAATTCCTTATATTTTTAAAATACCTTTAATTTATGAACTACAAAAGATATCCAACTCATATGAATAAGGTCATAACTAAATAATAAATAATATCTATTGTTTTTTTGAAATAAAATATTCATTTATTACAAATATGAACATGAACTAACTCAAGAGACTACATAACTTTCTAAAACTTAAGAATGATGATTATTGGTGCTTATAAAAAATATAACTTTCACAAATATAATCAACATTAAAAATAAAAAAATATCATTCAATATTTTTTATTTTATAACTTAAATCTAACAAAATAAAAATAATCATTCTAATAATATCACAACAAAGATTTATTCTTAACCTCTACTACAAATACATTACTTTTAATATGAAATTTTTTTATTAAAAACACCTCATTGACACATTTCACCCTCAAATATACAACACAATGTTATTATATTACTTTTCTAATACTTAATGAACCACAAGCTAAAAAATTCAAATACTAAACAAATATCATGAACCAATTTTTTTACCATTTATCCTTCATTATGATTTAAAAAAGTGTCTTGACATCTATTCTAATAATTTAAGTCTTTATTCATATTCGCATAAAAATTTCTAGACTTTGAAACTTAAAAAAGTCAACATCATTGTAATACTAGAAGTTGAATATAAAAATTAAATGAAATTCAAAACATTATGTCAAGGCAACCTTGGTTTACACATCCTTTACACCTCTTGAAAGGGA
Organism: Vanilla planifolia; assembly: GCA_023846275.1. Taxonomy (NCBI): domain Eukaryota; kingdom Viridiplantae; phylum Streptophyta; class Magnoliopsida; order Asparagales; family Orchidaceae; genus Vanilla; species Vanilla planifolia. Next base: position 1,828,221 of record JAIUJO010000058.1, on the reverse strand, counting down.
AAATATTAATTAACTCAAAATCTTAATCGATAATTATTGGCTTCATACATCCCATATATATCTTTAACGATTTGGAAACTAATTAGAATGATAAAAGGGAAGCTAAGTAAAGATATAGGTCATAACAAAAAATGTGATCCCAGATTGCTGAAATCGATAGGAGTCCCCGAGCTTTACTTCCATGCTATCCTTCCCCTAAACTGCTTACCACCTTGCCTTTGCCGCTTTTTTCTTTTGTCGAGAACAAACTGCTCTTGCTCTTTTGGTAGCCAGCAGCATCCCCTTCGAGTGCTGCTTCTACGTGTTGCTTAGCCCACCAATCTGGTTAAACAATAATAACAACTTATCTCAAGTCGACCTAGATAAAAATAAGCTTTAAAATAACAAAATCACATAACAAAACAAAAAACATGATGCTCTTGCAATTAAAATGGAAAATGTAACTATGACATACCTTTTTTTTGTTTCACGATAGTTTTAGCCTTGTACTTTTCCTTATCCCCTCTGCCTGCTCGAACGAGAGCTACTCTCTCTCCTGCTTGCTGAGCTTGCTCCTGACGTGCGCCTAAACACAACACATGATTATCATTTGTTAACCAATGATGTTTAGTAAATTGCTTTGAAAAATGCCAAACCAACTTGGATGGGTCAAACGTCACTACATGCACTCAACTCAAAAGTAAGATAAACTTGAATACATCCAAGAGGTTCTGATTGTTCTTATTTTATCCATTTCAATGAGATCATTCCCAAAGTATGGCTGGTCATCAAAGAAAGCAACCATGTTATAAGACATTAAAAGCAGGAAGCTATGAACTATATTTGTGTAGCATTGAGCACAGATTTCTTCGTGCTTAAGACAATAAAATTGCAGACACAGCTCTGTAATAATGCTTCCATTAGCTAATTTCTAGATTGAATATAACTATGCACTTTTGCTGGATGAAATAAAACTCCATTTGGATCTAATTACTTGTGCAAGAAATTACTCGTTATTGCCTAATTTTACTTCAAATAATGCATGGTCAAAGTATAAAACATGACTAAATCCCCATAACAATGAAATTAAGTTATATCCTATGAAGAATTATGTGTCCAATAAAACCACGTCATCGGTATTTCATCTTGGAAATACTAACTCGACTGATACACCTGTAGGACTAACTATTTGGCTTTACTTCTCCAAACAAGATCAACATTAACATCATTAGGCCATTAAAAGCCATGAAATATGCATGAATAATACATGTTGAGAAGTGAAATCAGAAGGGCCATCAAACCAATAGAAAGCAACAATGTTAGAGAATTACCTCAAGTTTAACATGGTTCAAACGTTTTGCACTTAGCTGCTCAGAAGTTGGAATTTCAGAAGTTGGAATTTCAGAAGTTGCTGCTTTATAGCCTTCATCCTTTCTTAATAAGCCATGTTGAGACAAGGCCTTCTTTGCCTCTTTATTTTCCTAATAAACATTTGAATATGAATTCTCAAGTTAAACTTCTAATCAATACATGAAGACTCTACATATAACTTATGCTCATTTATTTGATAACAACGGAGACTACCTTCAATTTAAAAGCTTGGTCAAGAACATCTGCATGAACAAGGTATCTTTCCAGAAGCCATGCTATCAATAAATACAAGATAATCGATAAAATTGAATATAGAAGATAAAAGATGAAGTCTACCTTCAGTTCTTTAATATGTTGGAAGCCTTCATTAGAAACAATACCATCAGCTTCATTAGTTGAAACTTCAGCAGCCTTGATTACTACAAGTCTTTTAAGAGAACGCAGACTTACATCGACAACATTCAGGCATTCAACAAAATTTCCTAGCTTCCTCTTCTTTCTATTTGATGGATCTTTCCCATCGTCAACATCTTCATCTTGCCAGTGCCACAAACATTAGCCAATTCCCCATCATTTGAACCTTCTTCATCACTGTCATTCTTTCAGGCATCATCTTTCAAACCATCAATAGCACTAGATTCTCCACTTTCAGGGAAAAATTCATTGTCACTCTCTCCATCATTTTCTATAGAATACTCATCTTCTTCATATGCAACTCTAGCACAGATATCATTGTCAACTGGTGATGAACCATTTTCAGCTTCAGAACCATAAACAGCCATTTCATCCTCAGAACTACTATATAAAGGCTTATCATCGTCTTGTTTAAGCAACTTAAAACTGGGCACGTCATTGGCAACACTGACTTCTCCAAATGCTTTTGGTCTGGCTTTTGAATCAATGGGACGACCTCGATCTTTCTTGACCAAAAATTGAAGAGCATATCTATAGAAATGAGAAAAGAAAATTGATTTTTTTCCAAAACAAAATAAATTTTTCATTCTTTTTTCATTGCACCATAAAGGATGCCGTAAAAAAATAGCAAAGTCAAAAACATACCTCTTATCAATGTGACCAAGGAGCACACAGCAATTGAAACAGCTTTCTCATGCGACTTTTTGTACAAGACCAAGTCTTGAAGGTCTTCATTCATCAACTAAGTCACAATGAAAAAAAACAAAAAATTATGAAAGATGAAGTAACTGCCCCTTTCATGCTGTAGTAAAAGAAATAAAGGAATCCAAAAATTCTTATGTTTCTAGAAGAGCAAGAATGAAAGAGCAACAGCTCAGTTTTGGCTGTCTGTAAATACAAATAAATCTTGCTTCCTAGGTTTTGATCACCTAGAGCCTTTCTTAAGTGCCGATTAGAAATTCTACATCAGGATTGCAAACTGAAAAATAGTTCATAAATTACCACTGATATGCAAATATGAAGGGAAATCATCATGTAAAGAGACAAGGATTCATGATGTCATAGAAGTGCTTGAGTAAATATATAAGGTGCAAATTCCATAATGCATTAGTTCCAACTATCTATCTATCATGCATAGAACCATGTTACTATTCCTTTCCTTTGAATGCTTGTTTAAGATATGCAGGCACTTAAATCACATATATTTCCATCTTTTCAAAGGTGTAATTCATGAAAAATTGTAGTATTTAATTACTATATCATCTTGTGCACTAACTAGTCTTTTACATATGCTGTTACCTCTCGAAAAGTGCATTTGACAGTATCCAAGCCATTTTAATTAAATATGTTTGCATATTTAGGTATAATTGAAAGGCAAATGCATCAAATGCAAGATTATTAGTATGATAGCCTAAATTATTTAATTATAAAATACATTTGAATTTGTGTATTTAATGTTGAATGTAAATTGTACAGATCCAACACTATGAAATCAATATATTTTGATGCATCTCAAAAAAATATCATGTGGCCAATAGCTAGATTTGAAACTTGGGCAAACCATTGAAAAAATATTGAAATGAGATATCTGTCAGTACATTATTTGTATTTTTTGAAGTCTTTTAAATTTTTTTATAAATTTTTATAAAGAAAATTAAAACAATATTTTATATAATCGTCTCTATTATTATAAAAAGAATAAGCTTACCCCCCCCCAACGCTTTTTAGCTATGCTCTATGCATGAGGAGGTCTAAGAAAAAAAAACGAAGAGCATGGGGGAAAAGAAAAGGATAATGGCTTGTGCTTGGGTCTGGAGGGCTGCAATAAGCAAAGCTTCACCTAAGAAAGTCACAGTAGAAACTACTTCAATCTGGCAAAAGAGTTTCATAAAAGAGCTCATATCTTGAATTGCATAAAAAGGATTGTTAAAAGTATACGTTTGACTGAGATTTTCCTCCCTTGGAATGCTGTTAAATTTTCTATTGAGCTGCTCGAGCGATGGTTTTGAAGTAACCAAATACTGGGTTGAATTTAGTAGTGTTGTTAAAAATGTCTATGTCACATACCATACAATAGGCTTAATCACACAATATGACAAGCAAAAATATACCAGACGACATGAGAGAATCACCTTTACAATCGTTGGCACCTGAATTATGGGCAATGTTACAGTGATATATGATAAGATCAACCCTGTTGTCATTAGTAGAAAAATTATGAGCCACGGTATAAAAAGGACACTATCATCATAAGTAGAAGATACTAGGCAATGTGGGCGATGGTTCCGTAAAGCAAATGAAGGATTTAAAAACATTTTGTAACTATGTTTGTGAATACTTATTGTTTAAATAATATATAGTTTAGAAAAATAATAAAAATAAGAAAACATAAAATAGTGTTTAAGAATTTCAAAAATCTTATTAATAAAATATAAATAATTATTAACAGCATGTAATAAATATTATTAAAAAAAGTTAAAAAAAATAAAAAGGCAATAAAAGTGACATAAAAGAGTCATCATATTAACAAACTAAAACTACTATATAAGTTAGTTAAATTGTTAAATTTTTTTAAAATATTATTTTGGATTGTGATGTACTATGATATGAGCATACTACATAACATATATTTATCTATACACATGTTCTGATTTATAGGACGACATACTATAATTATATACACACACATATGGCAATTAAAAAATAAAATAAAAAATAGAAACATATGACAGAAAAAGAAATTAAAAAAATAGAGAATGATTAACTAAATAAATCTAGAACACGAAAATGATGAAATAAGAATGTGATTATTTCTCTATGACCCCATCTCGCAATTGTTCGATGTGAGAGAATCACCTTTTGCATTGTTGGTACCGAAATTATGAGATACAAAAATAAACCCTCCACCTTGAATACAGGATTCTAAACAATGCTTGCAATGGTACAATAGTATATGATACGATCACCCCTATTGTCTATAGTAGCTAAATGGTGAGCCATAGCACGACAAATACAGCACCATGTGACTACCAAATACTAGACAATGTGAGCATTGGCGCCATGATAAATAATCTGATATGGAATCCTGAGTGAGAATAGTGATCATATGAAATGATTACAAATCTTTAAAAAATATGTAAAATATTTTTAAAAATAAAATAAAACGAATACAAATATGAGAACAAGAAAAAAATAATGTATGATATTAATATTATATGACAATTATGTGTATTATGAGCATATAAACAATGATTCAGCATTTTATATCTTTTATTGATAGCCTATATTATCCTTAATTATTGCTCCATCTTTATTTAACCACACATCCATATTATTTTATCTTCTTGCAATTAGTAGTTTAGAAATTAAGTATATTATTCTTATTTACTTATATTATAAGCGAAGATACACGCATATACAAAGCTAAGGGTTCTTAAAATATAACTTAAGATTTTGAATTAAAAAGCATATTATTTTTTAAACTTTGTGAAAGACATTAAATGTGACGACAATTGTTATACTTAGTTGACAAAAAATACATTTATATACTTTTCAACTTATCTTTCATTTGATAGCTTGAGATCACGTTTGTTGCTTTCTATGTTATTATTTTATCTTAAGATATTATATTGGATATTTGATGCTTTTCATCACCCCCACTCAATTTTGGAATTGTGTCCTTTAGATTTGTCACATGCTCTCTTTATTGTTTGGTGTTCTAATATTGTTGGTATATTTTAATATTAAGCCAAACGGGGAGTGACAATTAGACCATCAAAAGTGCTAATACAATAAATGTGAACTTTAGGAGTGCATGGACACTGTTGGCTTACCAATAACTCTTTTCCTCCTGCACCAAATTGGATGGTGGTAGAAAGGCATACAGTGTTGTCGCTTTCAAGGGGAGCCACTTGCAAGCTAGCACCATCTGTGAAAAAACTAAGTTTGACACAAAAATTCATCACATAGGAAACCAAGCAAGGACAAAAGCATCCATTAAAACAAAACAAAAATACTTGAAAATAATCCAAAACAATTGACAAATAAAATTGATTCAAAGCATAACAATAATATATTTAATTAAAAGATTGTGTTATTATTACTAAATTTTGGAAACAATAATATCTTTTGTTATATTATTATTAGATTATAATCTATCAATAAACACACCTTTATTGATAATATTTATTACAATTTTAAGATGCATAAATATGCATCACAAATTTTTGTTATCAATCTATGTTATAATTATATGACAAATAATGGAGATGTGAAGTTTGAGAATCATTTTTGATAATACCAACAGCTTGAGGCTGGACGATCAAGACTTAATTACCATTGCTTACAATGCTATCGTCTAAGGAAATAATGCACATGATTCATCCATCTCTTACCCATTTCCTCTAGTAATGTTGGCACCTAAGGAGGTAAGTGTAAAGTTTAACTATCCTTTTGACAATGTCTTGTGTCGCCACATGCAACACAACCTCCAAGGAAATAAAAGAAGAAAGATAATATTTTGTCATTCTTTATTGATGCTCAAACTCAAATAGGAAGTGACACTTAGGGTTTAATTGAAGGAAGTAAATTTTCATACTTAAGAACAAGCATTTTTCTAAAGAGAAATAGAATTTTAGTTTATTCCTTTAGTTTTTCTCGTCCTCCTTTGTGATCCTCGACTTAGGAGATCCCAAGTTATTACTTCATTTTTTTTATAATCGCACTCAATAAAAATCTTTACTATGTTTTTGTTGATTCCCTTGAATCTAAATTTGACATCAACATCTTTTAACATCATTTGTAAGAAACTAGATAAGTAAGCTAAAATAGAGACTAAGAATCTATGATATTATTATTTCAAAGAGAATCTCCCAACACTTTTGGTTAAGAAGAAAGCAAAGCTCGTTACATTTCCACCTCATTAGATTGTAATCTTTCTCCTTCATCCACCAACAATCATTTCCATTTATTTTAATAACAAATAAAATATTTTACAAAATTTATTTCTTATACTTTAAAGGGGCATATAAGGTAATTTAATAACTCTAGCAAGAGAGACAACACACAATCTCTCTCTTCTAATCGAGAGCCCCTTGAGGCTCTTAGTATCACTCTTTGACATAATCACTTTACTTCCATTTTCACAAATCTTATACCTTATAATCCTTCACAACATCATCTTATTGACACCACAACAATGATTTATGAATCAAAGCCTACCACCTTTCCCCTAGTTAAATTTTGTTTTTGCCATTACCTTAATCTCAAATGTAACAACCCTCAAATCTCAAGCTATATCAAATAGAAAAATTTTATATTTAAGTCAAAAAGATTGTGACAAAGTATTATTAAACTTAATCAAATTAATTTCTTAAAGTATATTATTTTTATATAAAAATATTAAAGTATATTATTTTTATATAAAATTATTAAAATAACAATAAAGTGCTCATAATATATCATAAGCTCAAACTTAGTAAAAAAATATATTGTTTGAGTATATCAATAAATAGAACTCTTGGGAGATGAACTTAATGACATTGTGCTTGTAATTTTTAAAGATCTAAAACATTTCTTATAAATTGTTAAAGATACATGTACAAATGTAATTATCAAACGGACATGTAAGATAGCTTTGAAATTTTAGAAATTATGATTTATGTCAAATTTAATGAGTAGTTGATAAATTTATGAATATTAAAGTATAAAATGCATTATGTTAAATTTATAATTTTAGAAATTTTGGCCTAAATGAAAACTAATTAGTGAAAAATATATTTATAAATATATAAATATTAGATTTTGATGGGGTATATATGTAATTTCTAGATATCATTATAGACATATATTAAACAAGATGATATATTTGTAAAAAATATGAGATTTAGGTGTTTTATAAAGATGTCATATCGAAACCGATGGGAATAAGATTTCCAAATTCTCAACAGTCATGGTATGGGTAGGATAAAAAATTATTTTAAGCGCCCCCACTTCCCAAGCTCAATTCAATAGTGAGCTTTGAGGAGTTCAGGTCACGACGACCTTGTTGTCTCGGCTTATAAATAGGTCTAGTAGGCCCAATAGAGGCTAAGTTCAAGTGAACTTATGTGCTCCAATGAACTTTTTAATATAAGAAAACTGAGAAGCAGAGTTGCGCCATTCGAGGAAAGTTGCAAAGGTTGAATCATCGATGATGTAAGTTCTATATTTTTCTATTATGTTACTATGTTGAAACTGATAATATTTTTCTATTATGTTACTTTGTAATTCTATATTTTTAAATTCAAAATGAGTTTGAAACTGATGAAGATGAACAACAAACATTAAGCTCCAACAACAAGCAAAGAGAAATATCTCTCAAGAAGAGAGAGAGAGAGAGAGAGAGAGAGAGAGAGGAAGAAAAATCACAAAACATTGAATTGAAGGTAGAGTCATATCTGGTGAGTCTCTCCCCCTAACAAAACTAACAAGAGCTGACTAATACAATAGAATCTAGAGAATGCTCCTAGATCCAAAAGCATCTTTAACTTATCCTCACATGAGGACCTTTATAATTAGACATAGAATATTTTATCTACGATTAATTATAGACTTTTACAATAATGATATTGATTAAAAAATTTAATTAAGTTAATTACAAACATTATAATAATTGTAACAGACAAAACTTTATGAGTCTTCTACCATTTCTGTGGCTCTATTAAAGTAAGTAAAATAGAAGATGTTATTAAGAGTTACTATACTCCAATGAGGTCAAAAGTGACACAAAAATTAGTTTGGCGACTTATTATGATTTGCTTGCCACTAGTTCAAATAACACCCATTGGCATATCAAGAAATTCCCAAAGTTAGTAAGAGAATGACCCAAATGCTAATAGGAAAAAAGCCCAAAGGCCGGATGTCTTGGAAAATTAAGTTTGGGTGTCAGGGTCAATGAAGGTTGACGACATTTTGGACTAATAATCAAGACTGGTCAACACAAATTTATTTTGTTTCAAAAAAAATCTTTGATTAACCGATTTTAAATATAAATTAAAAAAATATCTCTTTTAAAACTATGTCCATTATAGGAGATATGAAGATTGTCAGTTTGTTGTTAAGGCGAAACCGGGATCCTCGGTGGGAGACAACTGAACCGATCACTATCAATCTACTGTAGCAGAGATGACCGTTGTGAAAGAAGGACGATGAGCCGGACCTCTCCCGGTCTCCGGCTATCTGATTTCACAAAGAGAGAGGTGCAGAGATTTCGTTTGCAAGTTTAACTCCACAAGAAATGCTAACGTGATGAGTTTTGAAAGAAAAGGTGTAGGAGTGCCTCTTTTTCATTAATGATGATTTGACACATGCTTCTTGGTTCTTTTGATATAAGCCAATACTTCATCTTTATTCTGAGCTTGGAATGGGTTGGTTTTTGTTAAGAGTGAGACCAAGAAGATGTGTTCCTCCACAACTAGGCTTTGGTTTTTTGTTAAAATTGGATGTGTCACATCAAGTAACGGCTAGGTGACATAAAGCTATGTGTTTTAGGTAAAGTTAAGGAAGTTATAAGAATTCATTTTCATGTAGTATTTATTGTTAGAAAATTTAAAAACAAAAGAGAAAAATGAGTATATTGTTCTAACAAATTGCTATTATATGCTCAAATGTGACATTATTGAATGAAAAGCATGATAAAGTAAAGGTCTCAAGCATTCTTACAAAACCCAAAATTAAAAGAATGACATGAGATGTGTTTCAATAGTAATAGGTATTGGAAAATTTAGAGACTTGTAGCATGATAAATGTGCCAAATCAAGTAATGGTCAACAAATCATAAAGTCATGTGCGGGCAAAGTTATAAGTCTCATGAATGTAAGTTATATTTGGGTAGTCAATATTATTAAAAAATAGTTTTAAAAGGGATAGTTGAAACATAAATTTAAAATTAATTTTTTATGTATTCATCTAAAACATAACATGTATAATATATGTACATACCAAGATTAGGTAATACATGTCAAAACCAGTCTTGGTTGTTGGGAAAAATCGAAGCAACATGGTCCTCTCATTCTTTACCTCTTGCAACAACAAAAAGGCCTGAAGAACATAGAACAACTAATTACAAAGAAATCATTTCAACAGAACCATAGAAAATTCAATCGACAACATAAAGTAACCATGCATTCAAAACATTACAACTAGTGAACTGGATTTTAAAAAAAACTAGTGAAATCATATGTGGTTTTAATTGCCCCAAGCAAGATTTACAACCTCTAAACGAAAATTTTGATTAAATCCCTTTAACAATAAATTAAATTGCCTGTGACTAAAGTTTGATATTAGGAACTCACAACATGCATATGGAAAAAGAAAGTAAAAAAAGGAAAACAAGCATGTAATCCCCATAGCAGGTAAAAATGGACCTGCCAGTCATTTTGAATAATAATGAACACTTCAATGTCAATTGAACATTTTTTATATGTTCAAGTTTGATAGAAGAGATGATCATGGATGACCAAAGAGATGCCTTTGCGAGGGCAATTGAGTTAAAAGTCCCATCATTTGACACAAAACTGCTCGAGATTATATTCGGAGGGATGGCCATTAATCCCACGAAGAACATTGTGAAGGTCTGCAATATGAATCTAACAATGATTAGCAAAAGTGACATGGGTACTAAAAAAAATTAAAAACAACATTACCATAAGCAAAAAAAGTTGTCAGTAGTGAACATCGAAGATAAAATAATCAAGCCCTCTCTTTTTATAAGATTCATCACCCATTTTGCCCATTTCATAAGACCACTTTCAGTTACATCTCCATTTGTTTTGCTATTATTTTGAAGTATAAATCTAAAATAATGAAATCCCTTATTCTTTAATATTTTATGATTATTAATTATGATCATTATTTTATGATTGACTCCAAAGATATTTTTTACAAGTCTAATTTAGCTTAAACTTCATTATTAGTATTTTCAAAATGAATGATATTGAAAACAAATGTATACACTAAAGCTCTTAATCTTAGATTTGTCAATATAAAGAATTCAGTAATAATACAAAAAGATACAAATTTAATCTAAAGTCTTCATAAATCTCACTATAATTACAAATTCTTTTGACCATTCTCTTACAATGCATACACAAGTCATTGAAACATGCTTAATGACTTAAATATATAAAGCATTAACTTGTTTCTTTACGAGAATCTTTTAATATACTTCTATTAATATTATGTTATGTCTTTTTAAATAAAAAAAATTAAGGGTTCTTTTTTCTTGTCCTAATCTTTTAATACGTAGCATCATGGTCAACCTTCCAAATATAAAATTAAAAGTCATTATGAGATATATTAGTATTATATTATTATTTATGTTCAATCACTTTATCCCTATGATTTAAAAGCAATAATTAGAAACTTAATTTTTCTATAATTACATTATTGCACATATCACATTTATTTTTATGAATAAATATCAACATACTTTTATGTCATTCATCTAATATATTGTCTTTAGAAAAATATTGTATAGTTTTGTAAGCCAAAATATGGTTGTTATTCCTAAAAATTTTCAAATTTCATCTTTTTTAATGTTTTATTTACTTTCTTTTTGTGAATACATTGGTTAAAAAATTAAAATTAATGTTTTCTTTGAACAATTAAATTTCTCTAATCCAATTGAAATGACTTCAAAAATTCATCAAAGTTTAGTATCCTCATAATTAACCATAATTTTTTTATCATGATTCTATATAAGATTTTCTCACTAATCAATATATTAAAAAAATAGCTCAAAAACTTTATTCTTAAATAAATTCTTTACTTCATCATTAAAATTCTACGCTTAATCCTAGAATATTTCTTTGACTTATTTTACCTTCTATAATTTTTAGGTGGATGATATTTGGTTAATATTAAGTAGTCAAATCTTCTCCGAGCATGACTATATAATACTTACAATCTAAATAATCTCTTTTATTTATATAAATAATTTGTGTTCTGCAAGCTCCACTATTACAAGCAATCCCCCTATTGTTTCTTCAACAAAAAATTTAACAATAATAATATTGCACACCAAAACAAACTTTATTTTCTCTTTTTATCTTATTTATTAGCTCCTCATGCTTATAAACATAATGATAACATTTAAATTATTGCCCTATTCTTAAAAACCTATATAATTATTCTCTTAAAAAATCTTTTCACATAAAAGGTTTTCTTCTATTAATTATCCAAATCAATCCAAAATATTTTCTTTACACTGGCATCTAATCTTACTCTTTGGAGGCATACATGCAAACAATACTAATAGCTTACCCTATTATAACAAACTGTAAATCAAACATTTTATTCATAAGTTTATTAACATCTGCTACATCATTGTTTTAGTTGTTCTCCAAAATTATAATAACGACATTTCTATTCTTATTCTACTGTTACATAAGAAATTATGGAATCTTAAAGTAATAATTTATGTGATTTTCTCACCTAACCACTTAAATTTTTCAACATAATTTTTATCTACTCATAAATTAGGATATCAAAAAATTTTATAAACTGGAAAAGAGTTTTAAGAAAGGCTAAAATACCATTTTCTGAAGTAGATCATAAGAATGGTATCAAACATTTAAAGAAGAATAAGCTCATGATATGCTCGATGAAACAAGAACAAAGTGATATACAATGAAATACAATAGATAAAAAAACATAGCAATTTCCAAAAGCACATTAGATTTCTACTATTTAGGGGTGCGCATTCAACCAATTCAATTAGTCAAGCAAATCAATCAGCTCGACCAATCAAATCAAGTTAAGTCAATTTTGGAAATCAAACTAAATTGAACAATGAGGCTAAATCAAAAAATTGAATATTGTTTGAAAACAAAACTGAATCAAAAAAACCAAACTTCTTTTTTAGGCTTGATTAATGGATCAAATTCAAGATTCATAAACTAAATTTTTGCTAGATCAAAACCCAAAATATTAGAACTAAATTGAACAAACTATAACATAGAACTAGAAAACATAGATACATAATAATTCAGTTGTTACAAATGATTTAGTTCCTTAAATTGAAAAACTAAACTAAAATCAAAAGAATATTAAATCATAAATCAAAATCACCTTGAATTTTTTCAAACTGAATCAAATCGACCTAATATTGTTGATTCATTTCGGTTTTTTGGTTTAAAATAAATAACACACACTCACACTACCATACAAAATGTTATGGTGCTAGAAACGTGATATAAATGTGTTAGAATAATCGCAACGTACAAGAAGAAAGTCATTTCCTACATCATTAACACATCTGCAAAAAAAGTATCATATTAAACAATGCATAATAGTAATTAAGAAATTATCCCACAAATGAGGAACTAACAATTTACAATGATTAACACACATATCTGTACAATTTAGGAAATCAACATGGATTAAAAAATTATTTCATGTTAACCATACAAGACAATAATAGCATTTCCAATGAGATCTAGTTTCTTCCCCCCACACCACCTTGACATCCACAAAAAGGAAAGAATAATTCGAGGCCATTTTTGGCAAAATATTTCAATATGGTAGCTTTCAAAAAACAAGGAACACCATTTAGTTTTATATGGTTAATGCATAGTGAAAAGCTTGATATTGCATGAAAACCCCTCGAATTCACACCCATGTGTAACATACAAGAGAAGAAAATAATCTATCTTTGAGATAATGGCAATGATTTTATTTTAGTCAACAAAGCAACAAAAAAACTACCAAAAGATGCAATATTTAATTCCATTACAGTGCAAAATAAAAAGAATTGGTTGTAATCACCTGTGTAACTCCTTTACAATAAATTCCTTTAATAAACACCATATGAAACAAATTAAAAATACATCATTGGAAGCATTAGGTTTAGTTACAGTGCAGGGGTAGGGATCCCCGATAATTGTATTAATCAAACATTTACAGTTGAAGATAAGCTCCTTCAATCACGTGCTTTCAAACCATTCCAAATAAATAAATAGAGAACCTGAATTCTTCCCAAATAACTTGAGCCAAAGGATGGCAGCAACGTCACTCCCAATACTATAAATGTTTGAAGAAAACACCAATTTTGGTACCCTCCTTTGCACCCTCAAATCAGCACAAGTTCTTCAGGTGTGCCTATTTCATGCTTAGAAAGATGCCTAAGAAGAAAAAAATATATAATTATTGTATCCACAATCCTGTGACCATATACCAGTACGAAAGGATCTCCGAAAGGATCTCGGCAATTGTTTCAACGTCGTAAGGCTTCGAGTGTCAATCCAAGCACAAAAAAATTGGATAACGAAAAAAGCCATCAGAAATGGTTTACAGGTAGGATTTGTTCCCACGTCTTCTGAATTCATACCGCAATTCATAATGATTGATCAACAAGCTATCATGTGTGTGATTCCTGCTATACTCCAATCCAATCTTCTCAAGTCTCTTTGAGCATTCTTCCTTTATCCTGCTACAAAACTTGATATTATGTAATACAAAGATTCTCCCTTTCTCTGGCTTCAACTTCAGAGCAAGCCTCTCCAATCGCACCCAAACAAGTTGATCAGGAATGTGAAGAAAAATGGCACTTGCATAGATCAGATCAAAGGAATTGTCCTTCCCAAACCCCGAAAAATCCATATCATCCCCTTTACGGATGAGCGGGCGCTTGTTGAGGAGACCCTGAGAAGGCAGCTCATACCGTAGAGCTGCGAGGAGGGAGAGTTCATCTCGCTCAAAACAATGGAAATGGCCCGAATCAAGGTACCGAATAAAGTGGAGACCAACACGAAAAGTGCCACAGCCAACCTCCAGTACGAGGTCGGAAGATTTGAGAGTAATTGCAGAGGCAAGGAACTCAAAGACATCACGGCCGCCAGCCCATGGTTTGCCAAAGTTGCTATGGTGCTCCTCAAGAAGCAGTTCAGCCGGGCAAGGGAGAGAAGTGTGATCCCCCAAATCGCCATCGTAGTGCGAAATGCCCTTGAAGCTGAGGATAAGAGAACACCATACTCGTCAAATGGAGTCGATGGACAGAGAAACGCTAATAAGCTAAGTCTATTAAACAGTACCTTACGAGATCCTCGAGCTGGCCTGCGCGAGTACGGGGATTAATGCCTTTGGGTAGGGAATGCCAGGCTGAGTGAGTATTGGTAGGCTAAGGAAGAAAATTGAGGCGGATCTGAGAGCGGAGCCATCTGAGGTGGTCGGCAGTAGTAGCGATCTGCTCCGCCGACGGTAGCCCACAATGGCTCCAGAGGACGAAGGGCAAGTAGAGGAAGGCGAGAGCGAATGGAGGAGAAGGAAGAGGAGTGCAACAGAAGCGGAGGTCGGGGAGAAGGGAGACCTTCACGCCACCGCCTTGCGAAGAAGCCATGATAGAGACCTGTGCCCCAGCAAACACAAGAATGGGAACTTATATTTTTAAGTATGAAATATTTTAAAAATGATTTTAATCCATTTTTTTCCTCTCAAATAAAAAACACCTTTTCAAAACTTTTGAAAAATATTATTTTCTTCACTTTTCAAACATTTTTTAATTTAATCTAAAAAAATAGAACACAAAAAAATCTAATAGTTTTCATGACATTTTATTTTTACGTATACAAAATTCCTTTTTAAAAACTGTATTTTGCTAAGGCTCGGTTTTAAATCTTGTCAAAATGCTTGCAATAGAAAAAGGCTATTGAAATGTAGTACTAAAGCTTGATTTGTTTGAAAACTTCTATCAAATTTTTCAAACATATTAGATTATTCTTATTACATATATAATAATATCCTATAGATCCATAATTTAAAAGTTGTTTTTAAGTTTTACAAACAAACCTTATTTACATCAACTATTATCTAAGTATCTTATTATAAGATTCTTGCATCTACTAAGAAATATAATCCTTTAAGTGCTCTATAAGTTATAATCAATTTTTTCATATAGTGGTTTGATGAGAAGGTCTATAAAAAATTTCTAAATATTAAAAATTATAAAAGTATCAAAAGGTTCATAATTTTATTAATAATTTTTACAACAATAATACAAACCTTGTATATGATAATACATATCTTGGAAGATAAGATAACCACTACAGTTTGTGACTAAATCATTTGGGATTGTTGCTATACGAATAATCTATTCAAACCACTAAATATAATTATTAATAAACATTATAAATTAAGTTACTAAAGAACTAATGAAAACATACTATTTATTATTGACCAAATGCTTTTTGTTCAAAAACCTGCTAGTAGACAAATGACTCAAAAATAAAGTCATAGAATTTTAAGGGAGTCAAAAAATACATCCAAACCACTTCGATGCATAAAATATAATATGAAACATAAACATTGTAATAATTAGATAATTTAAAGCACTATTAGTAGAGTGCAATGCCTTTATTCATCAACTAAATTTAAGTTATGTTAAATGTATTAGCTAATATGTTGTATAAGTTCCATACATGACTTGTATCTTATAGATGAATAATTTATATAGGATAAGCATGACACTATTAAGATTATAAAATTGTTTCATGCAAGTTTGTGATATAAAAAATATAACCTTTGCACATACGATCTAATATAGATTAGAAATTAATATTTAATATCATAATATCAATTTTTTTGTCAATTCTTATAAATGGATAGATGGTTGATCAATATACATTTGATAATTTTCTGTAAGTGGTCAACTCTATATTACATAGATTTGCTAATGAAAGCTTTAAAGGATGAATGTGTTGAATGTTACAAAGTAAATATAAAAAAATCTCCTTCTAAATAAATTTATAATGACATGTTGTGATATTTGATTTTGAAATATCGATTCAAAATTGTGTATGTGAACTTGTAAAGCATAATGAAAGGCATGATTTTACATAAAACCCTACTAAAGGATTTCATTCCCAAGTAACACACGAGATATAAATTCAATTTGCTAAACTAAAATTTTCTTGTCTCTTAACTCTATGAACAAAAGTCCCAAAAATAGTTTAGCAAATAGATAAACCATTGGTTAATGAATTAATGAAATATTTATCCTTAATTTAAATAAGAAAACTACTTGAAATTTTTTAGAGCTTAATTAGGTTATCAAGGCAACTTATCATAAATATAGGATAAATTATATCCATACTACCTCATTAAAATAAAAAGTGAGGAAAGTGGATGCTAAAAATTCATGATTATTTTAAAGGGATTGTAGCATTCCAAAATTGAAGATATTTAAATAATTATTTTGAAGATTTTAAATTAATGACTATTTAAAATAACAAAGAATTATGATCTTAGGATTAATTTAAGATCTTAAAATGAGAGTATTGCTATTTTAAAATGTAAACAAATTGATTTTATAGTTATTTATTTGGAATTTTGAATAAATTTTTAAATTTTTAAATCTTATTTAGTTTTAAAAAAATTATAGATCTTTAGAAAAAGGTGACATATGGCCTAAGAAAAGATGTGAATATAAGTTATAAAGTAATACATTATTAAAAATCATATGATACAAATTTCATTGAATTAAAATTTAAATTGAATATTGATTCTATGAGTTTAATAATCACAAAATTAAGTTTATTGTTATGTAAAGGTTGTTTTAATTGATGAAAACTTATAGTGATTGTCAGTGAAGGAATTGAACGGTAGTGAAAGAGAAAGGGACACATTTTGGAGTGGATTGATGTTTGGTGACCTTTGCTCAAACTTAGCTCAACCTACTACCTTGAGCCAAGTGGACAAGATTCAAATGGCTTGGCTAAATCATATTAATCTTCCTCGTTTATACATTTCAACTTAGAATTATTAAAATTTTCCCTTATGCATCAATAGCACTTATAGTTAGACTTTTCCTTTATGCATATGGGTTAAATTATCATTCTTCTAGTTAGTTTAGTCATGGTTAGTACTAAAGCATATACTCATTTGATATAGAATATTTGAGATTCAAATCATACCTTAAGGTTAAAGAAATTAAGTTAAAACAAAGCATTATTCTTCACTATGTTATGATCGTATACTATGATAATTTATATTGTACTTACAATATTTACATTTTGACATACATTCTTAGTATAATTCAAAACTGTGAAGATATTTTATCTGTATGATGTGATCATCATATATATGCTATAATTATTTTACGTTAAATCTGAGAAGCTTAAGTTTTGTCATGCCTAGCATCACACATTTATGATTGTTAATTGTATTCAGAGTGTTAAGACTTTGCATATATGATATATATACAAAACTAATTTTCATAATTATATGATCATATTTCTTTCTTACAACCTATGTCACGAATAAATTGTAATTGGACCATACATTTACAACCCTAGTATCATATAAGTATGACTAAACAACAATAAATCAAGTAATATAGTTATTGCATGTTCATACTTATACGATAAAATTATTATACACGTACATAGAATCTATAACAAGTTAAAGGCTAAGTCTAACATTCACATCTTTATATTTATACTATTATATATCATATAAGAAAAAATCCTAAAGCAACACAATACTTATTATACACATACAATTCAATTATTAGATGTGTATGATCTCTAAATCACTTGAAAAATCTACTAATATTATTGTATCGTACTTATATGATCTTTATCTTATATGATGTTTATAAAACCCTTAACAATGTTTGTTGAGTGACAATTATATAATACAATGTATTTGATCATAATCATACAATAAGTTTTAATAAGTAAAGTTAATTCTCTTTATTTATTACCTTGATATGATCTCTTAATCATACAAAAATGCAAACTGAGGCTATAATGATTAATTTAATAATTTCAAGAAAACAAATTATAGCCATTGTGCTTACTTTAATCAACAATAGACTAATAAAAGATATAAATAGGAGTGCATTCAGAATAAACTAAGTGGAAGATTCACTTGTAAATATTTTTCAACTACCTATAGCTTAACTTTCTATAACTTTACTTAATTAAAGCTATAGAGCTAAAATCTTGATGGATCTCAATTTACTTTTAGTTCATTTTTCTTTAACTTGCATTGATAACTTTGTTCTAAACATCTTTAATATTTTGTGTTAGTTGTGTTTTAAAGGATTCAAGGCATAGTTTGCTATTATATATATATATTTTTAAATGTGTACCATTTTGCTTTTTAGCTATTGTAACTGATTTGAGTTGTTTTGTTATGGCTATAGTTGGCCAGTTGCTGTAAGTTTATGTTATTTTTCATCAATGCTAATCAAGTTCTTATAAGTTTTTGTAATTTATCTATCATGTTGTAAAAAAACTATTTTCATTTAGTGTGT
This sequence comes from Vanilla planifolia, assembly GCA_023846275.1. NCBI lineage: Eukaryota > Viridiplantae > Streptophyta > Magnoliopsida > Asparagales > Orchidaceae > Vanilla > Vanilla planifolia. Next base: position 1,809,164 of record JAIUJO010000058.1, on the reverse strand, counting down.
AAACTTAGTCTAGGATCAAAGATGGATGTAAGTTGTTTGTGGTCCAACCATTTGAATCAATTTTTAAAGCAACTAAGAGCTTTATTAAATGTATTGTACTATTGAGTATTAACTTAAAATATTTCATTGATTAGAAAAATGTATTTTTTAAGGAATTTAAATGGCATAGTTCACCCTCTCTCTTATAGGTTGAATTGTTCCTTCAATTGTTATTAGAGTCAACAGCATTAAAGAAAGAAAATTTTAAGAAAAGATCTAATACTTTCTCCTTGTGTGTGTGGTGAATTACTTGAATTATTATTGTTTCCACTATAGATTGTCCTCCGTTATTTCAAGCAAATCACTATGCTTTTTTAAGATGTTTTTGAAGCCTACGTTCATAAGATAGACTACGACTTTTGAGATGTTTTTGGAAATCCTCATGCTATTCCTAATTCTAATGATAGTATATCATATATGATGGTCCAACTAAATGCAGAAGGACTAAATCTACTATATCGTGTTCTATCTCAAAAAATTAGAATAAATATTTGTCAATTATCCATGTATTATGATGCATTATAAGAACTTGAAACAATATATGATAATTACAAACTATAAATTATTATAAAAAAGAAAAAGAAGAAGATAGTAATCTCAAAAACTTCTAAGTTGAGTCTTTCAAACAAAGCTACATAATTCACTCCTTATGTTGTTGATGGTTCATTCTCTGATTTTAATGGTAACCTATTTGTTTGCTTTGAAAAATTAACATATGAACATAAGAAGTTAATCAATATGTATATTGATTTAAAAAGAGGTGTGACAACATGAACAAGATATTCAAGATTTATAAGAGCAATGTAATGATCTTAAAGTAAAAAATAAGTAACTCTAAGAAGTAAAGTCATGTATTTTTTTCTCTAAGTTAAATATAACTATGTTGATTGTGAAAAGTTATTATTTGTAAGTTACTCGTGTATTAATGCTTTGAAATATGAGAATATTCAACTAAGAAAAAAATGTTGAAACTAAAGAAAAATTAATTCATTTTGCCATGCTACAAAAAGAACTTGGAGATTCAAAAGCCAAAATTTGTTAATGTTCATTCACATGTTTCTTTTCATGCTCATACTTGTCCACATGTGAATTTCTCTCATTTACATATAAGTCTTACTGATAAAAGTAACTTGATTACAACATCCAAAATTGTTTATAATTATTGTTGCAAATCTAGTCGTATTTCTATTCATTATCCAATTAGGAGATCCATAAGTTTAAAGGCAAATAAATATATTTTGAATTCTAAAAGTAGCTTTCTCTATATACTAGAAATGTAAAATCATTTTCTTTACACTCTACCAAAAATCTTGAACACAAGATAGCTTGAGTCTCTAAAATCAAATATTAGGTAATTATATAGGTATGTCTCCATAATGAGGACTTATGGAGACAAACCTTGACTTGTGAGCCTTGCATATAGGTCATATGTTAGAATCTATGGTCACAAGATTGAGTAATTATGATCTTACCTTAAGAAAGTAATTGGATTAATGCTGAAATAAATTGAGTATTTGTGTGTGTAGTATTTATCAAAAAGAACAAATGATAAAGAAAGTTCTATTTGACTTTATGTGAACAGATATAAAGGACTTAAGTCGATAGACTTGTTGAATAAAACTTTATTCATGTGAATAGAATGTATGATAATAGCTTTATGGATTGAGAATGATTTGATGGATTCTTGGAATTAAAATTTAAATGCACTTAATGAAATGATGAGTTTTTTATGAAACCAAAAATATAGTCATTTGTAGATGTATGACACTCCCATAATGCAAGCAGAGTTACATTTAGTCTCTAAGAATATAGGTTGAAATATTATATTGTTCAAAAACATGATTATCCCATCCCACATGTACAATCCTTGTCAGTTAAAAGGATGTTCATTTGATTCTTTAGTCAGTTTAATATGACTATATTATAGACTTGTGTGATCCAACAAAGAAGATCTAAACTTAGTCATTAGATTAGTACTTGTTGGATCTCATTATTGAATGATCAAATTGTAACCATATACATTATAGCCAGAGTGAAGATTAAACTCATATAATTATGAAATTGTAATTACATGATTCTTATATAAGAGTTATTGCAATAAGAGAACTCTCATTCAAACATGTACGATCCTTTGATCATCTATATATGATTTCTTTCTTCAAGGTTTTCTCACATAAGTGTTAAGACCTTGAATGCATCATTCTGTATAATCATATGGTTCATACATGCGTGATATTTGCGAATATACATAAACCTCATTACATATGGCATTTTGCTTGATAAGTTATCGGTATGTGAGATAGGAAGGTGAAATATCATAGTTGCGGGTTTTGGAAATCTTCAGTATAATCAACTTAACAATTTTTTGAAGCCAAAATTTATCTAAAATTGATTATAGAACTTCTTACTTAACCACATGTTTATACTATTTTTGAAGCTTTCTCTAATTAGGTAAGAAAAGTAATACATGACGTTCTCTCTAAATTTAGTTTCGATGTTTACTACATACTTGAAGTTATAAATTATATTAGATATAATTTTTTTTCTAAACAATCTTATGTCATTAGGAAAAAATAATGTCCTAAAAGGAGAGGTGAATATCAATTATAACATTTCAAATTATTAAAAATCATATAATATAAATTTCATTGAATTTAGATATGAGACAAACATAGAATAAATGGTCAAAGTTATAAGAAGAATATTAATATAAATATTTAAAAAAAATATTAAAATTATTAAATATTAATTTATTAAAATTATGAAAAATAGAGTATTTTATTTAAAATCTAATGGTATAAAATATGTAAAAATTTGATATGTACATGAGGTCATACATAAGAGAAAACATATTATTTTTAAAGAAGATAAATTATTGTGATATTAAATAATATAAAAAAAATATAATAAAATTCAAAAATGATAAAGTTTTATGAGTAAAGTATTTTAAAATTTATTGGAGATTCTTTAGAGCTAATTTGGATCAAAAGATTTTAAAAAATTTAAACTTTGTTTAAGATTTTAATTAAAAACCAAATATTTCTTTTATTTGTTCTAATTATTTTAATCAAACCTAAATTTAATAGAATCAATGATTTAATTTACACAAACTAGTCATTTTTGGGCATGAAAATGGTGGAAGACTTCAATGGAATATTAACCAAGGAATAATCTCAATTATATTTAAGTTTGATGCATTTAAGTGAAGTAATTGATGACTTGGATAATTTGGGAAAAGCCAAAATGCAAGAATGAATAGGAAGACTGAATGTCCGAATTTGAAGGCTATAAAATAGGGTTTTGGTCATAGAAGAACAAATAACATTACTATAAAGAAATTAGAGAAGATTATAAGCTATTATGTAGAGAATTGGGTGAATGAATTATCACCAAAGCATCCACATGGGTTTTTTTTTTAATCTGAGCAATTTAGCAAGTGGAACCACAATAGGAATGGAGCATTGAGCTTATTGAATCATATGGGAGGTCTTGATGGAAACAATTCAATTTTATGTGTGATCATGATATTAAATTTGATATTACGGACCATACAATATTTGTGCATATGTGATGATACTTGATGTTTGATATGCTAAAAGACTTAAAGTTTTAATATTATTAAATTACAAAAGAGCAACGAGGGTATGCTTCATGATTTGATAAGTTTGGTAATTCATATAGTATGTTTATTTCCATCAAATATTACTTTGATTTATTCATATTTCGTTAAATCTTAACAACTTCAAAAATAATATATATTTAATAAATCCTTTAAATATATTTTTTTGTAATCTTACATGCATAATTAATGTGTTATAAGTTATTTTAAAGATAAATAAATAAAGTGGATTACTAATTATGATTTGGATAAATAAAACTCTTGAATTGACAAGTTGAGATAAATGTAAGAAGAAAAGTATCATCCACTAATCACGTGAAGAAGAAAATTTCTTATAGAAGTTATTAACGTTTCATAATTTTCAAGGAACACATGAAGGATTGAAACTTGCTTTGCATGCTTAAGAGCTTGCACTTTACTCATGAGACCACTAGCATATCATTTAAAAGAAATTACTCTAATTGCTAAAACTTAAATAGCAACTTAATTAGGTTCAATGAAACTCACTTTGTGACTGTTACGAGTTTATAAGAAATAGTCAATAAAGAATAATGAAATTTTAATTTATGAAATTTTAGTTTTAAAGTAGCTAAAATTATACTAATCATATAATATGAAACTTACCTAGTACAGTAAGAGTATCTTATTGAGAGTATATGATCAAAAATTCTAACAATTTAAGCTACTAGTGCTCTGAGTGATTGAATGAGATGATCATATGATCAGGTGATATGATTTATTCAAGTCAGATCAAATGATTTAGCGGAGCATGCACATTGATCGACCTATTTAGAATAGGAATTCTAAAAATGTTATGCAATACAATGTTATTCATCATACGACATTATTGGATTAAGAAAATACATCATAAATAAATCAAAATATTTGACTATAAAAGTATTTATCAAACTCTACAAATAAATAAATCATATAATATGACCAATGAAATTAAACAGAATTTAAACTAAGTCTTACATTGGTACTATCCCAAATTTGTTTTAGATAATATATGTTAAAAATAATTTTAATCATTAAAAAATCATTGATAATCATGTCTGAGGGTCCTATGCAATACAAATGATATATAAACCTCTTTAAATATAAAAATAAGATTGATAAGAGATTGATGATTTATTTATGACCTAAATGGTAAATATTGGAAAGAAAATCTAAGAGTTTATTTAAGTAATTGTTTTCCATATTCATTTGTGAGTGCTTTGTGAGAGCTAGAAGTTTATCTTGCAAATGTAGTTCCATTGAGTAAAAGGATAAAAGCCATGCAAGTTGACATCATGTAGTATTTTGCATTACACAAGCTCCATTTCAAGTGATAACTTTGTTTTCACAATACATTAGATTGAGTTGATTATATTTATATATCTTGTTCACATGCAAGTAAGCTTGTGTCCTATACTTGTTTGTCGTATTTATTTTTTTACTCATGCTCGTAACACAGTGTAGAGAGTGTTGTCCATGCTGTTGATCGTATCTTGTGAAATGGTTTTTTGGTTGTAGCTAATCTATGAAAATCTCAATTTATTTTGGGATTCCTCAATCAGTTGTGATAAATGAATAATTTCATTAGCAGTGTTTAAGCCTATTGCATAATGGTGGGCTTGAGGCTAATCTAAACCTCCTAAAATTCTTATATATTTTATTTTCACTTATTGCTTACATCTTATTTAATACCTTAGTGAAACCTTAAAAATATTACTATATAATGAGAAAATCAAAAGAAGGTGTGGCATTCAAAAAAAGATTGATAACAAGAATTGCTCAAATATTGTTAATACAAAAAAGCTTTATTTGTTATTACTTTTGAAAAAGACTTTGCAAAAATCTTATATCACCAATGCACAACCCATGCCACCTTGGTGTGCCTCGCATCTTCAATAAGTTTTAATTATATAATACATCACTACTATTACAATTTTACTATTACATGATTTATGGCTTAATAGTTAATATAAAAATTATGAAAATTAGTAACATTACAAAACTATTTTTAAATTGGGTTTCGAATCATCATTTTGAAAAAATTACTAGGTCTATTAGGTTTTAAGATAGACAAGACGATTCACAAAAAGGCATAACCCAAAGAGGAGAGGCTTTTAAAGGTATAAACTGATGGTGAGAGAATTATCATATCAAACTTAATCTAATGAAAAATTCAAAATCTTATTAAACTATAAAAAAGGTCAAGGGACAAACTATAAAGAAATAATAAATTAAATGGAACAAGAAAAAAGAAATAGTATTTATTATTTAGGACAAACATGGTTGTCTATTCAGCTTGTGACATAAGCATGCAATTGACCCAAATGTGCAATAATTTGTATTATAAATAATTAATTGTCTATTAAGTATATAACAATAACTTAACATTTTTGGCATTAATGATTATAGGTGACTCTCATACACTTCATGAGATTCAAGAGTGAGAAAATAGAACTTAGTGTTGTTTTCTTTACTAATTTTCTAGATATTATGTTTAAACTTATATGATGGGATTAAATTGTTATGATAATTAATTCATTTGGTTTAAAATATATGTTCACATACTTGATTTTAATATGAGAATTTGTTATAATTGGTCGGAATTTGCATTTTCTTACTACAAATTTAATGAAAATGTAGATTTTAAATATGTGATATTTTTGTTGTCGGATGAACATTCTTCTAAAGGATTATTTAAAAAAAATGTTCTTTTCAATCAATATTTTTTAAATTAAGAAAATATATTTATAAATAAAAAGATGAGATTTATTATACATATATTATGACCTTTTAAATTGATAAAAGAAGAAATATTTGAAAAAAGAGAATTTTTAAGTTATATTTTTGTTAATTATTATTTTATAAATATAAATAAATGGTAAGAATCTTATTGGGATTAAAGATGCTTGTCATTAAGTTAAAATAAGATAAGTTGAAATGTGTTAATATTAAAGGTTGACAAATTTGATAATAAGCCAATTAAGAGAGGCAAGAGCTTTTAAGAAAGTTAAAGTAAGAACATTGGTTTTGAAGTGAAGAAAGCATAATAAAAAGCACTCAAAAGCTTGCTTTTTCATTCATGATTAATAGACCATTGAATTTTAACAATGTATGCCATATTTAATTACCTTGTTATATGGGTTAATGAAGCATTAACTTTGACAAACAACAAGTTTTAAGTGGTTATGACATTTATCATGGTTGATTTTATTAATATGGGCCTTTCGTTGGACATAATAAGACCACATAAGCTCAATACTCAAGTTGGGGGTGGAGCTAAAGGACCAAGTCTTATAACAAGAATAGTTGCTAAGATAAGATCCTTGTAGAGAGCATTAAAGGTAATATCAAGGAGCCCTTAGGACTAACTCTTATTTGATGAATGTGGCTAAGCTTAAGCTAAAGACATCAGTCGCAAGCTTTTGTTAATTTATCAGGGAAGGTTTGGTTGGAGATATTTGTAACAATGTAAACTTAATGAGTTCTTAGAAGGCATTGTAAGATCATATAAGCTTAATACTTAGATGAGGATATAGTGTTCAAAATTTCGAGATTTTATTTAAGCCAATGTAGGGATAATGGACCATGGCTCACAATAAGGGCAATTACTAAAACATATATTTAATGTGAATTAAGTTTGCTGATATCTAATGTTAACTAGATACATGGCCAATTGATCTCCTAAATAATTTAGAAAAATTACATAATGAAAGTTAAAAATGTGATTAAATAATAAAGATGAAAAAATGACACATTATGTGTATAACATTAAGTTGTCTTCATTCCATGTATATTAACTTTAGTGTAAGATAAACAAACAATAATTGAAATTATAGTATTCAAACAAATGGATGAATTTTCACAAGGTCTCCATCAACTAATACACTATTTTGTAGGGACATCATAAAATTCATGTTTATACATACTTTGACAAACACCTACTTCAAAGACAATAGTACAATAATCACAAAGATTTTTTTAATCATAATAATATAATGATAGTTTTAATAGTTGAATTTATATCAGAATAACTTATAATGACAATTGACAATAAATTATAAGGGTTTGAAATTAGAAATTGATTCTTCTTATTCAAGAGCTTGGTTAGATGTCCTAAATTGTCATTCCAAACTAAGATATTATGCTTATATATGAAAAAAAAGTGATGATATACCAATAAAAAGCCTTATGGTAATTAAAAAAAAATTGATAACTATCTATGATAAATCAAGTTAATAAATGATTTTAGTATCTTTGTAATACATATAATTGAGAAAATTGCATATTTGCAAGAATAATGTTCACAAAAAAATGCATTTATGATACACACAACTCTCTCATTTAAGAAAAATGATTGATAATAGTAAGTATATAAGAAAATAGAGGAGTGCAATTATCAGAATTGTAAAAAAAAACAAATGATTAAATTTTCTAACGATCTCACATAGTTACCATTAAAGAAATGTATTTTCTCATTAATTTGAAATTCAAATACTTCACAAATTTTTCATTGCTCTATAAAGGTTATTAAAAATAGATATGAAAAAGTATTTAAAAACACTTATATTTTGGGCATCTTATTATATTAAAATAAATTATAAAAGTTTATGTAGAAAATAAGATAAATTATGTATTGAACTTTTATGAAAATCATTAATTGTTGCTTTAAACATTTGAAATTTAAAATTTACAACTAAAATAAGAACTACTATTATAGATCACATGTTATATTAAATAAATAGGCTTTATAGTTTAATTGTAAAAATTTAAAATGTTACATTAATTATGAAATTAACTACATACAACTAAAGTAACAATATCTTAAATTTAATAATAAAAAAATCATGTTTGATTAACCAATTATTATTATATGATTGTTAGCATCTTTTGATGGATTAATAATAAAAAAATGTTAATTATAAATTCTATAGATATCAAAAATATGCTAATTACATGTACTTATTTTATTACAAGACAAACAAATTCAATTAATTAGCAACTAGCGAAGAAAAAATAGGAGCCTAAAAGAATGCAATAGGGGCAACTAAGATGCCAACAAGAGAGGCAAATGAGAGAGGACAATGAGATATAAAAGAGAGCAAAAGGTAAAATATATAATGATCTATATCTTAAGTGGATCAAATTTACATAAAAAAGAGGACATCTTAAATTTTCTTATAACATTTTATGATTTACTTTATTTCATTTATAAGTTTAACAATTTTAAAATTTTATTATTTAAATCACGATCTATTTTTATTAGTCACTAGTCACTTATCTTATTAAAAAAATTAATTTTTGAGAAAAATTAAATTTGGAATAAAATATCCTAAATATTAAATTTTAAACATTTTAATAAATTCATTCAACTAAATAGTATGACATGAAATTTAAATTTTATAAATTAAAAAACTTAAATCTTACATAGCTAAATATAGTACTTTTTATAGTTTTTATTTCCAAGGCAGTTTTGTATTGTTTTATCAGTTAAATCAATGTACAAGCCTAAATTATAATATAAAGGAAATTATTTAAAATGACATCGCTTGTTAAAATATTATGTTATACCATTTACGTTATTAAACCTATACCTTGTTCACACGATGTGGACGTGGACGTTAATGTGGGCCAACAAGCATGCGGCGAACTGCATCCCTTGAGAATTTTCTCCGCACCATCCATTATCGCGTTAAAGAGACAATCAGAGATCGAGGAACGGGGAGATACAGGCCGTTCTCTGTTAGAAGGTTTGATGGAGAGCGGGAGGGCGCTGAGCCCGACTTACTCGCGGCAGAAGAGCATGTCCGGTTCGTCAACCGGTACGTCGTCGCCGGGCATGTCGCCCAAGAACCGCCACAATCGATCGGGATCAGCCGGCGTCGTCAACTTCCGCCGAGCGCAGAACACGACGGCGCGGGAGGCGGCCAAACGCCTCGCTCGCGTCCTGGCACACCAACACGCCAACGACGAGAGCAGCGAGGATGACGAAATAATGCAGTTCGCCCTCCCCGGCGGTAGCTTTTGTTAATCTCTGTTTTCCGTCTCGTTCTGTCCTATTTGCATCTTGCCTTGTTCTTTACGCGATACGCGTTAAATAACAGGAAAGTGTGGCTATATAATTATTGGCATTCGCACTAAATCGAAATAATGCGATTTGTGACAATTATGTTTTTCCTTTCGTAAGGACGCTTCATCTGTCCGTGTAATTCTTTGCTATAGTAATAACATTTGGTACCGTTAGGCGATGGACTTGCTTTTCTTGGAGATGCGCTTCGTTTTGTCTGATTGTTATTAGTTTTTCTTTAGAACTTTACCACATTGAATAGGTTGCTATGGAGATTTGAACGAACCGTTGACTTTACAGCTCTAAATTTTGTATTAAGTATAATTGTTATATTGCAAATTTGAGGCAGTTCATTGTTTGAGTTCTTCAAGACACGTAATTCATTAGGAAACTATTTTGGAATTAGCAGGGAGATCATTAACACATAATTGTTACAGTAACTTTTGGGTTTTATCACCAGAGCATCCCATGTTAATGCAATAACTAGTCTACTGTTAGTGCCAACCAATTCTATCGAGAAAAGATACTGGTTGGTGATTAAAAGAGGAGATTTAGACAACATATGTATTGATTGTATGCTTTTAAAAGACAATTTTTTTTAGTTTGTGATGTTTACAAATATTTTAGTAACTGCATATACTAATGCATGCTTCTTGAAAAATTTATCAGATGTCACCGTCAAATATAAAAGGAAATTTCTGATGGGAAAGCTAGAAAGTAAGGATAAATCTGTAATATCATTGTAATATTGCACGTACCATTGTGTTCCTTCTACTTTCTAAGAATTGATCTTTTAGGTTTTTTTAATATCATTAATAAACCTATCAATATATTCCAATAAGGCTAATAACAAAAAACAAAATCATAAAAGTCAGTAAGATAACAAATTGTTAAAGAATAATAAATACTATTACATTTTGTTGTTTCCTTTTTATAAAACATTGTTTAGATTTGTATTCATTTTTTGTCTCTGTGTTGGGTTTAATAAGTTTTTACTTTAAATTGGTAATCTTTAAGTATCTCTTGTTTTAGATTTTCACAATTTTGATAATTAGTAATCTACTGCTGACCACCTCAGATGGCTCCGCTCTCAGATCCGCCTCAATTCTCTTCCTAAGCCTCCCAATACTCACTCAGCCTGGCATTCCCTATGCAAAGGCATTAATCCCCGTACTCGCGTAGCTCGAGGATCTTGTAAGGTACTGTTTAATAGACTTAGCTTATTAGCGTTTCTTTATCCATTGAATCCGTTTGATGAGTATGGTGTTCTATTATCCTTAGCTTCAAGGGCATTTCGCACTACGATGGCCATTTGGGGGATCACACATCTCTCCCTTGCCCGACTGAACTACTAGTGGAGGAGCACCATAGCAACTATGGCGAACCATGGGCTGGCGGCCGTGATGTCTTTGAGTTCATTGCCTCTACAACTACTCTCGAATCTTCCGACCTCGTACTGGAGGTTGGCTGTGGCACTCTTCGTGTTGGTCTCCACTTTATTTTGTACCTTTATTCGGGCCATTTCCATTGTTTTGAGCGAGATGAACTCTCCCTCCTCGCAGCTCTCCGGTATGAGCTACCTTCTCAGGGTCTCATCAACAAGCGCCCGCTCATCCGTAAAGGGGATGATGTGGATTGTTCTTGGTTTGGGAAGGAAAATTCCTTTGATCTGATCTATGCCAGTGCTGTTTTTCTTCACATTCCTGATCAACTTGTTTGATTGATTGGAGGGGCTTGCTCTGAAGTTGAAGCCAGAGAAAGGGAAAATCTTTGTATTACATAATATCAAGTTTTGTAGCAGTATAAAGGAAGAATGCTCAAAGAGACTTGAGAAGATTGGATTGGAGTATAGTGGGAATCACACACATGATAGCTTGTTGTTCAATCATTTTGAATTGTGGTATGAATTCAGAAGACATAGGAACAAATCCTACCTGTAAACCATTCTGATGACTTTTTTCGTTATCCAATTTTTTGGTGCTTGGATTGAAACTCGAAGCCTTACGACGTTGAAGCAGTTGCCGAGATCCTTTCGGAGATCCTTTCGTACTGGATATGGTCACAGGATTGTGGATACAATAATTATATATTTTTTTCTTCTTAGGCATCTTTCTAAGCATCAAATAGGCACACCTGAAGAACTTGTGTTGATTTGAGGGTGCAAAGGAGGGTACCAAAATTGGTGTTTTCTTCAAACATTTATACTATTGGGGGTGATGTTGCTGTCATCCTTTGGCTCAAGTTATTTGGGAAGAATTCAGGTTCTCCTTTTATTTATTTGGAATGGTTTGAAAGCACGTGATTGAAGGAGCTTATCTTCACCTGTAAATGTTTGATTAATACAATTATCGGGGATCCCTACCCCTGCACTGTAACTAAACCTAATGCTTCCAATGATGTATTTTTAATTTGTTTCATATGGTGTTTATTAAAGGAATTTATTGTAAAGGAGTTACACAGGTGATTACAACCAATTCTTTTTATTTTGCACTGTAATGGAATTAAATATTGCATCTTTTGGTAGTTTTTTTGTTGCTTTGTTGACTAAAATAAAATCATTGCCATTATCTCAAAGATAGATTATTTTCTTCTCTTGTATGTTACACATGGGTGTGAATTCAAGGGGTTTTCATGCAATATCAAGCTTTTCACTATGCATTAACCATATAAAACTAAATGGTGTTCCTTGTTTTTTGAAAGCTACCATATTGAAATATTTTGCCAAAAATGGCCTCGAATTATTCTTTCCTTTTTGTGGATGTCAAGGTGGTGTGGGGGGAAGAAACTAGATCTCATTGGAAATGCTATTATTGTCTTGTATGGTTAACATGAAATAATTTTTTAATCCATGTTGATTTCCTAAATTGTATAGATATGTGTGTTAATCATTGTAAATTGTTAGTTCCTCATTTGTGGGATAATTTCTTAATTACTATTATGCATTATTTAATATGATACTTTTTTTGCAGATGTGTTAATGATGTAGGAAATGACTTTCTTCTTGTACGTTGCGATTATTCTAACACATTTATATCACGTTTCTAGCACCATAACATTTTGTATGGTAGTGTGAGTGTGTGTTATTTATTTTAAACCAAAAAACCGAAATGAATCAACAATATTAGGTCGATTTGATTCAGTTTGAAAAAATTCAAGGTGATTTTGATTTATGATTTAATATTCTTTTGATTTTAGTTTAGTTTTTCAATTTAAGGAACTAAATCATTTGTAACAACTGAATTATTATGTATCTATGTTTTCTAGTTCTATGTTATAGTTTGTTCAATTTAGTTCTAATATTTTGGGTTTTGATCTAGCAAAAATTTAGTTTATGAATCTTGAATTTGATCCATTAATCAAGCCCAAAAAAGAAGTTTGGTTTTTTTGATTCAGTTTTGTTTTCAAACAATATTCAATTTTTTGATTTAGCCTCATTGTTCAATTTAGTTTGATTTCCAAAATTGACTTAACTTGATTTGATTGGTCGAGCTGATTGATTTGCTTGACTAATTGAATTGGTTGAATGCGCACCCCTAAATAGTAGAAATCTAATGTGCTTTTGGAAATTGCTATGTTTTTTTATCTATTGTATTTCATTGTATATCACTTTGTTCTTGTTTCATTGAGCATATCATGAGCTTATTCTTCTTTAAATGTTTGATACCATTCTTATGATCTACTTCAGAAAATGGTATTTTAGCCTTTCTTAAAACTCTTTTCCAGTTTATAAAATTTTTTGATATCCTAATTTATGAGTAGATAAAAATTATGTTGAAAAATTTAAGTGGTTAGGTGAGAAAATCACATAAATTATTACTTTAAGATTCCATATTTTCTTATGTAACAGTAGAATAAGAATAGAAATGTCGTTATTATAATTTTGGAGAACAACTAAAACAATGATGTAGCAGATGTTAATAAACTTATGAATAAAATGTTTGATTTATAGTTTGTTATAATAGGGTAAGCTATTAGTATTGTTTGCATGTATGCCTCCAAAGAGTAAGATTAGATGCCAGTGTAAAGAAAATATTTTGGATTGATTTGGATAATTAATAGAAGAAAACCTTTTATGTGAAAAGATTTTTTAAGAGAATAATTATATAGGTTTTTAAGAATAGGGCAATAATTTAAATGTTATCATTATGTTTATAAGCATGAGGAGCTAATAAATAAGATAAAAAGAGAAAATAAAGTTTGTTTTGGTGTGCAATATTATTATTGTTAAATTTTTTGTTGAAGAAACAATAGGGGGATTGCTTGTAATAGTGGAGCTTGCAGAACACAAATTATTTATATAAATAAAAGAGATTATTTAGATTGTAAGTATTATATAGTCATGCTCGGAGAAGATTTGACTACTTAATATTAACCAAATATCATCCACCTAAAAATTATAGAAGGTAAAATAAGTCAAAGAAATATTCTAGGATTAAGCGTAGAATTTTAATGATGAAGTAAAGAATTTATTTAAGAATAAAGTTTTTGAGCTATTTTTTTAATATATTGATTAGTGAGAAAATCTTATATAGAATCATGATAAAAAAATTATGGTTAATTATGAGGATACTAAACTTTGATGAATTTTTGAAGTCATTTCAATTGGTTTAGAGAAATTTAATTGTTCAAAGAAAACATTAATTTTAATTTTTTAACCAATGTATTCACAAAAAGAAAGTAAATAAAACATTAAAAAAGATGAAATTTGAAAATTTTTAGGAATAACAACCATATTTTGGCTTACAAAACTATACAATATTTTTCTAAAGACAATATATTAGATGAATGACATAAAAGTATGTTGATATTTATTCATAAAAATAAATGTGATATGTGCAATAATGTAATTATAGAAAAATTAAGTTTCTAATTATTGCTTTTAAATCATAGGGATAAAGTGATTGAACATAAATAATAATATAATACTAATATATCTCATAATGACTTTTAATTTTATATTTGGAAGGTTGACCATGATGCTACGTATTAAAAGATTAGGACAAGAAAAAAGAACCCTTAATTTTTTTTATTTAAAAAGACATAACATAATATTAATAGAAGTATATTAAAAGATTCTCGTAAAAAAACAAGTTAATGCTTTATATATTTAAGTCATTAAGCATGTTTCAATGACTTGTGTATGCATTGTAAGAGAATGGTCAAAAGAATTTGTAATTATAGTGAGATTTATGAAGACTTTAGATTAAATTTGTATCTTTTTGTATTATTACTGAATTCTTTATATTGACAAATCTAAGATTAAGAGCTTTAGTGTATACATTTGTTTTCAATATCATTCATTTTGAAAATACTAATAATGAAGTTTAAGCTAAATTAGACTTGTAAAAAATATCTTTGGAGTCAATCATAAAATAATGATCATAATTAATAATCATAAAATATTAAAGAATAAGGGATTTCATTATTTTAGATTTATACTTCAAAATAATAGCAAAACAAATGGAGATGTAACTGAAAGTGGTCTTATGAAATGGGCAAAATGGGTGATGAATCTTATAAAAAGAGAGGGCTTGATTATTTTATCTTCGATGTTCACTACTGACAACTTTTTTTGCTTATGGTAATGTTGTTTTTAATTTTTTTTAGTACCCATGTCACTTTTGCTAATCATTGTTAGATTCATATTGCAGACCTTCACAATGTTCTTCGTGGGATTAATGGCCATCCCTCCGAATATAATCTCGAGCAGTTTTGTGTCAAATGATGGGACTTTTAACTCAATTGCCCTCGCAAAGGCATCTCTTTGGTCACCATGATCATCTCTTCTATCAAACTTGAACATATAAAAAATGTTCAATTGACATTGAAGTGTTCATTATTATTCAAAATGACTGGCAGGTCCATTTTTACCTGCTATGGGGATTACATGCTTGTTTTCCTTTTTTTACTTTCTTTTTCCATATGCATGTTGTGAGTTCCTAATATCAAACTTTAGTCACAGGCAATTTAATTTATTGTTAAAGGGATTTAATCAAAATTTTCGTTTAGAGGTTGTAAATCTTGCTTGGGGCAATTGAAACCACATATGATTTCACTAGTTTTTTTTAAAATCCAGTTCACTAGTTGTAATGTTTTGAATGCATGGTTACTTTATGTTGTCGATTGAATTTTCTATGGTTCTGTTGAAATGATTTCTTTGTAATTAGTTGTTCTATGTTCTTCAGGCCTTTTTGTTGCTGCAAGAGGTAAAGAATGAGAGGACCATGTTGCTTCGATTTTTCCCAACAACCAAGACTGGTTTTGACATGTATTACCTAATCTTGGTATGTACATATATTATACATGTTATGTTTTAGATGAATACATAAAAAATTAATTTTAAATTTATGTTTCAACTATCCCTTTTAAAACTATTTTTTAATAATATTGACTACTCAAATATAACTTACATTCATGAGACTTATAACTTTGCCCGCACATGACTTTATGATTTGTTGACCATTACTTGATTTGGCACATTTATCATGCTACAAGTCTCTAAATTTTCCAATACCTATTACTGTTGAAACACATCTCATGTCATTCTTTTAATTTTGGGTTTTGTAAGAATGCTTGAGACCTTTACTTTATCATGCTTTTCATTCAATAATGTCACATTTGAGCATATAATAGCAATTTGTTAGAACAATATACTCATTTTTCTCTTTTGTTTTTAAATTTTCTAACAATAAATACTACATGAAAATGAATTCTTATAACTTCCTTAACTTTACCTAAAACACATAGCTTTATGTCACCTAGCCGTTACTTGATGTGACACATCCAATTTTAACAAAAAACCAAAGCCTAGTTGTGGAGGAACACATCTTCTTGGTCTGACTCTTAACAAAAACCAACCCATTCCAAGCTCAGAATAAAGATGAAGTATTGGCTTATATCTAAAGAACCAAGAAGCATGTGTCAAATCATCATTAATGAAAAAGAGGCACTCCTACACCTTTTCTTTCCAAACTCATCACGTTAGCATTTCTTGTGGAGTTAAACTTGCAAACGAAATCTCTGCACCTCTTTCTTTGTGAAATCAGATAGCCGGAGACCGGGGGAGGTTCGGCTCATCGTCCTTCTTTCACAACGTTCATCTCTGCTACAGTAGATCGATAGTGATCGGTTCAGTTGTCTCCCGCCGAGGATCCCGGTTTCGCCTTAACAACAAACTGACAATCTTCACATCTCCTATAATGGACATAGTTTTAAAAGAGATATTTTTTTAATTTATATTTAAAATTGGTTAATCAAAGATTTTTTTTGAAACAAAATAAATTTGTGTTGACCAGTCTTGATTATTAGTCCAAAATGTCGTCAACCTTCATTGGCCCTAACACCCAAACTTAATTTTCCAAGACATCCGGCCTTTGGGATATTTTCCTATTAGCATTTGGGTCATTCTCTTACTAACTTTGGGAATTTCTTGATATGCCAATGGGTGTTATTTGAACTAGTGGCAAGCAAATCATAATAAGTCGCCAAACTAATTTTTGTGTCACTTTTGACCTCATTGGAGTATAATAACTCTCAATAACGTTTTGTCCATTATAATTATTATAATGTTTGTAATTAATGTAATTAAAAGTTTTAATCAATATCAGTACTGTAAAAGTCTATAATTAATCATAGATAAATTATTCTATGTCTAATTATAAAGGTCCTCATGTGAGGATAATTGAAAGAAGCTTTTGGATCTAGGAGCATTCTCTAGATTTTATTGTATTAGTCAGCTCTTGCTAGTTTTGTTAAGGGGGAGAGACTCACCAGATATGACTCTACCTTCAATTCAATGTTTTGTGATTTTTTCTTCTCTCTCTCTCTCTCTCTCTCTCTCTCTCTCTTCTTGAGAGATATTTCTCTTGTCTTGTTGTTGGAGCTTAATGTTTGTTGTTCATCTTCATCAGTTTCAAACTCATTTTGAATTTAAAAATATAGAATTACAAAGTAACATAATAGAAAAATATTATCAGTTTCAACATAGTAACATAATAGAAAAATATAGAACTTACATCATCGATGATTCAACCTTTGCAACTTTCCTCGAATGGCACAAATCTGCTTCTCAGTTTTCTTATATTAAAAAGTTCATTGGAGCACATAAGTTCACTTGAATTTAGCCTCTATTGGGCCTACTAGACCTATTTATAAGCCGAGACAACAAGGTCGTGGTGACCTGAACTCCTCAAAGCTCACTATTGAATTGAGATTGGGAAGTGTGGGCGCTTAAAATAATTTTTTATCCTACCCATACCATGACTGTCGAGAATTTGGAAATCTTATTCCCATTCCCATGGGTTTCGATATGACATCTTTATAAAACACCTAAATCTTATATTTTTTACAAATATATCATCTTGTTTAATATATTTCTATAATGATATCTAGAAATTACATATATACCCCATCAAAATCTAATATTTATATATTTATAAATATATTTTTCACTAATTAGTTTTCATTTAAGCCAAAATTTCTAAAATTATAAATTTAACATAATGCATTTTATACTTTAATATTTATAAATTTATCAACTACTAATTAGATTTGACATAAATCATAATTTCTAAAATTTCAAAGATACATGTATCTTTAACAATTTATAAGAAATTTTTTAGATCTTTAAAAATTACAAACTCAATGTCATTGAGTTCATCTCCCAAGAGTTCTATTTATTGATATACTCAAACAATATATTTTTTACTAAGTTTGAATTTATGATATATTATGAGCACTTTATTGTTATTTTAATAATTTTATATAAAAATAATATATTTTAATATTTTTATATAATAATATATACTTTAAGAAATTAATTTGATTAAGTTTAATAATACTTTGTCACAATCTTTTTGACTTAAATATAAAATTTTTCTATTTGATATAGTTTGAGATTTGAGGGTTGTTACATTTAAGATTAAGTTAAGGGCAAAAAAGTTTTAACTAAGGGAGAGGTGGTAGACTTTGATTCATAAATCATTGTTGTGGTGTCAATAAGATGATGTTGTGAAGGATTATAAGGTATAAGATTTATGAAAATGGATGCAAAGTGATTATGTCAAAGAGTGATACTAAGAGCCTCAAGGGGCTCTCGATTAGAAGAGAGGGATTTGGTGTTGTCTCTCTTGCTAGAGTTATTAAATTACCTTATATGCCCCTTTAAAGTATAAGAAGAAATAAATTTGTTAAAATATTTTTTTTATTAAAATAAATGGAAATGATTGTTGGTGGATGAAGGAGAAAGATTACAAACTAATGAGGTGGAAATGTAAGGAACTTTGCTTGCTTCTTAACCAAAAGTGTTGAGAGATTCTCTTTCAAATAACAATATCATAGATTTTTAGTCTCTATTTTAGCTTACTTATCTAGTTTCTTACAAATGATGTTAAAAGATGTTAATGTGAAATTTAGATTCAAGGGAATCAGCTAAAACTAAGTATAGATTTTTAATTACCAGGATCATAAAGGAGGACGAGAAAAACTAGGAGAATAAACTAAAATTCTATTCCTCTTTAGAAAAATGTTTGTTCTTCAAGTATGCAAATTTATTTCTTTCAATTAAACCCTAAGTGTCACTTCCTATTTGAGATTGTGCATCAACAAAGAATGACCAAATATTATCTTTCTTCTTTTATTTCCTGTTTAATAAATTATTAATACATAGTAATTATCTTTTGTATTTAAACATTTTTCATCCTAAAACTACATAAGCTCCTTAGCTTGGTTCTTCTAAGCTTTCCTTTGAATATGGTTTTGTTAATTGATCTTTAGAAATGGCGACAGCGGCAAACCTCCTCTTACTCTTACCAGATTCCTTCTTTGCATTTGGAAAGGCAGTCGATAGGCTGAGCCTTCCTCTACTTCGGTCCAGGATGAAGCTGGACTCAGATGGATATGAGGCGAAGCTTCTCCTTATCTACGGCCACTTCGAATCGTCCCTACATCTCTTCCTTCAGCAATCTGTGCTCAGTTCATCGTCGAACCAGGTGGTCTCGAACGATCTCGATGACCTCATGATGTTCCTAGTGCACACAACCCCATACTATCCTCGATGCCTCGCTAAATTTTCTCATTAGTCTCTCATCTCCTTCAATCCGAAGTTCGGACCCTCCCGTCTTCCCTTGGTTCCAATCTAGCACAAGCCATCATCCTCCTTGTCAATGGGAAGGTTCCTTATTTTTTTTTTGGCCGATTCTTTTATAGTGTTCGGTACACTTCAATTTGGAGGGCCACCGTTATTCAACATATTTCTGTTCAGCATTTGAATGGTTGGAAATATCTTTTGTTTGCAGATTAAAGTTATATTTTGAACTGGGCATTGGAGAAAATGGGAAACTTCCACTTCATTGAGCTTTAAGAGAAGATTATAATTGTTGATAAGTTGTTAGACTTGATTAGGCCTTTCTAATTGTTGATCAAGGTAAAAATTTGATTTCCCTCTACAAGGAACAAAATAGGCACTTTTTCTCGTGATTTCTTAAATATAGAATCTTAACTATTTCTTGTGAGGCTATATATTTCTTTTGTTAGATTCCTATTTAAAAAGGTTTAGGCTGCCAACACCGAATTCATATTCTGTTATTATAATTACAAGAACAGTCCTTTAACACATCAAGTGAGGTCAGATACATTGATTCTAAGATGCTATTGTCTCTTTTATTTAACTGCCTTTCTTTTGGATCCAAAGATGTTAAAGCCATTTCCAATAGTAAATAGTCATTTTTTTGTTCTATATTTTTTCCTTTTTTATAGGAAAGATTTAGTAATCTACTTCCCTTATAGAATCACAAAGTAAACTTCTTAATATAACCAAACCATCTAGATTGATTTTCTTTAGGCTTGTCTTCAATTGGTAGAATGTCAACTTTCTCTGTTATAATAAGTTACTCTCCAAACATAGAAGCTTTATCTCTATAGTAATTATTCTATTTGTGTGTTTGTACTCATACATTGACATTTGATATCTTTCAATCTTATAAATTTGCCTTTATCCTTGAGTGTGATATTTTGATGACACAACACTCAGAAGTATGTTTTGTTTTCGTCTTATTTGTTTGGTGCTTGGATCCTATTAGTGACATTTTTTTGTTAATTTTTCTATAATTTTGAAGTATAGGCTCAAAATAAGTAAATTTTGTATTGTTCCTTTTTTATGATAACTATTACAATCAATATGTTTTTTGAATTACTTGTCTAAATATAAATTCCTTATATTTATCATAAGAACTAGAAATGCGATACCATTTAAATTTCAAAGTCATTGTTCATAGACTCAGTTTTTTTATCTATCTCCTTAGTCTCAGTTTTGATTTATCTTTTTGCTTAGTCTTATAAATTGGTATAAAATTATTAACAAAATGCGTAATAATGGTTTATCTTTAATTTTACAATTGCATCAATAATTAGTTTAAAATTAAAGCTGTCTTCTACGACTTATGTTGTTAGAAAGTTTTATGAAAGGAGTGCAAAAGTACTTACGAAGCATTATCTTTTTATGTGCAAAAATGAGAGTTGTGAGAAATTTTCAAAATGTTTTTGATGCTTTTGGTGCACAGGTAGAAAACATTTTTGAAATTAAGTTTATGAACACATTCAAGGACTTAAAGCATAGCCATAACAAAATTCTATTGTAATTGGGAAATTTTTAATATGTTGTCCTTAGGCATGCAAAATTATTTTTAATATATGCAATTTTAATTTATTTTTATTCTTTTCTAATGCCTTATCAATATAAAGCCTCCTTATACACTCATCATTGCTTTGTTATACATGTTTTTCATGATTTCAATATGTACAATGATAGCTTCTTTTTTTTCTTTTCTAATGCTTTTTTGAGCATGTGAGAGAAATATTATAATAATAATTAATTTGAGTTCATGATGATTCCCTTGTAGAATTAAGAAAATGTTTTTTGTTCCTTGAAGTAATGATAAGAAAATGTTACAATCATTTTATATTCTTCATTAAGCTCTTTAATCCCATAACAAACATTCATTATATAATCATTTATAGACTTATCCAAAATTGTACTAACCCATTTCTATTTCAATTCTTAATTGAGTATTGAAGCTTGAATCCTAAAATTTGTAATAGCTTGGCTTTCAGACAATGTGCCTAGCTTTTTGAACAACAGTAACATTTATCTTCTTATAAATCATGATGTTAATTAACTTAGTGAAATTTATGACTTAATTCTAGTTTCTTGAAATTATTTCTTTATACGTATTCATCCATGATGGTGCATGAATCCTTACTTCTTTTCAATTAACTCATTGTTGATATAACGATCTTTGTTAATCTTTTAGTATATTTAGACAATATATCACATTGCTTATAGGAAGTCCTAAGCATTAGCTTTAACACAATTTTGGACATACATTGCCATGGTTTGGCTACCTTGAGGACAATGGAGAGGTGCAAGTCATAGAAGTAGATGGTTGGGAGGTGTCCGAGATAAATGGAAAGATACATCATAGAGTTGCCTAAAGGTCAACTGAAATAATTGGGAAGGAGAGATGGATAAGTGGGGTTTTTAAGTGTATACTATAAGCTAAGAGAAATGGCTTATGTCAAATATTTTACCAACTTCAAATTCCTAGATGAAGGCTATGAAAGTTTGTGGACTTAAACCAAATGATCTTGAAATAACCAAAATGGAATTTTGTTTTTCATGATATTATTTAGCATTGCAAGAGGTATGTTGTTCCAATGATTCTACAGAAATTGAAGTTCTCTAGCATGTTATTGATTTTTCTTGTTTGTTTTGAAAGTTTATGCTTTAAATTATGATTGTCTTATTTGTATAGGTAGATTGTTGAGTTGGATGTGCCTCTTGAATTATATATGGACCTTCAGATTGTTGGTGATCGAAACCTCAGGAAACTTGCATTTTCCTATGTTGTACATCGACACATGAACAAAAAACATAGAAATGAAGCAAAAAATAAGAAGCTTCAAAATATTCTTTTCTCATAGCTACAGATGCGTGATGTCATATATACTCTATTTTTGCTGTATTTTCTTAATTTTGTTGATTATAATAACTAATGTATGACTTCTTGTTTGAAAATTATGGTTTGATGATCGAACTACTAATGCTATTTCCAAAGCATGCTTTCATAGTTCTTGAAGGTTGATATTTTCCTTATCTTTGCAACTGGTTAAGTCCCAATAGTTATCTTATTATGCCATTTTATTGTTTCTTTTTGCCGAACACATGGTCATGGTATCGGCTCTGTGTTTCCTTCTTGGTTATTAGCGTGTTGTTGGTGATGATGATGATGGTGAAGCCTCAAGTGATTAGGATGATCAATATATCAAAAATCCACAAATCTTTCTTTGTAGGGAAGTTGTTTATAAGGCATGTAGTTGGCGTCTGCAATTTATTTTTTTTGCGTTCATGTGTGGCGTGATGAAGATGCAATAAGTATGATTTGATGTCATAGTTATTCCATATGATAATCTAGGTGGTGTTAGAGTCCATGATATGTTGTGGTCTTAATGGTTAGCAAACAATGATTGATATATATTGCAAATTTAAGTTTGAGATGATGATGGGGCTTTCAAAATATTTGCATAAGGCCTTGGATTTTGGATTGAGTAGTTTATATTGAAACTATTATGCAAGTCTTGATTCAATAAAGTAAAAGCCTTTTTGTTCTAGTAGCAGAAGTTTCAACCGTGTTTTTAGTTTTGAAGTTTTATGTCGATTTCCATCTGCAAGGACGGTCATTCCAGCAAGTTATTCTTTCGTTTGACCAATAAAAGAACTTTATTAATGTTCCAAAAAACCTAAATAATGAAAAACTAAAGTGTTATTCTAATTAGGTCCTTGCAGTTAGGTAAATTGGGTAAATTTCTTTAATATTGTTCAATTTGACTTGAGGACATTCAATTAGTTTTTTGTGCCTAGTCATTGACACAAAGTTTGTGCTTTGGTTAAGACATTCTTGAGTTAGTATAAGTGCTTCATTCTATTTTTCACATGAATGGAAAGCTATATTGGAAACCATTTTCTTACTTGCTGATTTGCTATATTATTCTGATATTGTTTCCCTTGTGTATTCAGAAGAGTAGTTTTTTGAGACAATGCTGATTCATCGTAAAGAATAACCTAGTCACTTGGAGTTGGAGAAGTTGATATGCGTAAATTCGAGAATTTTCAAATGTCATCATTATACCTTAAGTAAAAAAATATTCATAGATGGCCTCTATAATTGCGTTGGGTGATATAAGCTTACGAAAAATATTTCAAAGAAATTGGTCATCAGAACTTCGATATGTATCTTCTCAATTATAGCTCTTTTGCATCAATTCCATCTGTAGATTTTCATGTTGCTCACTCTGTTCTGTTGAACTTTGAGCATGAGTTTACATTTTTTTTAACTGAAGTTTATGCTATTAAATTGAAAAAGACGTGCTATTTCCACTGAAACGTCTCGATAGTCTCTCAAGTTTTTGTAGGATTTTGTTTTCTTTTACCTATAGTCTATTTGATTACAAAAAGTTTGGTGATGGTAATTGTATTGTAAGGAAAAACTTGACTTATGGAGCACTTTCATTGATCAATGCATGTTCTATATGATCATTGCTATAGAATTGGGTTAGGTAGTGGAATTCCTAAATATTTTTCTAATTGTGATATCTTTGTACATATTTGGGCACAACACAAGGGCACTAATTTGAGCAAGAAAAAGAAGAAGGCGAAATTGCAACATGTTTTTTGCGGTATGAAAAGGCAGCAACGTCAATCATCAAAAAATGAAGTAGCACACTCCTACCCTCCTCTTATTCATCTTAAAGATGCACTGGTTAATAAACCTTGAATTGAAGTCCTGCTTTTTTTTGAAAATTCTTGTTCCAAGCCGTAATTCATACTTTGTCTTACTCCACAGGGCTTTGCTGAGATGCTCTTCTCTCATCTTCATGTATGCAATGAATGATTTTAGGTGGTTAGCTTTTTTGTCACTCTCCATGTAGTTATTTTATGTCTTTAGTATGCAAGAACCTATTAGATAATCAGATTTATACTTCTTGGTCGTGATTGCTTCTATAATGGTGTTTTCTCCCTATTGTTAATGATGTCTACTTCCCCTTACTTGGTTGAATGGTGATACCTACAGTTTGATGGTAGTTTTTTGGTTCTCTTAGATTTTCCCTTTTTCATTCTTACTTTATCATTTTTTTGCTTATTTTTAAAATTCTTTTTGAGGCTCCAGATTGTCTGCATGGGTGTGTTGGGGGTCATGATTATATATATAACTGACGATTGAATGAGGAACATTGAATTAGATTCATAGTTCTTCTGTATCATTAAAAACTACTTAGTTTGGAAATTTGTAATTGTACAATATTTTCTAGTATTTTAAATATTGTTGGAGCTTTTGACGTTTGTAAACATGCTAACGAAAATATGAAAACCTTTAAAATGGGTCCATGTTTTGGTCAAGCGAGGTTAATTCCACATAGAACATAATATATCAGCCTTTCAAGTAAAAAATGTTAAATATTCCTGCAGTTCAATTCGTATTTTTTTAACAAAATGGTCTAATTTCAAGGTCATGATCTGTTGAGCAGTAGCTAGCGCTTCCTTTTATGATCTTTTTAATTTTAAAAATCTTTATTGAGAATTGTTGAAATTTTGTTTGAAGCCTATGGTCACAAAAGGCAATTGCCAAATTAATTGCTTTCTAAGATTAGAATCGTACTTCTTTGCATATTTATTTTGATTCTTCTTTTGGCTGCTCAGAGATTGAATTGTAAAGTGATAACGTCTTGGGGCTGATATAGAATGTCGTCAAATATGTTGGATCGGGGTATGCATTTTTCCTACTACCACAATTTTTAAGAGTACTGATTGAAGAAAAATTTTAATCTCAGTTTCTTGCCACTACTAATTCCTTAAGTACATGGCAGCCAATTACATTTCATTTCCCTTGCTTAAGTGACTTCTATTTTGATATGAATGCAGTGAGTTATTCATAGTAGATAATAATACTAAGAATGATAGGTTTGGTTTTTTATTCCATTAGCTGTATTTGCTGGTGGAGCTATGTTTAGTTATGGATGGACTAAATTTAATTTCCTGCCAAATTTGGGTAAATAGTGAATCAATTTGTGCATGATCGTTCTCGTCCTGAGGTGTTTTATACTCTGTTTAGATATTGATTATTTTGTCATTACTGAGTGGTTTATCGATTTCAATCGGCTTCTTGTGTTGTGTTAGGCAATTTCTGTTGGGTTAAATGTGGTACGTGAGATGTGTTGGAGGATGCCATTGGCATGTGTTCTATTCATCTGATTAGGTTTCTGTTGAACTTGTTATGCTTTGAATCAATTTTATTTGTCAATTGTTTTGGACTATTGTCAAGTATTTTGTGTTGTTTTAATGGATGCTTTTGTCCTTGCTTGGTTTCCTTTGTGATGAATTTTTGTGTCCAACTTAGTTTTTTCACAGATGGTGCTAGCTTGCAAGTGGCTCCCCTTGAAAGCAACAGCACTATATGCCTTTCTGCCAGCATCCAATTTGGTGCAGATGGAAAAGAGCTATTGGTAAGCCAACAGTGTCCATGCGCTCTTAAAGTTCACATTTATTGTATTAGCACTTTTGATGGTCTAATTGTCACTCTTCGTTTGGCTTAACATTAAAATATACCAACAATATCGGAATACCATACAATAAAGAGAGCATGTGACAAATCTAAAGGACACAATTCCAAAGTTGAGTGGGGGTGATGAAAAGCATCAAATATCCAATATAATATCTTAAGATAAAATAATAGTATTGAAAGCAGCAAACATGATATCAAGCTATCAAATTAAAGGTAAGTTGAAAAGTATATAAATGTATTTTTTGTCAACTAAGTATAACAATTGTCTTCACATTTAATGTCTTTCACAAAGTTTAAAAAATAATATGCTATTTAATTAAAAATCTTAAGTTATATTTTAAGAACCTTTAGCTTTGTATATGCATGTATCTTGGCTTATAATATAAGTAAATAAGAATAATATACTTAATTTGTAAACTACTAAGTGCAAGAAGAAAAAATAATATGGATGTGTGGTTAAATAAAGATGGAGCAATAATTAAGAATAACATATGCTATCAATAAAAGATATGAAATGCTGAATCATTGTTTATATGCTCATAATACACATAATTGTCGTATAATATTAATATCATATATTATTTTTTTCTTACACTCATATTTGTATTCGTTTTATTTTATTTTTAAAAATTCTTTACTTGTTTTTTAAAGATTTTAATTTTTTCATATGATCACTATCCTCCCTCAGGATTCCATATCAGATTATTTATCATGGAGCCATCACTCACATTGTCTAGTATTTCGTAGTCACATGGTGCTGTACTTGTCGTGCTATGGCTCACAATTTTGCTACTACAGTCAATACGAGTGATCGTATCATATACCATTGTACCATTGCAAGCATTGTTTAGAACCCTGTATTCATGGTGGAGGGTTTTTTGATTTTTTGTATCTGATAATTTGGGTACCAACAATACAAACGGTGATACTCTCACATAGAACAATCGCGAGATGGGGTCATAGAGAAATCATCACATTCTTATTTCATCATTTTCGTGTTCTAGATTTTTTTAGTTAATCATTCTCTCTTTTTTTAATTTCTTTTTCTATCATATATTTCTTATTTTTATTTTATTTTTTAATTGCCATATGTGTGTGTATATAATTATAGTATGTTGTCATATAAATAAGAACATATGTATAGATAAATATATGTTATGTATTATGCTCATATCACAGTACATCAGAATCCAAAATAATAATTTAAAATAATTTAACAATTTAACTAACTTATATTGTAGTTTTCGTTTGTTCATATGATGACTCTTTTATGTCACTTTTATTGCCTTTTCATTTTTTTATCTTTTTTTTATAATTTTTATTACATGCTGTTAGTAATTATTTATATTTTATTCATAAGATTTTTGAAATTCTTAAACATTATTTTATGCTTTCTTTTTTTATTATTTTTCTAAACTATATATTTTTTATACAATAAGTATTCACAAACATGGTTACAAAATGTTTTTAAATCCTTCTTTTTCTTTACGGAACCATCGCCCACATTGCCTAGTATCTTTTACTTATGATGATAGTGTCCTTGTCATACCGTGGCTCATAATTTTGCTACTAATGACAACAGGGTTGATCTTATCATATATCACTGTAACATTGCCCATAATTCAGGAGCCAACGATTGTAAAGGTGATTCTCTCATATCGTATGGTATATTTTTGTTTGTCATATTGTGCGATTAAGCCTATTGTATGGTATGTGACATAGACTTTCTTAACAACCACCAAATTCATCCAAGTATTTGGTTACTTCAAAACCATCGCTCGAGCAGCTTAATAGAAAATTTAACACCATTCCAAGGGAGGAAAATCTCAGTCAAAAGTATACTTTTAACAGTCCTTTTTATGCAATTCACGATATAGGCTCTTTTATGAAACTCTTTTCCCAGGTTGAAGTAGTTTCTATTGTGACTTTCTTAAGTGAAGCTTTTCTTATTGTAGCCCTCCAGACCCAAGCACAAGCTATTATCTTTTTCTTTTCTCCCATGCTCTTCTTTTTTTTCTCAAACCTCTTAATGCGTAGTGCATAGCTAAAAAGCATTGGGGAGGGTAAGCTGATTCTTTTTATAATAAAAAGGAGGATTATATAAAATGTTGTTTTAATTTTCTTTTTAAAAATTTATAAAAAAATTTAAAAGTCTTCAAAAAATACAAATAATGTACTGACAGATATCTCATTTCAAGATTTTCTCAATGTTTTGCCCAAGTTTCAAATCTAGCTATTGGCCACATGATATTTTTTTGAGATGCATCAAAATATATTGATTTCATAGTGTTGGATCTGTACAGTTTACATTCAACATTAAATACACAAATGCAAATGTATTTTATAATTAAATAATTTAGGCTATCATACTAATGCTCTTGCATTCGAAGCAATTGCCTTTCAATTATACCTAAATATGCAAACATATTTAATTAAAATGGCTTGGATAGTGCCAAATGCACTTTTCGAGAGGTAACAGCATATGTAAAAGACTAGTTAGTGCACATGACGATATAGTAATAAATGCTACAATTTTTCATGAATTACACCTTTGAAAAGATGGAAATATATGTGATTTAAGTGTCTGCATATGTTAAACAAGCATTCAAAGGAAAGGAATAGTAACATGGTTCAGATGCATGATAGATAGATAGTTGGAACTAATGCATTATGGAATTTGCACCTTATATATTTACTCAAGCACTTTTGTGACATCATGAATCCTTGTCTCTTTACATTATGATTTCCCTTCATATTTGCATATCAGTGGTAATTTATGAACTATTTTTTAGTTTGCAATCTTGATGTAGAATTTCTAATCGGCACTTAAGAAAGGTTCTAGGTCATCAAAACCTAGGAAGCAAGATTTATTTGTATTTATAGACAGCCTAAACTGAGCTGTTGCTCTTTCATTCTTGCTCTTCTAAAAACATAAGAATTTTTGGATTCCTTTATTTCTTTTACTACAACATGAAAGGAGCTTACCATCATCTTTCATAATTTTTTGTTTTTTTCATTGTGACTTAGTTGATGAATGAAGACCTTCTTCAAGACTTGGTCTTGTACAAAAAGTCGCATGAGAAAGCTGTTTCAATTGCTGTGTGCTCCTTGGTCACATTGTTAAGAGAGGTATGTTTTTGACTTTGCTATTTTTTTACGGCATCCTTAATGGTGCAATGAAAAAGGAATGACAAATTTATTATATTTTGGAAAAAAATCAATTTTCTTTTCTCATTTCTATAGATATGCTCTTCAATTTTTGGTCAAGAAAGATCGAGGCCGTCCCATTGATTCAAAAGCCAGACCAAAAGCATTTGGAGAAGTCAGTGTTGCCAATGACGTGCCCAGTGTTGAGTTACTTAAACAACACGATGATAAGCCTTTATATAGTAGTTCTGAGGTTGAAATGGCTGCTTATGGTTCTGAAGCTGAAAATGATTCCTCACTAGTTGACAATGATATCTGTGCTAGAGTTGCATGTGAAGAAGATGACTTTTCTATAGAAAATGATGGAGAGAGTGACAATGAATTTTTTCCTTAAAGTGGAGAATCTAGTGGTATTGATTGTTTGGAAGATGATGCCTGCAAGAATGACTGTGATGAAGAAGGTTCAGATGATGGGAATTTGGCTAATGTTTGTGGCACTAAAAAATTGAATGAAGAAATAGAAGTGCAAGCCATAGGTATTGATGGGCAAGATGAAGATGTTGACGATGGGAGAGATCCATCAAATAGAAAGAAGAGGAAGCTAGGCAATTTTGTTGAATGCCTGAATGCTGTCGATGCAAGTCTGTGTTCTCTTAAAAGACTTCTAGTAATCAAGGCTGCTGAAGTTTCAACTGATGAAGCTGATGGTATTGTTTCTAATGAAGACTTTCAACATATTAAAGAACTAAAGGTAGACTTCATCTTTTATCTTCTATATTAAATTTTCCTAGCAGCTCATCGATTATGTTGTATTTATTGACAGCATGGCTTCTGCAAAGATTACCTTGTTCATGCAGATGTTCTTGACCAAGCTTTTAAATTGAAGGTAGTCTCCGTTGTTATCAAATAAATGAGCATAAGTTATATGTAGGGCCTTCATGTCTTGACTAGAAGTTTAACTTGCGAAATCATATTCAAATGTTTATTTGGCAAATAAAGAGGCAAAGAAGGCCTTGTCTCAACATGGTCTATTAAGAAAGGGTGAAGGCTATAAAGCAGCAACTTCTGAAATTCCATCTTCTGAGCAGCTAAGTGCAAAACGTTTGAACCCTGTTAAACTTGAGGTAATTGTCTAACATTGTTGCTTTCTATTGGTTTGATGGCCCTTCTAATTTCACTTCTTAACATGTATTATTCATGCATATTTCATGGCTTTTAATGGCCTGATGATGTTAATGTTGATCTTGTTTGGAGAAGTGAAGCCTGATAGTTTGTCCTATAGGTGTATCAGTCGACTTAGTATTTTGAAGATGAAATACCGATGACCTAGTTTTATTGGACACATAATTGTTCATAGGATATAACCTAATTTATTTGTTAGGGGAATTAAGTCATGTTTTATACTTTGACCATGCATTATTTGAAGTAAAATTAGGCAATAGCAAGTTCAATCTAGAAATTAGCTAATGGAAGCATTATTACTAAGCTGTGTCAACAATTTTATTGTCTTAAGCAAGAAGTAATCTGTGCTCAATGCTACACAAATATAGTTCATAGGTTCCTGCTTTTAATGTCTTATAACATGGTTGCTTTCTTTGATGTTTCTCACCAGCCATACTTTGGGAGTGATCTCATTGAAATGGTAGGAATAAGAACAATCAGAGCCTCTTGAATGTATTCAAGTTTATCTTACTTTTGACTTTGAGTGCATACAATGACGTTTGACCCATCAAAGTTGGTTTGGAATTTTTAAAAGCAATTTACTAAACTTCATTGGTTAAAAAATGATAATCATGTGTTAGGTTTAGGCGCACGTCAGGAGCAAGCTCAGCAAGCAGGAGAGAGTAGCTCTTGTTCGAGCAGGCAGAGGGGATGGAGAAAAGTACAAGGCTAAAACTGTCGTGAAACAAAAAAAGGTGTGTCATAGTTACATTTGCCATTTTGAATTGCAAGAGCATCATGTTTTTTTTCTTTTGTTACGTGATTTTGTTATTTCAAAGCTTATTTTTATCTAGGTCGGCTTGAGATAAGTTGCTGTTATTGTTTAACCAGACTGGTGGGCTAAGCGACAGGCAGAAGCAGCACTCGAAGGCGATGCCACTGGCTACCAAAAGAGCAAGAGCAGCTCGTTCTCGACAAGAGAAAAAAGCGGCGAAGGCAAGGTAGTAAGCAGTTTAGGGGAAGGATAGCATGGAAGTGAAGCTCGGGAACTCTAATCGATTTCAGCAATCTGGGATCACATTTTTTGTTATGACCGATATCTTTACTTAGCTTCCCTTTTATCCTTCTGATTAGTTTCCAAATCGTTAAAGATATATATGCGATGTATGAGGCCAATAATTATTGATTATGATTTTGAGTTAATTAATACTTTCCCTTGAAAGAGGTGTAAAGGATGTGAGAAACAATGTTTTGAATTTCATTTAACTTTTATATTCAACTTCTAGTATTACAATGATGTGGACTTTTTTAAGTTTCAAAGTCTAGAAATTTTTATGTGAATATGAATAAAGACTTAAGTTAATATAATAGATGTAAAGGCACTGTTTTAAATCGTAATGAAGGATAAATGATAAAAAAAATTGGTTCATGATATTTTTTTAGTATTTGAATTTTTAGCTTGTGGTTCAATGAGTATTAGATAAGTAATATAATAACATTATTTTGTATATTTGAGGATGAATTGTGTCAATGAGGTGTTTTTAATAAAAAAAAATTTCATATGAATAGTAATGTATTTGTAGTAGAGGTTAAGAATAAATCTTAATTGTGATATTATTGGAATGATTTTTTGAATTTAGTTCCATTTAAGTTATAAAATAAAAAATATTGAATGATATTTTTTTAATATTGATTATATATGTGAAAGTTATATTTTTGATAAGCACCAATAATCATCATTCTTAAGTTTTAGAAAGTTATGTAGTCACTTGAGTTAGTTCATGTTGATATTTGTAATAAATAAATATTTTATTTCAAAAAAACAATAGATATTATTTATTATTTAGTTATGACCTTATTCATATGAGTTTGATATCATTTGTAGTTCATAAATTAAAGGTATTTTAAAAATATGAGGAATTTGAAGGTCTTATAAAAATAAAAAATTGGTTTAATATAAAAATTATTTGAGCTAACAGAGAAGAATAATTTTTATCTAAAGAATTTTATTTTTGCACAAAAACATGAAATTCATTAGCAATTGTTTATTAGAAAAGTACCAAAATAAAATAAAATTGTAAAAAAAAAGAATAGAACAATTGTTTAGATTACTTATATTGAATGAGAAAGATATTATAAAATAAAATTTGAACAACTGTTACTATTTTTGTTTATATTTAAGCTTTGATAACTTTAAATGAATACAACAACTTGAATATAAATAGTAAAAAAATATATTTTTTTTGTTCTTTCATGAAAAATAAGATTTTTTTGTCTGTGATATTATTAATTTATTATCATAAAATTTTTTACGTGATTATATTATTCTTTATGAACAAACATCCATTTATTAATTTTTTCAATAAATTATATTTTTTTTCTTTCATCTTTCTCAAAGAGCAAATGTACAAAGACTATGCTTTGGAAGACTGTTTATTTTGGAGTGTCATTATCTTCAATATTGTTATGAGGACCAATTTTTGTAGACCAATTGAGGGAGAATTTGTGATTTTACCAAAGTTGAATCTATGGACACATTATTCACACTTGTTCACCAGTCGCCATCAAAGCGGTTGATTTCTTAAATATAGATTAATGAAGGACGGTAGCTTTTCGGCTGTGTCTAGCGCACCACCCATCATGTATCTGCCAATATCCAAAGCATCCACCATTCCCACATGCTTCACAAATAGCAAAAAAAAAGTTAGAATGTCCCCTCCCCTACTGTGCATGCTCGCTCGAGTATTCTTCGCTCCTAGCATCAAAAGCTCCACCCATGCCGATGTGATCACCTGCCACTTTGGTCCTCCCCAAGCACAAGAATCAGGTGTGCAAGCACTCGCGCTATATGAAACAAAGATGGATATGTGATCCATTCTATAGGTTCGGTCAGCATCAGCCTGCACGCCTTCTGCTCAACCTCATTACCACTGTGCATAATCGATGTCAAATCCTCTTCATGCCGTTCAATGAACTAAACCATATCTTAGCAAGCATGCCCGTAAATTAGCGGGCTCGCTCCTCCGATGGTTGCCATTATCTCTGGTCGCATCAACACTGGATACAACATATAGTTGGACAGGCACTTGAATGCCTGCATTCCGCACCAAGTGCTCCTTTGTGCCCTTAACCCCTTGGACTATCGTTGTTTTTCATGAGGATGATGCAACGGGTGCAACTCCAGGGGTTTATAGTGGTAGCATAGCTGTGTTGCAATGTGCCACACAAGAACTTGTTGATCGGCTGACAAGCCTTCTAACGAATTAAGGAATGCAGGGACAACCCATACTAGGGCATCGACTTGTCGGAGTGCGGCGAGCCCTACCTTATCGTTGAACTGCCCCCACGATATTTGTAAGAATTTTCTGAGCATGTGCAGTGATGAGCTCTAGAAGAAGTTGATTTCCTTTATTGACTTCAATGAATGCAAAGTTTAGGATGAAAATCCATTGGTCCAGCCCGGGAACAATACCGTTGCCTCCTGAAATGCTCTAATGGGTCATCTAAGCTTGGATTCTATTCTATGTGCCCATTTGTTTATCCTCCTGTTCTTTGGATTGTCTGGTGATACATGTTCCTTTGGCTGTACTACTGCATTCCTGAAGCAGTTGGTGATCAAGTTGAGTTGCAGCATCTCTGAAGGCCTCCATCTTCTTCCACGCCACAATCTTGTCCTTATTCTGAGAATGAGCTGAGCAAGAGGCAAACCCCACTTCCCCAGTTTCATAAATTCAAGAAGGAAAATCACCGGCCAGTAGGAAAGCAGGAACATGAGAGAAGCCACGGTATCAAGACATATGGAAGCTCCAAGCAGGACATAAGTGATCGTGACGTCATTAATGTCAATGCCATGCTTTGGGGAGAAATCAAACAACAAGAAAGCGAGAAGGATGCCGGAGGAGTAGATCACCTTGAGGATGATGCCAGCACGTGAGCAATTAATGACGCCCTTCGTGTACATCTCATCATAGGCATAGCTGAGTTCCATGCTTGTCAGGCCCAAAACTTCCTTGACAGTCATCTCCTTCAACATGTCCTCGATTACCCCTTATACGTCCACAAGTAGAAGAACGTCCAAGAAGAAAGGCTTGCAAACCGAGTACATATTGAAAGCTCCTTTTAAAGAATTCAATTCGTCTTTTTCGTTTTCGTCCTACACACGTACTATCATTGTCCAACGGTTGGAAGAAATCTGGTTTAATTGACTTTGCTTGCTTGAAATGACCACGAAGCTACAGAAACCGTCAGTGTTGGCTCTGTAGAGTGAGCAAGGCTGCTCTGCATACTTGACGATGGTGACAAAGAATATGAGAAGGGTGGGAGCGAGTAGGAGGTTACTTGGAAGAGACCGGAACAGAACATAGACGGTAATGATGAGCTCGTAGGCGAGGGCAACAAGGTGTTGAGCCCACAGCTCATTGTCCTCTATGGAATAGGCAGTGATGGTGTCTGGGCCACCAAGGTGAAGTAGAAGGAAAGGCGCTCAGAATGCGAGGATGGTGTTTTTGATATTGTCGTCCATGTTGCTGCATAGTTGGCCAAGAACGAAGTCAACAACCCAGTTGGCCAAAAGATAGTTGCTTCAAACAGCCATTCTTATCCATGCTCTCGATGCTGAGGTGTTTCTCAAACGTCCAAGGAAGATGAGCACAATTTGTATAGCGAGGCTTACCATTATCAAAATACATGCATCGCACTTGCTCCAGAGTTTCTTATATTTTCCCAGAATATCATTTAATTTTGTGTCTTCTGTGAGCTCAACAGATTGCAGAAAATAAAAAAAATTTCACTTTCTTTATTCATTTCAATCTCATTGCTCCATTTTCCAGCAGGTGAGTGTGAATATATATTTGACGTTGAACCCAAGCAAGTTTGAAGCAATAGCGAAAACATGATCAACTTTCTCATGTCAAAACCACACGAAATAGATTTTTGTTTAGGGGACACCTCTGATTTATAATTAACACGCAAAGGTCAAATAAATTCCTTGCTTGTGCAGGAGACAGCTAGATAGTTAACATCCTTTCCTTGATGCCTTTCAATCTTTCTTATAGTCATTCTAAAAAACTTATGTCATCGATGACTCAAATCTTTACAACTCTCCTCTATGGCACAACTTTGCTTCTCACATTCTTATATGAAAAAGCTCATTGGATTGGGCTTGCTAGACTTATTTATAAGCTAAGACAACAAGATCGTGATGACCTGAACTCTTCAAAGCTCACCATTGAATTAAGCTTGGAAAGTGAGGGCAGTTAAAATCATTTTTTATCCTACCCGTACAATGACTGTTAAGAATTTGAGAATCTTATTCCCCAAGAGTTTCAACATGACATTTTTATAAAATAGCTAAATATTCTATTATTTACAAATATATCATCATATTTAATATTCTTGTATAATGATATCTAGAAATTACATAACATATTGCCATTAAGGTTGTAGAGGCAAATATTATTCACTTGTATTAGAGTACAATATATATGCAATTTGTGCATGCCGTACAAGATGCTCAACATATTGTACGTTTGGTTATAAAAGTTAAGGAATCAGTAATAATATAGGATTAGTCGTACAATGGTTTTACATAAAATGTATAATGCAATGAAGATGAGCACAACTTGTATCGTGAGGCTTACCATTATCAAAATACTTACATCCCACTTGCTCTTGAGTTTCTTATATTTTCTCGGAATATCCATTAATTTTGTGTCTTCTGTAAGATCAACTGATTGCAGAAAGTAAAAATAATTTCACTTTCTCCATTCATTTCGATCTCCCCGCTCCATTTTCTAGCAGGAGAGTGTGTGTGAATATATATTTGACGGGGAACCCAAGCAAGTTTGGAGCAATAGCGAAAACATGATCAACTTTCTTGTGTCAAAATAGCACGAAATATATATTTGTTTAGGGGACACCTCCAATTTATAATTGACACGCAATGGTTAAATAAATTCCTTACTTTTGCAGGAGACAGCTAGATAGTTAACATCTTTTCCTTGATGCCTTTCAATCTTTCTTACAGTCATTCTAAAAAACTTATGTCATCGATGGCTCAAACCTTTGCAACTCTCCTCTATGGCACAACTTTGCTTCTCAGTTTTCTTATATGAAAAAGCTCATTGGATTGGGCCTACTGGACTTATTTATAAGTCGAGACAACAAGGTCGTGATGACCTAAACTGTTCAAAGCTCACTATTGAATTAAGCTTGGAAAGTGAGGGCAGTTAAAAAATTTTTTTATCCTACCCATACAATAACTGTTGAGAATTTGAGGTGTGGAAAAAACTTGAAGTAACTTCTGAGGGCACCTCACAAGTGAAAGAGACGAAGATCAATATACTCACCCATGGCTATGAGCTTTTCAGGATGAATCCTGGTGAGAGTATTAAAAGTATGTTTTTCAGATTTAATGACATAACAAATGGCTTGATAAATCTTGGAATGCCGAAGGGCATTCTCAAATGGTGACCTAGTAAGGAAAATTTTGACAATCCTTCCAAAGGAATATGATCCCCTTGCAACGACTATTAAAGAAGCTAAAGATGTCAACAAACTTTCATTGGATGAACTCCTTGGGGAACTTCTCACTGCCAAAATAGAGATGACTAGGAGACTTACGGAATAGGCTTCTACAAGCAAGTTAAAGCATGAAAGGAAAAAGGAAGAACCCATGGCCTTCAAAGCCACCAAATGTGATTGAGATTCCAATTCTACCTCTTCTACGGATTTGGAGGACGAGGTAAGTTTTCATGTTAAGAGTTTAGCAAAAAATTTGGCAAAAAGTTTTCTTAATAGGAAATGGAAGAAGATGAGCAAAAAGGAGAGGAAGAGGCCACCAACTTTTTTTGAGTGTGGTCAAACTGGTCATATTAAACCGGAATGCACAAAACTCAAGGACAAGTATATGAAAGAGGAAAAGAAGAAGAAGGAGAACTTGAAGAAATAGAAAACTTTCTAAGCTATACTGAGTGCTTCCTAAGATTCAGATGTTTCAAGCTCAAGTAGAGGAGAAGAAGGGATGATTTGTTTTATGGCAAATGAGGCATCTTCAAAGTCTTCAAGTGAAGAAGAAGAAGAAGAAAATGAGGTAAGAACTTGGACAAGAGATATTTTAGAAAGTAATTATATTAAAATTATGAATGCATTGATTTCTTTAATGAATGCTCATAAAAAATTGAAAAAGGCTTACAAAGAAAAAGTTGAATTACTTGATTTTTTTATAAAAGAAGATGAAAATAAAAGAATAGAAAATCAACAAATATGTGATGAAAGGCTTCCCTTATCATTGAGAATACTTCTTTAAAGCATGATATTTTACTTTTGAAAGAGAAATACGGTTTTTTGAGCATGCTAGAGTAAGAAAAACTTCACATACTTCTTATGCTTCACATGCCTATTGTTCTTCACATATATTCAATTTTGAAAAACCTAAATATATAAGCATGCCTAGGCCATCAAATATTTTTTGTTTTTATTATTGTAAACCGGAACATACTATGAAAGATTGCTTTTTTTAGAAGAAATATATATTCACAAAAACAAAATTTTATATGGATTGTTAAGAATGAGAATATGCAAGCTCAATTTATTGCTCAACCCAAGCTTTCTTGGGTTCCTAAGAGTAGAACTTAGAAGACTAGAAGGAAATGTCTCCAAAATATTTGGAGACATTCTAGGATAGGTCTAGGACATTTATAAAACTTAAATTGATTATTTAATTTAGTAGTTTGTTTCAAATTTTGATTTTACACCTTATATAGTCAAAATCAAGAAGAAAGTAAAAATCCATATCTTGGGTATTCATCTATGAGAAAAGAATATAGAATCTTTAATCTACAATCCCATAAGGTAGAGGAAACAATATATGTTTTGTTTATTGAGTCTATCGAACTAGTGAATGAGAAGTATTTAGAAGATGAAATAAAATTAATAAAGAACTTAGATTTGAACAAGAATGAAGAAAAATTAGAAAATCTTGAAGTAGAAAAAGAAAAAAAACAAGTTACATAAAGGATGAAAGTTTGCAACCACACATCCAAAGGATTTGATCATTAGGAGATGATTTACTAATATTTTAGATTTATGTTGATGATATTATTTTTGGCAGTGCAAAAAAAAGAAATATAGAGAATTTGGAGATCTTATGACTAAAGAATTTGAAATGAGCATGATGAGTGAGCTAAATTTATTTTTCTTAGGATTTCAAATAAGACAACAACTTCAAGACTATGGTTTAGAAGGCACACATATACCTATTAGAATTGATAATACTAGTACATTAGCATTAGCCAAGAATCATGTTTATCATTCTAGGACTAAGCAAATAGATGTTAGATATCACTTTATTAGAGACCAAGTGGCCAAAAGATTAGTAGAATTAGAGTATGTTCCCATTAAACTTGAATTGTTTGACATTTTTACCAAACCATTACCGTCGGAGCAATTTCAAACATCGAGGGAACTATTAAGAATTTTAGACATTGCTTAGGATTCGGTTCACTCCCTTTTAATAGTATCAAAGGGGGCTAATAGTTAGGAGTTAGGGGGAGCATCAAGATAGGGGGAGCATGTTAATTCTTAATTACCTCCTAAAAAATTTATCTCTATTTTCTTTGTCACATTTTTTCTTTAAAACATTTATGTCTTGCCATCATCAAAAAGGGGTGATTGTTACACCCTTGTGTTTGATGAGTAAAGCATAAATGTTTATATCCCTTATGGGCTTGCTTTAAGTGAAATTATTAATATTCAATTAAGTCAAGCCATGAACTTTAATTTTCTAAATAGTGGTCTTCAGGACTCTTGGACTGATGGCAAGCTTCAAGAAAATTGAAGGCATGCACCAAAATCTTTATACTTGAATGTCACTTTATTTTTCTTTAATTTGATATGTCAAAATTTTGAGATGATGTTACACACTAGTAGCATTAATATTTGAAAAACATTATAAGTTTAATAATTTTCGAATTTTGATTTTTGGGCCAAGCATTATTGATGAAAAGTATAGACATCGGTATTTGATTTTTTAGAATTATTTATGAATAATTTTTCATGAATTTCTTTTCATAGTCATTTAAGACACTGGTAATACTATCATTATATAAAATTATTTTGCTATACTTATATTCAAAATTTTGGCACAAAAATTCTCACAAGACACTATAAAACCACTTTAGTCTCTGGAATTTTCACTGTAGCGTTGGGCGGGTAGACTCGACCTGACGGTTGGTCCTTCTAGGCATTAAGGATTTAAAAAATAAAATAAAGTAAAAATTGTTTGATAGACCCAAAAGGGGTGACCAAAGCCCAAAGGCCACAGGAAGAGCTGCTGAATGGAACAAGTGCGAGCACAGCCCGCAGAGAAAGCTGACCAGAACAAGCGCGAAATCAAGCCAACGAGGACCAAGTGATGAAATCTTGTACGAGGAAGGGGGGAGACAACCCCAAATGGCTCGAGAGACAAATTAATTGAAAGTATTATAGAGAGAAATGTCAAAGACATTTGGATGATGTGGGACAAAACTTTAATTCGATTGTCAAAGAAGGCAGAAGGACAGAGGCACGATTGGAGCC
Source organism: Vanilla planifolia (assembly GCA_023846275.1). Taxonomy (NCBI): domain Eukaryota; kingdom Viridiplantae; phylum Streptophyta; class Magnoliopsida; order Asparagales; family Orchidaceae; genus Vanilla; species Vanilla planifolia. Next base: position 1,768,948 of record JAIUJO010000058.1, on the reverse strand, counting down.
AACTCCAAACGGTTTGAGAGACTAGTAAACCGAAAGTGTTGTAAAGAGCAATGATGAAGACATTAGGGCGATGTGGGACTAAACTTCCATTCGATTGTCAAAGGAGGCAGAAGGGCAAGCGCGATCGGATAACTTAGATTAATCAAGGCAAATTGTCATGATAACAGTAAAACGTCGAGCAAGAGATTCAAAACCGAGCCAGATCTACGAGAGGATGTGGAACTATTACAGTAAGTTTCTATTTTTGTTTACTACTGGACAAATTATTTTAAAATATGCAAGACAACCAACGAGTCATCCAATGGCCCAGATCAAGGTCGCCTAGATCCAACGGCCAGGATTCATCACAAATGGTAAATTCGAGATTCAATCAGAAATGTCCATTTTAGGCTCCAAATTAAACGGTGACTGCTTTATATCTGTTACCTAAATGGCTAGTTAATTTTAGAACCGTTAGGAGTGGATTTAGTGCTCAAATTAAGCTCTACAAATAAGGAATGATGAAGAACTCCTAGAGGTTACCATTGCTAAGATTTGAAATCTTTCAAATCACTATATCAAGTAATTCTAAGTGCATACAGTGCTTCCAAAGTCACAAAGTGAAACTTACGAAAAGGAACCCAAAATTGGATGTTTTTGCTTCAACTATTTTTTAATCTCTATTCCTCCCTATTTCGATATTGTGTGTGTCTCATATTTCTCTTAAAATTGTCTTTAAGCTTTGCCAATTTTTTGTATTTCTTTCTTTGGGGTAAGGGCATCTCGACAATTGTGCAAAAGCATGGGGTTTGATTTGAGCCCGGAAAAACTCATGTAGGTTCAGGATTAGCCGTAGATAAAATCCCAAGTAGGTTTGAGGTGAACCGTACGAAAATCCTCGATTTTAGTGTTCTTTTCCCAACACCGATTGGGGGTGGATGTAGGCTCGATTTTTAGTCGAACCACCTTAAAAATCTTGTGTTTTAT